>VXBQ01002340.1:1840216-1895676 GCA_013400175.1 Phainopepla nitens
GTATTTTTAGGAAAAGAGAATTTCTGAGGGAAACAGCATTGTGCTCCATGGAGGAAAAAAAGAAATTTAGTCTCACAATAGCTAACCAGTGGGTGTTCATCATAAGCATACAGTCCCGGTCAAGTGACAGGAACCTTGGTGGGAAAGTGTTTTTAACCTCATGCACATTTAAGTTTAGCTTGAGAAAAGTGTATCCTTTGTTTCATTACAGAACTTCAAGAATGTCATGCTGAGAACTACTGCTGATCCTGAGATTTCAGCAAGAGGGCTTTTAAACATTGCTTTGTGCCTTTTTAGGAAACAAACAAAACTAAGCAAAAACTCAAAGAAAATATAACCAAAAGACAGACATTTAACTGTCTTCTGGTTTCTTTTTCCCTCTATCCCAAGGGTAGGGGAATTATATAAATAATGAAAGTAATTGGAGCATTTGTAATTAAATTTGGTGTTTGAAAAATGATTTGCTTATCTCACTGAGGCAATTATTGTTACCTTTCATGTCTTTGCTCAAAGCCATAAACATTAAAAGATAAAACAAACATATCCTTCCATAAAATTACGACATATGCAAAGTATAATTCGCTATCAAATAAATATCACCAGTGGGAAGTAGGAATTACAGTTGAGGCAGGAACAACTTAATGAAGCTTGACTGTTCTAAAGACATCAGTGGTGCTTATGCGTGGACGGCCATGTGCAGCATGAACAATGATAGTTGTGGTGTCATTAAAGGCCAGATTATCTCAAAAAATCTCATTGATTTGTCCATAAGTTTGGTTCTATATCCATCATTACATGCATCCATTTGCCTTGTTTCTCACTTGCCAGTGCTTCAGCTCCAACGTGCTCCCCTTGTTCTTTTTTCCAGACTCCCTTTCGGTCTCCAGCAATGATGCCAGTCCCCCGGCTTCCGTAACGTCGCTTCAGCCCCACATGATCGGTGCTCAGAGCTCCCCGGGCCCCAAGCGCCCTGGCAACACCTTGAGGAAATGGCTCACCAGTCCCGTGAGGCGCCTGAGCAGTGGGAAAGCAGATGGGCACGTCAAAAAACTGGCCCACAAGCATAAGAAAAGCAGGGAGGTCCGTAAAAGTGCCGATGCCGGCTCTCAGAAGGACTCCGACGACAGTGCAGCCACCCCACAAGATGAAACTGTTGAAGAGGTAAGTGCTCAGGGCAGCTTCCCAAGACCTGTGTGTTTTTCAAGGAACTAAATGTTGTCAGGTGAAGGTTGTCTCTTCACCTGAGTACCCAGCAGTGGAGCAAAGTGTTATGTGCCCTGTGCTCATCCTTGACTGCTGTGCTCTGCGTCAGTCCTGTGCTAGGGACAGTTTGTGCCCTTCAAGAGTGTTAGTGAAGCTCTGTGAAGCGGCTGTAATTTAAAAACAGAAACAGGAGAATAAAAAGTTGTCCTTTGGCTTTTATTCTCTTATGCTAATTAGGAAAGTGGCTTTGTGAGTCAAGGTGCTTCAAGGTCCGGGAAGAATCAGGTCTTTCCTTTGCTTTTCTTACTGATGGATCGTGGAAAGTGTAGGGAGAGCTGCTTAACTCATTAAAACTCCAATTGCACCTTGCATAAGAGTCAGAGCATGGAAAAATTGCCAGCTCTTCAATGCAGGCCAGTTACCTCTAGTCAAATAATATGCATGGCAGTTTTCATTGGAGAGAAGGAAACTGTAAACTGTTCCAAATTTTAGCACCAAGGACATGTACTGAGGGCTTCCCTTCTTCCCACAAACATTTGCCTCTCCTTCAAAGTCTGCAACTCATGTATGAACAAAGCTGGCCTCCAGTTAGGTGCAGACAAGAGCCTAATTCTCTGTTACAAACCTGTGGTTCAGACTGAAATGAATGTCATGTTACTGCTTCCAAGGACACAGCTGGGTGCATGTTATTCCCTTTTATTAGATTGACTCTGACTATTGGTTTTGGTACTTACCATACAGAAAAGCAGTCTCAGTCGCCCAGTTTTTTATTCATTGCTGCCTTTTTTTTTTTCCTTCCTCCCAACATATTTTTCTATATGCTTGGAACACTGGTAAAGTTCCACAGTAAGTGTAGGGAAAGGAAAGACTAAAGACTTGGCAGCATGATGAATTGAGAGATGTTGGTTAGGAATGAATGCTGGTCTCTGACCTTGAATGTCAGGCTGTAGAAAGAGACCCTCTGTGCTGCAGTTGTAACATCGTTTTGGCCATATCTGTTATTCTGCAGTTCTGTGAGTGAAGGGAAAAATTTAAGGCCAGTGCCTTGAAGTCAGGAAAAAACAATAAGACATCTGTGCTGTCTTCCTGTAAAGGTAGATAAATTATCCTGTGAGATCAGTGCATTAAACTTTGGGTACTTGAAATCAGTGGGGGACAGAAAGGATAATTGATGAAATACTTCATGTTGTAATAGGGTTTTTTTATGTCCTCTAGAAGCCTTGCTGTGATACAGAGCAAGATACATATTTCAGAGAGATAGAGATTTCTGTTTACAGAACTGAACTTTGAAAGCAAGCATGGCTTTGATAATTTCAGTTTAATGTCTTTTTCTTAGTATTTGAATTTTTTTGCTTTTACCAGACATTGAAAACTGTCTTTGGCATCTGCATTTTTCCCCCTCTGTTAAGAAGTGTTAGCAGGAGCATCTTGACTTGTTGGGAGAGGGCTGAAACTAAAGATCAGACTTAAAACAAGTGTGTGATAACAAGCTTCATGCTGTTGAGATAACAGAGCTTGAACATCTTGATGTGATTTGCAGAGAGGTCGGAACGAGGGGCTGAGCAGTGGCACTCTCTCCAAGTCATCCTCCTCAGGCATGCAGAGCTGCGGCGAGGAGGAAGGCGAAGAGGGAGCAGATGCTGTGCCACTTCCTCCTCCCATGGCAATTCAGCAGCACAGCCTTCTCCAGCCCGACTCGCAGGATGACAAGGTAGGAGCAGGATGTGGGAGAGGCTTCACGTGATGAGATAACCTCTGTTTGCACAAATCTTTCTTCTGCTTCCAAAGGTTCCTGAAAATGTACATAATACAACTTCATGGTAGACAGAAGTAATCGCTTTTGCCCTCTATACGACTTTAAAAGGGTGTTCTATGACAAGAGCATGAATTAAATCCTTCTCTATTTTAAAAACACAAGTTTAGACATTTTTCTGCTAGTACTTTAAATGTGGAAATGGGCTGCTTTTTTGTGCTCACAGGATGATTTACATCACTTTGGCTGATGCCGTATTTAGTGATTAGAATCTAAGTGTTTCATCATAATCATACCTTTTTTATGCTTGTTTTTATTAGTATCTTTTGGGGGGGGGGCAGAAGGAGNCTAGTACTTTAAATGTGGAAATGGGCTGCTTTTTTGTGCTCACAGGATGATTTACATCACTTTGGCTGATGCCGTATTTAGTGATTAGAATCTAAGTGTTTCATCATAATCATACCTTTTTTATGCTTGTTTTTATTAGTATCTTTTGGGGGGGGGCAGAAGGAGGAAAGGAGGGGATGCCTAAGAAAAAGGAATTACCAAATAAGGCTCCTAATTGTCGTGGTTTAACCCCAGCCAGCAGCTAAGCCCCACACAGTCACTGTTCTACTGTCCCTGTGAGAATCAGAAGGGAAAGCGTGAAAAAATTCTTGGGTTGAAATGAAGACAGTTTAATAGGTAAAGCAGGAGCCATGCACACAAGCAAGGCAGAACAAGGAGTTCATTGACCACTTCCCACAGACAGGCAGGTGTTCAGCCATCCCCAAGGGAGCAGGGTTCCATCACGTGTAGCGGTGACTTGAGAAGATAAACGCCATCGTTCCAAATGTCCCCCCTTCCTCTCTTCCCCTCAGCTTTATATGCTGAGGGTGATGCCATATGGCCTGGAATATCCCTGTGGTCATTTGGGGTCAGCTGTCCTGACTGTGTCCCTTTCCAACTCTTTGTGCCCCCCCATTCTCATCACTGGTGGGGTGGGATGAGAAACAAAAAAGGCCTTGGTGCTGTGTGAGCTCTGCTCAGCAAGAGCTAAAACACCCCTGAGTTATCAACTCTGCTTCCAGCACAAATCCAAAACATGGCCCCATACCAGCTACTGTGAAGAAATTTAACTCTGTCCCAGCCAAAACCAGCACATAATCCATCTGTTTTTCACAAACAAAGGCACGTTAAAATTGAAGATAAAAATTTTGCACTGGTAATAAAACTTTGGATGTAGGCAGTAACTGCATGAAGAAAATCTTGAGTATGTTCTGTTTTTCTTTAATGTTATGATGTTGATATATTGAGAGAGTTTATTTCAATTTTGAACCTCAATCAGATATTTAAGGGACAAGTATCAAGTCTGGAAATAGAGAGGTTTAAAATGGAAATAATCTAGACTTTGCAGCAGATATGTACATAATTGTTTTCTTGCCATTTTGCTCCTTAAGATTTTTAACCTTTGTAATCTACAGCACTGAATATTGTTAGTTTTGTGATTGCTTATTCTTTTTTCTCAGTGGTGCGGATGTTATTCACAACTTTGGTGAATCTTATTTATTTTTCTTTTTTTTTTTTTCTTTTAAAAACACTGCCTTTCAGTGGGAATCTCACTCATGCCTAAAGCTGTCATTTGTAGGATCAAAATGGCTGCTTCTTATACTCTGCGTGTATTCAGTTCCTGCGTGTTTTCTGAATTGACAAAGTGTAACATACGAGTTGAAAAGTTAATATATTGGGAAATATTCCTGAAACAAAACAAGCAAAAATAGGCCAGCGTTCAGAGCTGAGAGAATGGTTTTTTGCTAGAATAATCTCAATTTTAGATTTAGAAGTAAGATGAAAATAATGTTGGTGAAAATATGTTTAGGTTCTTGCTGACGAGCTGCCGTATTTGCGTGTTCCTTCAGTGACAGAAAACAATTGATATACAAATATAAAAAGTTTTCCATAGAAAAATTAATTTCATAATAGACTTCTTTACATAGCAAGAACACTTTAGTGAAGGGACATGCTTGTAAGCTAGTGTCTGCTTACTTGTGTATTTCTGGTGCAAAGTCCGACCCATAGCACAATAGAGAAAGACTCTTTAAGTAGCTTCCCATCTCCAGTAAATTTTATTTTCACTGTTGTTGTGGTTTAAACCCAGCCAGTCACCAAGCACCACCCAGCTCCCTGCCAGATCCCCGCCAGTGGGATCAGGGAGAGAATGGGTCAAGTAAAAGACCCATATGGGTCTCTCAAAATGTGTGGATTGAGATTAAGCAAAAACCATGTACACAAAGCAAAACAAGGAATTAATTCACTGCTTCCTATGGGTGGGCAGGTGTTCCATTATCTCCAGGAGAGCAGGGCCCCATCAGGTGTAACGGTGGCTTGGGAAGACAAATGTCATCACTCCAAATGTCCCCCCTTCCTCCTCCTTCCCTCCACATTATACACTGAGCATGATGTCACACAGTCTGGAATATCCCTTTGGTCAGTTTGGGTCACCTGTCCTGCCTGTGTCTGCTCCCAACCTCCCAAGCACCCCCAACTTTCTCACAAGGCGGGCAATACAAAAAAGCAGAAAAAGCAGAAAAGGCCTTGGCCCTGTGTTAGCCCAACTCAGCAATAACAAAAACATCTCTACATTATCAACAGTGTTCTTAGCACAAATCCAAAATGCTGCCCCATACCAGCCACTGTGAAGAAAATTAACTCTACCCCAGCCAAAACCAGCACAAGTTCTTAAAAGGTTAACATGCACCCACTGCAGTAAAAACATGTTGGGACTGTTTTTAAAATAACTGGAACTACATTTAGGGAAGACTTCAGAGAAGTTAAAACTTTATCAAGTAACTGTTATACCATAAGATTTCAAAGCATGTAAGTAGTGATTCTTCTACAATGTGGTGTTATTATTATGCAATATTTGTCCTTCATGGTGGGAGGAAAAGGTCCCCTCATGGGGCATCCTGGGAGGTTGTGTGTGCCTCCCTGAAGTTCACACACCACCAACTTCTAGCACCTAAAGTAAACGCTTTATTGGAACACAGAAGTGAGAATCCAGGGCAAAGTTTTACCCAGGAGAAGGTAGTTGGCTCTATTGATAGAGTTACTGATTAATAAAAAGCTTGCAAACAAGTTCCCAGTTGTCTGTCTTCTGGGTGGAGTCCTTCACATTCCTGCCATGCTGGGTGGTTTCTTGGGTTGCTCAGCTACTCTGGATCCCAAGGAATGTTTCCTCCCTTCTGTGACCTCAGAGACTTGGCGTTCATCTCTGCCTCCCTGCAAGCATTTCTTCCTCTCCTCTGAGAGCTCCTGCTCAGTGATGGAAACTCCCTATTTGCTGGGTTTCTCCTTCCCTTCCCTTCCCTTCCCAGCCTGCTGTGGGCCCCTAGCAGCATCTCATACCTGCATGAGCTCAGTTGCTCTCTCCAGCTTTCCCTTCTTTTCTGGGCATGGGATGTATTCTGCTCCTAGAGTACATCATCAGGAAAGTCAGCAAGGAGTTTTGTCTGTGCAGCTCCTTCTTTTTCAGATACTATGTGATAGAACCACTGGAAATCACAGTTCTGAAGTTTTACATCACATCCCACATTCCCCAGTAGAGCAATGAAAGAGACCATAGCCAGAACCTGATTTCAACACTGACAGTGTTTTTTAAGACTAAGCTGAGCTCTACATCCGAAGTGAAACCCACATACAGGCACAAGTGTGGAAAACTTGGTCAACAGTCAGATGTCAGGAGCATGTAAATTGCCTAAAAGACAGGCCAGCTTGTGGGATTGCTCAGTTTTTGGTGTGCATGCAAACATCCTGTGCTAGACCATGCTGATTTGTCTAATAGCACTAAGTAACACAACCATTTTCTCCCCTAAGAGCTCGTCTGCGCACTGTATGCATTCTTTCACTCCGCAGAATCATTGCGCACACCATGGATTTGCATTTGGTGGCAGTTTACAAGTTGTTTGCATTTAATTTTTGGATAAGCAGTATTAAAAGTTTCAAGACCAGTTGTGTTAATATGAAACTAATTATTTTCGCTTTTTGTTTTCTCTTTTTGTAAACTCTGATGCAGCATTATGTTGACTTGTGTTCTGTCTCTGCTTTGGCTCAGTTCCCATATCTTTCCGTTTAAAGTTATCTGTATTTCCTTTGCTTACCCAGCCCCTGTTTTCCTTTCCAAATAAGGCAAATACAAGGCAAACTACCTCAAATCTGTATATTCTTTTTTTTTTTTCCCCTCTTTGTGTTTACTTACAAGGAGTCTTGTTATACCCGTGCTTGATTTGAGCAGAACCTCTTGTGTTGAGTCATTATTCGTGCTGTTTCTTTGTCCGGTTTGTTGGAAACGTTTGCAGGACAGCTTGCCCTGTGCTGCATGATGCTCACTGTGCTGTTCGTAATATGAAGTACAGTTCATATTACACCCTGTTTCCACTTTCCAGTTATTAAATGATACATGTAATATGCAAACAACTCTGTTTGCAAATTACTGAGGCTGAATTTAATGGCCTTCTCCCAGAATCCTTTACTGTGAACACCTTTTACCTTCGGTTGTATCTATAAACTGGCATTTTATAGCTTATGAGGCCAGAGATCTTCTGTGCTCTACACATACCATTGGGAAAAATGGATGGCACAAGGAATGGTGAGCTCAATTTCCCATCTGAATCTGGGCAATATACACCAGCTCTTTTAGAAAAGTAAATACCCCTGAGTTACTGGTGTATTTTTTCTTAACATAATAATGCTTCCTTCTTTATTTCAAGTCTTCCTGATTTCTCTGTGTTCTGCAGTTGTTGCTTTGCTTAAGCAGCAATAAAAGAGGTTACTAAACTGTTGTCCATTGGGTCAGCTCAAGCTATTTTCATAGCTGTTTGCCGGGAATTACCAGCAATTCTATTTCCTTGACTTCTGTTGCATGTAGGAACAGGAATTTTTATCCCAGCATTTAACTTCTATGGGGTTTACTTGAAACTTCCAACTCCAGCTGCTCAAGTTGGAAGGGATGATCTTAGTGTTACGTGACACTGACAGTACCCATCGGGTACCTTTGTCTGACAGAGAAGGGAAGGAAGTTTCTTGATCCTTGAGCAGGTGTGGGGCTAACTCTGGGATTCTCCTTCCTTTGTGTCATTGCACAGACATCTTCCCGGCTGTTGGTGCGGCCGACAAGCTCCGAGACGCCCAGTGCTGCAGAACTTGTCAGTGCAATTGAAGAGCTCGTCAAAAGTAAAATGGTGAGACTGACCAGCACGTGCATGTGTCTAAAGAAGTTGTGTCTTCAAGTCCCAGCTTGCTATTCAAAGAAAACCTGAATATTTTATTGACTTATAAAAATTGCTGTCTGTTTCAAAAGTCACTTTCTGGGTTGGTGTATGGGGTCATTTAGTACACACTCTTTTGTAAACACATTTACTGAATAGATAAATGGCAGTGTAGAGGAGCAAAAAGCAGTAAGAGGAAGAGGGGAGATGACAGAAAATTTACTATGTCCTATCAGTGAAAAGAAAACGTCGTATTAGTAGAATGAATGCAAAAGCCCAGGGACTTAGACTAATAGACCTTTATGACAAGAATCCCTGAAACTAAATTTACTGCAAATCTTACAAGGTTAGTAGTAAAGCAGGTAACCCTAATAACAGAAATACTTGTTATCTAGTTGTTCTTTAGGCAACATGATAATGAAGAAATAAGTAAAAGACTAAAGAGATCCATTTTCATGTTTCTGAAGATTCTCATTATATGCCTAATTCCAGGAAGACCCTTTGTAATCAAAATCCAGTTCGACCCAAGCTGGGAGAAACTACTCCAGCTGACCCTGTTTGAGATTGGACTATGTGGTCTCAGGAGGTCCCTCAGCAATTCTGAATTTCCTCCAAACCTTTAAATACAGCTTTTGTAGCATAGCCCTATTGGGCTCAATAGGAAATAAATGCCTTTGTGGAAACTGCAAAGAATTGCACCATGGCAGCCCCATGTTATCAGGGGTTGATATTTTTCAGGTTCATTCTAAATTGAAGCAGCTTTGACTTTCAGAACTAGAAATTTTATTTTCTGTTCTCTCATTCAGAGAAAATTACATTATTGCATAAAATAATTACTGTGCTCTTTTGGGTATTAACTTTGCTTTTTACTTCTCTTACACCAGAAGGGTGCATACAAAGTAATGTATGGGAAAATTCAACAGTAAATGGAAAGTTTGGTAGTCCATGTGTCTTTCAGGCTGCCTAGCAGTGGATACAACTTAATGATCCATGCATATGGCCCTTGGGGGACATGTTCTCATTTCACAGTTTTAGCCAAGGTTCAACTTCCCCTGGATTTTGGGCTAGTCATATCATTATTGGTTTTTACTTTTTGCAGGGAAAGAAAAAAGATTATAGCTGAACCCCACCCTGGTGAAGTAAATGTGTCTTGCAATAAGGCTGTATCACATGCAAGGAAAATGTGATACAGAGATTGTAGCTTGATCCAAGATTATGGGCTTGAATTAAAGAAATCCAATGAATACTTCATAGAAGATGTTTGTCTTCCTCCTATTGCTTCTTCATCTTTTATACAAACAGAAGCCTGAGGAGTCCATACAAAGGAAATAGTGCATCTGGAAAAGGATACAGGGACTCTTTTCTAGGATCTGCACAAGCTCAAAAACAACATTGGCAGTGTAGAAGTCATTCTTTTCTTCACTGAGATGCTATTTTGGCCAGTTAGTAAGATAACCAAAACATCTGACAGAGAGCACTACTTCTCTTGAGTTAAAAATTGTAACATCATAAAAATCTCCTTTAAAGATGTCCTATTTATTGTTGAAAGTAACTTGTATATGCCAGAAGTCAAATATGACAAATACAATTTAATCCCTGGCCACGAGGACACATTTGTGTCGCTCCCACCATAGAAGGACTTGCATCCTGAGCAGGACAGTCCAACTTTTAGCCATTGCTGCTCAAACCAGTTCAGCTACTTTCTTTTCCTGTGAAGGGAAGACTGTCATCTCAAATGTACTTCAAAGGCTCAGTTATCATAGAAAGCCATGTTGTTGCCTGATTTCCTGGAGGCTTGTGACTTGCTTTGCCAAGATACAAGAAAGTAATTGATCTCCCATAGATTGCTATATACAGCAGCCTCTAATTTGTCTTGTGAATAAAGGAGAAAGAAATCATTGTTGCTGACTGTGTTGAACACCTTCTCAGGCTCTGGAGGACCGTCCAAGTTCCTTGTTGGTAGATCAAGGTGACAGCAGCAGTCCGTCCTTCAACCCCTCAGATAACTCTCTTCTGTCCTCCTCATCACCCATAGATGAGATGGAGGAAAGGAAATCCAGCTCCTTAAAAAGACGACAGTAAGACCAATTTTTTTTTTTTTTACAATGCTTATTTTAAACTGGTACAGGAGCTTTTGGTCTGAAAGTGGGAGGACTTGTATTAGATGCCAAGCATGTGGTCAACAATTTCTCTTTGACATTCAATCTGTGATTTTTAATTCTAATCATATCTGTGTTTGACTTCTGCTGCATGTCAGTCTCATTTATTTGGGAAGATGCTGATCTTTAAATGTCCAAAGGTCTATTAGGCTTGAAAAAAATGGTCATTCCCCTCATTCTATTCCAACCCAGGCTTAATTTCTCTACGTAGTAGTAAACTGGTACCATGGTAGAATAAAAACATGCCTGGTTTCAAATTTTTTAAACATGTGTGTAGAAATAACCATCCATATAGCTGAGTCTCCAGACTAGAGATGTAATAGCATTTTATTTTAAACAGTAGCTAAATGTTTAATTTTAATGTCACGTTTAAGAAAACATCTGACTTGCGATAAACAGAAGCAAGCCTTGTCCAGTTTCAAAGTCAAAGCAGTATCTTGCTAAGAACCAATGTACATTAATTCTTCCATTTCAGTTCTGTCTATCAAACATATGTGACTGCAAATGTTGAAAAAGTTGTATGCCATTAATCCTCTTTAACAATCTGTTTCATTTTTTAATGTTTATTCACCTTTTTCCTTCCACTGTAGCTATGTCTTACAGGAATTAGTGGAGACAGAGCGAGACTATGTGCGAGATCTAGGCTATGTTGTTGAGGTATGATGGTTTTAATTCTCTTGATTTCTTCTTTTTTTTTTTAATGTGCTACTAACCAGCTATGCAGCTTGAACCTCACTGTGCTTTTCAAAACAAAACAGAGGAAGAGACTAAAACTGTGAAAGTTTATATTCTGGATTTTCCCTCCTGTAAGCTTTTAATGTATTAATATACTACATCAGATTTTAGTCCTTTTTTCCTGTTACTGTGTTCACCTTGTTTTTCTTTTGAGGAGTGTAGTTCTTTGCCTTTTTTTTTTAAATCACTGCCTCTGGCCTAATGTTATCCTAGTAGATAGTGGGTTTATTTATCATATCTAAATTAAAAAAAAAAAAAAAATTGTACCTCAGCATACAGAGCAGCTATCTAAGATTTGAAAGTCCTCCTTCCTTTCCTACCTCCAGGCTTCTCTTAGACTTCCTAGCTTCCCCTGCTGTAAAATGAGGTAACATCACACATCTCCCCTGAGTCTTCAGTCCCAACAAAATGCATTTGGAAGAGTAGAAAGAGTGAGCATGAGAGTGAATTTTAGCCTAATTAAGTTTAATTCTTAAACTCTTATTTTGGAGACAAGGAGGGAAAGAAAGATCAGCATTGTGATAGTGTTTTTATAGTATTTAAAGGGTGCATTAAGAGTCTGTGAATAGATGTAGTTTTGTAAATAACAATATAATTTCTGGTGAAAATGCTGGACATCAAAGCATACACTTGGCAAACCAAAACCAGACCTGGCTGTTTAGGAATAGAACTGTGGCGAGGGAAAACAGAAGGAATAGAGTTGCCTGAATATTACAAAATTTAAAAACACTCCCAGTCTAACTATATGATAGAATTGCTCAGTGAGACAGGTGTGTAGACACCAAAACTAAGATGGGACTATGGGAAGATGTAAGAGGAACTTTATTGTAGTGAGAATGCTTGCTAACAGAATAGATTTTCAATTTTTTTTGTGTTTGGTTTGCTCATACTGCAAGCAATAGTCCATGGAGTGCAGTCCCATGGGCAGTTTGCTCCTCAGTGCACTTTGGCGTGGGGTTAGTGTGGGTGAAATAAGAAATACAGAGCAAAGCAGCACAGAAGCCAATTCAGTGGCCCTGACATTTACTCAGGACCAGGCCTGCTTGGCAAGGCATTGCAGCTCCTTCAGGCAGTAAGGAGAAGGGCTGGGGAAGCTTCCTTCATGCTTTGAGCCCCTTCATGCAGGCTAAATTAGACAGAGTGAATTCATTTTTCTAGCACTGTTGTGTAGAGAGTCTCACCTCAATCTGTGATACTTTTGTGTCTGTGCTTTATCTTATGCTGTGTTATAGAACAGCTTTCTGGTTTGGCTTTGTGTCCCAAGCAAGTTGTTGCCATTGGACATCTTCTGGGAAAAGGGGGATTAAAAGACAACTCACTTTTTTTTAAGGATGTTCACAGTGAATTCACTTGGACTGTTGCAGGGTTATATGGCACTTATGAAGGAAGATGGCGTACCTGATGATATGAAAGGCAAAGACAAGATTGTATTTGGAAACATTCACCAGATTTATGACTGGCACAGAGAGTACGTATTGTACCTAAAAAATATTAGACTGACTTTAGGAATTATTTCCTCAGATATTCAGACACAAGGTAAATGCAGTTGGTTTTGTGCTTTGGGTTGTAGAAAATGTAACTTCAGCTTACAAATGTGGTGTGAGGATTTGCTTTAAAGAAGGAGGCGTGGGTGTGTATACATGTATGTAAAAATATAGCACGTACTTCAACTAAGGATCTCTAATATTGACAGAACTCTGTACGTTGCTTTCTCTCTAACAATACAGTCTAAAGAATTTTTTAGGAGTGGTTAGCATGGCAATATCAGCACCTCACGCATTCAGACTGGAAGGAAAATGCTTTCAATCAATATATATGAAATTTAATAATTTTATTAGTGAATGCCAGGGTTTTTTTTCATGTTGGCGTGGACTCAGCATGTCCTTTTAAAAAACTGTATTGAAATATTAAACTGTTACCATTGTCAGTTTAGATATGCATTAATACCCAGTGCTGCTGACAGGAGACACAAAAGTATCCTGCTTTGCAGTAAGACTACTTTGCCTTGCAATTACTTGTTGCTATAATGTGTGCTATCAGGGGAAAATAAAAAAAGTTTATTCTGTTTATGTTCAGCTTCTTTTTAGGAGAGTTGGAGAAGTGCCTTGAAGATCCAGAAAAGCTGGGATCCCTGTTTGTTAAACACGTAAGTGCAAATGTCTATTTTTGGCAAACTCAAGTGCTGCTACTGACCAACATGTTTGACTATTAAGTACAACACAGTTAAGAAAGTGCTGTACAATGTTCTTCATCTGTAAGAGGTGCAGAGATAGCTCTAGTCTTTGTCCTCAATACCCGGAGAGGGAACATGAATGTGGGCCCCATTTCTCTATTCAGTTACGCTTCAGTAACAGGGAATCGTCATTTCATATGACTCCTGCCTTCTAATCCCAGGTATCCATGCAATAGCATGGAACATAAGAAATAAAAATAGGAAAGAGGCTCATTTTTCTTCCAGTTGGAGCATCTTGTAGTTCTGTATCATTTCTCTTTCAGAGATTTGTCGCTGGCAAAGTGGGTAACCTGTGGGAAGTAGCTCTGTAATTGAATTGTCTTTGAAAGGCACCTTTACCACTCCAGATGGAAAGGCAAGCTGTGATGCTATTACAGCATCCTCTAACAAAACCCCATCAGCTAGAACACAATGACTCAGTTCCTGTTCTTAATCTGTGTCCTGTGTCCTTTCCAATCTCCCTCTTATTTTTTCATTTCTTTCTTACCATCGATCTTCACTGGTCAGTACTCTGTTAGTCTCTGGGAAGTAAGGCCTCTAACAGAAAACAAATCCTAGCAAAGTGATAGGAAAGATTTTGGAGTAGGTATGTCTATACTTCTTAACCAGCAATGTCAGTAATCAAGAATAAATCTTAAAGGCAGAAGTTATTTCCTCTCTCTTTTTCTGTTGCTTTGGTATTAAAAGTACATGCACATGATAAAGAATCAGAGTTAAAAAAATGCTAATGCCTCCATTTCCAGGCTTCACCACCTACATCCCAACTCAAACTCCAGTAGGACAGCCAATACTAAATAAAAGACATGAAAGTTTTCTCCTAACTGTTCTGTACATGTAAACAGGAGGAGGTAGTAATTCTAATAAATTTCAATAAGAATCAGATTATTAAAATAGAATAAAAAATACTTTTTTTCAGAGGCTTCATTACAGAATCACAGTATGGTTAAGGTTGAAAGGAATCACTGTGGGATCATCTGTGCGGTTGTTGAACCTTCCATGGCTCTTAATAAAAGAAAAATATAACTATTTTCATGCTTAACTTTATTGTGGGACCTGCTGAGCTATCATCTCTGAACACCTGTCATTCAGGAGGATTTCTAGCTGTAGAAATTTTTTCACTTGTGTTCCCTTTCTAAAATCATAATGATGTTCCCAAATAAATGTGTTTTCAGATCTGTAATTTAAGTTCATACACTGGAACTGCTGTACTTCTTGAAATAATACTCCATTTCAGTCTGACATGTGTTTTTGATAATGATGTCTCGTTCTGTATCTTTGTTCCTCTAGGAGAGAAGGTTGCACATGTACATAGTTTACTGCCAAAACAAACCAAAGTCTGAGCACATTGTCTCAGAATACATTGATACATTTTTTGAGGTAAGTTCATTAGAGAGGATGATAATCCATCATGAGGTTGAAGGATTATCAGATCTATTGATCAAACCAGAAAAAAAGTTGCAGCAGATATTGTTGTTAATGTTTTAAATTACAATTTCTTGCCATTTCTGTTCTGATTTCTCAAATCTGATACAGACTCCTAGAGATGAAAAATAAAGGTTAAGTATAAGATATTAATTAATCTGTAGAGTCTTATCCTTAGTAGCCTTAGCTCAGGCAGTTACCCGAGCATTTTATATAGAATGGCAATTCTAGATAAGCAGAGATCACTGCTGAAAATGGGCTGTATACAGCCTGTGACTGAAAAATTACATTTCACTCTGAAGCCTTGTCAAAAAAGAGATGAAAGATGCATGCAGAACGGAATGCCTTGGGAGCAAGGGTGATAAGGAGAAGGACTCCAGCTTTTGCTAACTGAAGATTAGAATCTTTTCTGACTTTTGCCAATTTCTGGTGTGATAACAATTAATATTGATATATCCTTGTTTTTATATACATATACACATTTATGTCTATATACTGATAAATATGCTGTGTTTCTAACTCAACAAAACAGTGGTCTTTCTAACTGAACAAGCAAAAATGTTTGGTTTACAACTTTCAGGATCTAAAGCAACGCCTGGGCCACAGACTTCAGCTCACGGACTTGCTAATAAAACCTGTGCAGAGAATTATGAAATACCAGCTGTTACTAAAGGTAAAGTGATGTTGAGATGAATGAGTTGTGTTAATAGATATGTTGTAGATGTGTTAACAGATAGGTTTTTTTTTTTTAATTAATGCTGATGTTTTCCCACCCCTTTCCTTAACAGAATCAACATTTATAAGCAATGCCATATGATTATTTTCTGAGCATGTTCATATAGTTATAAAAATTGCAGTAGATGGCTTAGGCAGAAATTTGTTTTTTCTTTTAACATTAAAGACCAAATGTTTAGGCCATGGAAATGTTTAAAATTTGTAGCAGTGTCATAGGAATGGGAGAAGGAACTCCCAACTGTTTACAGATGTGAACGTGATACAAGTTGTTGGTACTCGTCACAGCTTCTCCAGCTCCACCTGCAATCATTTTAATATCACAAAGGTATTTACTGAAGAGCAACCCTGTGTAGCACAGAGGTCATTGCCTTAGCATATATTTTTGTATGAGCTAAATCTAAATGGTTGTCTTCTGCAGTCTGTCATATTTTGATAGAGGATATCAAATTCAGATTTTCTAAGCTTTCTTGTTGATGATTAATGAGAAAAGAAATAATACTTGATTTTTTTTTCTTTTTCAGGACTTCCTCAAGTATTCTAAAAAAGCTAATCTTGACACAACAGAACTAGAGGTACTTGAGACATATCACTCTTAGTGATATGAATTCTTATAACTCTGAACTCCTGTTTTGGCAGAGTCACTTTCCTTTTCTGATCTTCCTGAGAAAGTGATTATAAGTGTTTACTTCTTCCATTTCTGTTCTAAAGCAACCATATCAAATGAAACAAAATTTATGCTGCTAACTCATTTGGAAAATAAAGCTTTGACTTTTTATTTGTCTTGAACAGAAAGCTGTAGAGGTCATGTGTATAGTACCAAAACGGTGTAATGACATGATGAATGTTGGCCGCCTGCAAGGATTTGATGTAAGTTGGCTGGAGTTTTGCTTAGAGATTTTGTCAAGTTCTCTAGAAATTAACCATTAATATTGTGGGGAGAAATGTGTACAATGCTTCCTCACTGCCTGGTTAGCTGGTGTAAAAAGCAGTAAATGAAAAATCAAGTCTTACTCCTGCCGAGGACTTTTTCCTAAGAAACATTGCCTGCTGTGTCAGTCACACTAGGAAGCCCTTCTGCAAAATCAAGAAAGGGCCAGTCTTACTAAAGTGCCCTTGTTGGCTAAAGGCTTACAAAATAGTGAAATTATAAGTTATCAGCAGGTAAGCAGACCTGACTCCAGTAGTGTCGACAAAGGAGGAGTCACTAAGGTCAATCATGAGGCAACTGTAGCCCTCCTTGTTTTACTAAATCCAGAAGAGATGGAAATTAGCTACTGAAGCAGGATGCATCAACCACAGGCTACAGTCACATGTTCTACTTGCAGAGCTCTTTATATTCTGTGATGCAGACATGAACTTGAATTCTGTCCCTACTCAGTAGAGTAGGGAAGAATATATGAGTAATAATTTATTTTTCTCAGAATAGAGAAATGAAAGCCTTAGTGTTCCAATCTTCAAAGTGCAATGTGAATTGAAAAGGGTGGAGTTGGTTTTGGGTTTGGTCTGATGTTTTGTTTTGTTTTTTGATGTTTGTTGTTTTTTGAGAAAAAGTACAAGAATATCTTGGATATAGGAGGAGAAGAGAATATACAATGGTCAATGACAGTTGGAAGATGGGAAATACACAAAGCTATTTGTCATGAACATGTGCTCAAAAAGGTTGATTGGGGAAAGAAACAAGGAATTTCACTAAATGTGTTTTTTCTTGCCTCTGTATTTAGGGTAAAATTGTAGCCCAGGGTAAGCTCCTGCTCCAGGACACATTCTTGGTTACAGACCAGGATGCAGGACTTCTGCCACGCTGCAAGGAGAGACGGGTCTTCCTGTTTGAGCAGATTGTCATTTTCAGTGAGCTGCTAGATAAAAAGAAAGGTTTCTCCATGCCTGGATTCTTGTTTAAAAACAGTATCAAGGTAACTGTTGTGTGTGAGTCTTTTGTGTCCCCTGCACAAACTCAGCTAAGGTAACACTTTCTCATTCTGTGGGCAGTCACTAGTGACATCTAGATGTGCAGTCATAGAGCAAAATGAGGTGTCAGTCATTTCCTGAAATTACTTCCTACCAAATTTGTTCTCACTCCGGTGTTAAGTGGAGATCTTTGGATCCCAGTCGTCTGATGCTTCCTGCGTCAAAGCAGGTGTTCTGGCACTAAGTGCTGGACAAGTATTCACAAAATTTAGTTTTTAGCTCTGTGCTATGTGTACACCATATTGCAAAGTCATTGCAAGTAGAGATAATTACTCTTTTTGTATCGCTCCTGATAGCCAAATATGTAGATAACTATAAATTATACTAAGTAGTGCAACCTTCTTAGATACGCCATCTGTTCCTCAAACAAAAGTGTTTCTCCACTTCAAGCTTCTCCTGAAAAAACCTGGTAATATTAGGGCTCAGCTGCCCTCATGAAGTGGATTTAGGTGGATCCTGCTTCCTCTAGTTTGCCATGATGCTCTGCCTGCTACTTGAACCTGCTGTTTATAGCTCTGGTGGAACAGCCAGGTCCAAGGCATTGCTGTATCTGCAGCTGAAGCCTTTGGTGGAGGCCAGTGGTAGAGAGAGCTCCACAGCAGGCTCAGCATTTTAACTAATCTGAAAGGAAAGTGAGGCGTGGAGAACATTGGGCCATGCTGAAGATTGTTCAGGCATGCTGTGTCAGTAAGCTGTACGCTAATTCTTAGTTTACTGGAATTAAGTAACTTCATTTCATGGTATTATTTTACTAAAGGAACGAGTGGTTATCATTTGAAGATCTGACTCTAAACTCCTAAGAAAGAGATTTTAAACATATATTTCCCCTAAAGTACATGTTATTTTCTTTTCATGAAGGTGAGTTGCCTTTCCCTGGAGGAAAATGTGGACAGCGATCCATGTAAATTTGCACTAACATCAAGAACGGGCGATGTCACGGAGACCTTTATTTTGCATTCTGCCAGTCCAGGAGTCCGCCAGCTGTGGATCCATGAAATTAACCAAATTTTGGAAAACCAGCGCAACTTTTTAAATGGTAAATTATTTTCTTTTACTGAAAGTTCGTAATTGGATGACTTTTCCTCTCATCTCTTTTTTCTTGACTTTGAAATGTTTTGCAAGTTGCCTTTTCCTGTGCTAATACAGAACAGTTGGGGGATATGTGCCGCATTTCTGCTTCAGAACAGATGCTTGCATTTATTATAAGAGTGGTAGTCTGAATTTACATGGTGTTCTCTTGGTGAAATTTTCCAAATGTTTTGTAGGAGTGAATCAAGATAGGTGCCATCCGTTGAGAGCTTGTGTACCCCTTTTAAGCAACCGCAAGCCTTTAAAGGCTAAACCCAAGTGGAATTTTAAGCAACTATTCAGAATATGTTTTGCTTCTATTATTTTGGTGGCCATTGTTGTCACATCTTACTGTGGCAACAATATTCAGATTCTGCAGGGGAAAAGTAGAAGGTGGTGTTGTCCGCTGTGCCGCTAGAAGGTTCTTGCTCTATTTTTATATCTATCGGTTATTGTCCCAACCTAGATTTTTTTTAAACAGTTGTAATGAGTAACAACAAGCCGAGAATGTGGAGTCACACCTGTTTTTCCCCATCTTGGCTGCTGACTGGCAGTGTGATCCTAGAGGAAAACATTTCTTCTTAGTTTCAGATTTTTAATCTTTAATATAGGTAGATACAGCAGGTCATGAAGGTTAGATACAGAAAAGTGACTTGAAGTCTGTGGCATCTTTCCACTGCTAAGGAAATTGATTTGAACAGCACTTCCCTTTTTGCCAGTAGACATGTCTGTTTTAAACTGTTCCTGTTCCCTTTCCTGCCCCCTTTCCCCTGACCACCTCCCCCCTCGCCCCACTGCAGCCTTGACGTCCCCAATCGAGTACCAGAGGAACCACAGCGGCGGTGGCGGCGGCGGCGGGAGCAGCGGCGGTAACAGCGGCGGCCCCAGCAGCTGTAGTGGCATCCCCAGCTCCAGCCGTAGCCGGCCATCCCGGATCCCCCAGCCTGTCAGACACCATTCCCCAGTCCTGGTCTCCTCTGCAGCCTCGGCCCAAGCAGAGGCAGACAAGATGTCAGGTATGTCCATTCACAATCACTCCCTGCCACACTACACCACCTCCTTAGAAACTGGCCTGAGCCAGCCAGACAGGCACCCTCCCAGTGCAGAGCCGGATGTTCCTCAGAGAGAAGCTGAACAGATTCCCAAGATGAAAGTTATTGAAAGTCCCAGGAAGACAGCAGGAAATATTTCTGGCTCATCTGATGGAGTCCAGAAAGACTCACGTGGAATCTCAGAGGACAGTCGAACAAGAAACAGCATAGGATCACTGACGCTTGGGAAGCCAAGGCCAGGAGCCATCTCTCCAATGAACTCTCCTCTGTCCACGACTTTCCCTTCTCCTTTTGGCAAGGAAACCTTTCCACCCAGCAGCCCCCTGCAGAAGGGCTCCTTTTGGAGCTCCATCCCAGCATCCCCTGCCAGCCGCCCTGGCTCCTTCACTTTCCCTGGGGACAGTGACTCCCTGCAGCGGCAGGTCCACCGCCACTCTTCACACAGCAAGGACACAGACCGCATGAGCACATGCTCCTCGACCAGCGAGCAGTCAGTTCACTCCACCCAGAGTAATGGGGTAAGAGCGGAGCACCTCTGTCCTGCGAGCTCTTCTAAAACCTTCCATGCTCCCTTTCTGTGCGTTGCCATCATTCTCCGTACTAACTTCTGGCTCTCCGGTGCTGTACTGCTCTGAAATAATCAACTCTTCTGGTATCTTCTGCATATTAAAAAACCAAGAGTGTCTACCTCTGTGTGTGTATACATGCAAACGTGGCTATGTATACAGACAGAAAAGCAGCTGCTAACATTAGATGCGATTTCTGCCTCTGCTGAAAATATAGATCACTAGGCTGATACCTACTAACTTGCTGTCCTTGCTTTTTTCGTCTCTAATTTGAAGGCACATAAATAACATGCTGAAGCGTGGCAGCCAGAGCACCTTGGGGTTTGCATTGCACCAGCACTTTAATCTGACTTCAGGATTTTGGCAGATTGCCTTGGGGCTTTTTTCCTTTCACGCACAAATTTGCCACCATTGTCCTGTTGAGTTTTAACTTCGTGGAGACATCTACGTTCCCTGGGCTGCTTGATTTTTATTTTTTTTAATAATTTATTTTTTTCCCCCTCTCCTTTCAGCCTTAGTTGTTGTACATCAATCTCTTTTTAAATCCTGTGTTTGATCAAGGAAACTTTCTTCAATCCACTCAAAATAGGCCAACAAAACCTAGTGACAATAATCCTACTTCTACTACAACCAAAACGGTTACCTGCTCCACTTGTCTTTTCTCCTTTGTAAGAAGAACTGGTTTCGGTTTTCTGGAGATTCAGCCTCTTAGTGTGCACTTGGTGTGTTTGTGCAGAAATCCAGGCTGTCAACAGAATCTACGTTCTCTCTAATAACATCCACCAGAAAAGCAACACAGCAATCACAGGGGCATATGCAAATACAAAGCAAAAATGTTGAGGCAATTGCCATGGATGTGGTAGGCAGGTTATGGTGCCTTTCTTTTTAAACTCACATTTGATTTTTCTCTCACTAAGCATTGTGTTCGTGAATGTTTTTCTACTCTCTCACAAATGGTATGCAATACCAGTTTTGCAAATCACCTAACTTGCTGGACCTTTTTTAAATGCATGTGTTTCTTTATAGAAATGTTTAACACACAAAGCTTTCTTGACTTTTTAGTTCTTACTTCTATAATAGCTTCAGAAGAAAAAAAATTATGCTTTGCATGTTTTGTATTTTTATCCTTTTCTTCCTTCAGCTTTTTATTTGGTTCAGCTCTGTCTTGTGTTTATCTTCAGTCTAGCAAAATGTGATGTAATGTAATGCAAAATCTGGGGTAATTTGAGTATTTTGCATTTACTGCATAGTATGTGAATCGAGACGAGGGTACTTGCATGATACTAACTCAGGTTGTTGCATTAAAAAAAGGGAAAGGGAAAGATGGGATGGCACAGAGTTTTTCAAAACATTTGGATTTTGAGACTATCTCAGCAAAGACACCATTGTTTGTTTTTTATCCCACTGTACAACGTAATGTTGGAATGTACGCCTTCTGCTTCACAGTTATATGTTCACAGTTATATGACTCTTTTATTTGATAATTGAGATGGGCCATAAGTCTTCATTTATAACCTCATTTCTCGACCAGGCAGCAGGATTTCACACCACATTGAACAAGCTGGAGAAAATGGGTTGTGAAGGTTTATTTTAATTTGAACACCATTTGTGTATGTATATTCACATGCATATATGGCTATGGTCGATTACTTAAGGAAAAATTGCTTCTAAGAAGAAAAAGGAATGAGTTTTGCTAGTTGAGGAATACGGAAGGAATTTTTTTATATTTTGTTTGTAGATCCTCCTCTAATCCCATAGTTGAGGTCAGCAATGACCAGAAGTACTTTCAGTAAGAAAACATTACTGTGCAAGAATAATTACTTCCTTGGAAGGTAAAAGGAAAGGCTATCTTTCCGTGGTGAGAAAGAATTCTGGAATAAACACATTCTCAAGAACATTTGTCACTTAGTAGTCACCAGACAGTTGTTTATGTAACTGATTTAACTGTCCCTGTTGAACATAAGAAATATTCAGAGTTTATTATGATCCTTCAAGACTTAAATGTCAGAAAGAAATGTTATGTTATAGAAAGGTCAGTCTTGCAGTTACACAAATTCTGCTGCATGCTAAGAAACAGTATGTTCAGGAATAGTGTGTGGGGCAAGGTTTGAGGCTTAGGTTGATACTGCAACTTCCCTTCCTCTTCCCTTATAAGTTTTAAAAGGATGAGTCAACAAAAGCTGCTTTTCCTGAATAGAGTTGTTTTTCATCTAGGTAAAAGGATGTAGCAAGTTGTCATCCTAAGTTAAACAGTGACTGAAAATGAGACTTAATTTCTTTGGTTCAGCTGTTCCCAGTTTGCCTGAATCATAGAAAGGACTTACTAATACAAAAGGCCATGCAGGCCATCCTCCAGCTAGAAAAAAATGAGTTCTCCCACTGGAAATACAGCATCCGAAATTAATGTAAATATCATTTAGTAGAGTTACAATCCACAATGAGATCTTTGTCACTGAGGTAGCATATGCTTCATCATTCTAATTGGCAAAAAGATTTGAGTCACTCAGTTGAATATTACAGTCCAGCTAGAATAAAATGTACAGAGTCACTGGCACTCCAAGCATCAGGGTGTTAAAAATGCTATGAATTAGTAATCTGAGACTGTTCCATTCCAATGTCTTGTTTTCTCAGCCAGAGTCCTCAGAGAAGCACGGGCACAGAGAGATGGAGTGACTTGTTCAAGGCCTTTAGCAGATTGCAAGAGAACGCAGTGTTCGGGGCTCCCAGCCCACCGTGCTGTCAGCTGACCCCGCTGCATCTCTGCAATATTTGAGAAATATTTGACAGTTTTGAGGAAAAAATAAAAAAGAGATGTGTGCCAAGCCTTCCACTGGCTGCTAGCACAGGAGTGGTACTAATGTGGTTCTGCTCTGTAAGCAGTATGAGTACCCAGGACATGGGACTCATTTCCTTCTTCAGCTCAGCTGCTACTGAGCCATGGTGAGCCTTCACTGACTCTGAGTAACCTGAAACAGTTTGAAGTAAGGACAGAGACAAAAGACAGACAGACACACACACTTCATGCCACATCATTAATAGGCCATTCACCTCAGTTTTAACTTGTTTCAAGAAAGAAATAATTACTGAGGGAGTAGGTTGTGTAACCTGATAATAGTTTCCACACTTCCACTTATTAAACCTCATATAAGGAACAGATGCAAATGGAGAAAATAAATCTTACTTTTAAAAAGTAATAATTTCCAGTAGGTTCATGGTCAGGAGAAGGCTTTTTGTTCTGAAAGTAGTATGATTTTGAAGGTACACCTTCTCAACCATAATCAGCTTTCCACAAAAGCTTGCTGGGGAAGTGAAAAAAGTCACAAACAGTAGTTGAAAGTGTATGATAAACAGGTAACAACACTCAACTATGTTAGTCATCTAATCAATTAGAAGGAATTCTTACAGTTTAGTGGGTCTCTTTTGACCATCATATTAATAATTTCTTATTTCATTAATTTACTTCATCCTCTCCTATTTGAAGGAATAATCCTGAATCATACAGATGCAACCAGAGATAAGTCTGGGGTTTTGAGAGACACTGTCCAAAACCTGTTTTGTTCTTTTGTAGCTTGTCATGTTTTATGTGCAGAAGGCCGGTGTCTGAGACCTGACAGGTAGTGCTAGGGAAGACTCCATGTATTTTTCATTGTTGGAGTTTCTGGTGATTATGAGCTAATGACTGTGATTTTGAAACTGAACTTAGAAGACAGTGAAAAATTGTCTTACATGCTTGTAATGTAGTTATGATGTCTGATGAAGATGCAAGGTTCAGTGTCTGAGCTTGAAAGGAAGATGAGTTGAGATTTATGAATAAACTGACTCCTAGTTAAAGGAAATTATATTGAGTAACTGTATTGGGAATAAATTTGTGCAGCAGCAGTACATGAAGATGTTCAAATATCAGACTAATGCACAAGATAAACAGTCATAGGCAGCTTTAAAAGAGAAAACATTGCTGTTTTCTTTGACTACAGTTTAAACCAAGTGGATTAGGTAGGTCATGTAGCAGGCCAAGAACAGCCTGTCTTCTTCATGAGTTTTAAACTTGATTCTCTTTTTTCCCCCCTGCTCTCTCTGCTTCTGATTGACGCTTGCAGAGTGAAAGTAGCAGCAGTAGCAATATCTCCACCATGCTGGTGACACACGATTACACGGCAGTGAAGGAGGATGAGATAAATGTCTACCAAGGAGAGGTCGTGCAGATTCTAGCCAGCAACCAACAGAACATGTTTTTGGTGTTCAGAGCCGCCACCGATCAGTGCCCCGCAGCCGAGGGCTGGATTCCCGGCTATGTCTTGGGGCACACCAGTGCAATCATCATTGACAACCCTGATGGAACCATCAAGTGAGTGCCTGGCTGTGTGTAGAAGGGGAGGGAGGAAGAAAACTTCCAATTCAGAGAAGGCTTTGAACCTTTAAGGCCAGAAGTTGGTGTGATCATGGATAAATAAATGAACAACAAGCAGAACGAGTACTGGAGAGGTCCCTTAGCAAATGTCAAAATGCAGTCTAGTAAGAAAGATCCCAGAAGCACATATTCTTTATTTAAAAAGTTGCAATAGCCTAATCTTCTGGGAAAAGAATGCCTTATCTAAGAGCAGAAATAATTTGTTTTAACTTGCTTGTTTAATAGAATGAGTTACCAGTCTAGACACCTTCGTCTAGGAAAACAGGGAATGTTTGTTCAAATAAAACAAGACTTCAGAGTTCCTAGATATCTGCTTTAAACCACAAACCTGTTGAAAATGACTGTATGCTAGGAACAGCCCTGTCATATCTGCAATGGAAGAAATTGTATCAAAGTTTGAACTTTGTGTATGCTTTTGTAAGGCTGCATTTGGTATGGGTTTCATACTGGTTGTTGCTCAGTTTGATTGACAGTTTGCATTTTCATATAGAAACTTTACCATTTGAGCAATGATTTCAAGGAATACTGAACTTCAGACTACATTACTAGCTTGTTCACAGTTTTAGCCAAGGGTGGCATCCCTTATGGAATACTTAAGGAATTTCATTTTACTATACTGTAATACGTAGAAATAACATTTGGACATACTTTTCCAATGCCACATGAAACTAGATAGGATAGGACATAACAGGAAGTTGAAAAGAATTCATCAGAGTTTCATGTCCTGTGTTCAGGAAGTCAACGTCTTGGCACACAGCACTCCGATTAAGGAAGAAATCTGAGAAAAAAGATAAAGACGGCAAAAGGGAAGGCAAGCTAGAAAATGGTTATCGCAAATCCCGAGAAGGACTTGCCAACAAGGTTTCTGTAAAAGTAAGTGTTCAAAGACGTAGTTTCCAAAAGAAGTTGGAAGGGTTGGGATTTCTTTAAAAATAGCTTCTGTCAGAACTTCACAGGAAGGAATCAAAGGCAGCAGTGACTTTAGGGGAGAGTTTTTGCCAAATCTGAAAACAGGAAGTTAAAACTTTGAACCTGAGAGCATCATACAAAAAAAAAAAAACTTACTGCAAAAAGAATAGAGTGATGCAGAAGTTGCGGTATTCAGATATTTCTTGGATTTTGTGGCTATAGCTAACTTTGATCCATCTTGGTTTTCTAGCATTCTTTAAGTTATTATAAGTTTATCAGGACATTAATTCTTCAATTTCTCCTTTCCAGCTTCTCAACCCCAATTACATTTATGATGGTAAGTTGCTTTAATTTTTAAAAGTTTCAGTCAATAAATTTTCTTAAAACATTATTTTCTTGATATGAATTATGTCAGGAACTGAGTGCTTTCTACAAAAATGTATAAGCTCTTTTTAGAGAAGGTAGAATGAAATACATCATATTTTTTTTTTAAGATGCAAGAAACACTTTTTTGTTCACAAGTCCAAAACAACATAAATACACAAGGATCATACGACGTGTTCTGTATGGAAGTGGGGAATTTGCCAAGTAACAAGGCCATGAGTTGGAGCTGCTTTATTTTCAATCTTGCACCCTAGGGAGCATTCAGGACCTCTCCAGTGCAGGGGCAGATCGGGACAAAGCTGGTAGCCTGTTGGGATCAGAGCCAAATTGAGGTTTTAGCTTAATAGACAGAAACAAACTTTTTGAGCTTCACCTGTAGAAAAGGGAAAGCACTGCGGTGCTTCAGTGGATGAAGTGTTTTGTGTTCTCTTTTGCAAACTTGGCTGGATATAAAGATAAGCTAGCTGAGCACATCCTTAGATACTTTCCAGTGTAGACTTTTCTCCCCATAAACTGGATGTTTGCTTCACCATGGTAGGTTTCAGGGTTATCTGTGGCACAGCAGTAGTGCTGTGTCCAAGTTCATGTAGAGAAAAATTCACTCGCTTTGTAGAGCCCCAGCAAGGGGCCTAACCATGGATGTGCTCCAAAGGCAGGGGTATATACACCTTAGGAATCTAAAGTACTACTTTGCCTAATAGAAAACAGTGCAAGGAATAGAAATTACATGTATTTGCTCCAGTTTACCTAATGCCATTAATTCTCTTTTTCCAGTTCCCCCGGAGTTTATAATTCCATTGAGTGAGGTAACATGTGAGACAGGAGAGACCATCGTGCTTAGGTGTAAAGTCTGTGGTCGCCCCAAGGCTTCAGTTACTTGGAAAGGTCCTGATCATAATACACTGAGCAATGACGGTCATCACAGCATTTCCTACAGGTAATTTGTGTCATGTTCAACAGGAACTGCTGAAACAGCAGCTACATTTCTAATTTGCACCCCTGGTGCAGGACAGCATTTGGCTTTGAGGCATGAGGATAGGGTTGCTCTCAGACAGAAGTATATCTCCACTGAGATTTTCCAGAAATGTTGTGTAACTTCTGTATATGGCTAGGGTAACAAAATGTCATAATCAGTTGATTTTTAAAAACAAAACAAAATTAATCTGCTCTTTCTGATTAGCTATCACAGAAGCCACAGTGGCTCTGTAACACTGACCTGGTCCTTGAAACAGACCAGTGTGTTGTGACGTGCCAGTACAGTGACAGATCCTGCCAGTCCCTTATTTCCATTAGTGGCTCTCAGATCACACTGCAGTGTTTTGCAAAGAAGCTTCTGCTTCCTACTGATGTGACAAAATCACTCTTCATTGCTGAGAAGCATGGATATTAACATTTTTGTCTGAGTTTAGCTTTGCTATGATAGAACATAACAGAATATCTAGTAACTCAACCACCAGGAGAAATTTTTCAGAAGTTGATATTTTGGAATGGGAAGCTGCAGGTTAAAAAAGATTTTCTTTTTTCTGAAGAAGCATCTTTTATATACGGAAAAATGTAGTTTAATGAGTAACTTCAGTGTGAAGAAATGTCTTATTTATGAATTATACTGTTAATTCAGAATGAAGGGCTCTTTTGTGAAAACTTGGCTTGTTATACTGTTGTTTACTTCCTGCTGCTCCTGCTTTTTCTTTTCACTGGGTTTTTCATTTGTTTTTAATGGGAAGACAGAGGCAGTGTGGCAGCTTTACTGCTGCATCCGGGGCTGTTGTGAGATGTGTAAGAGTTAAATTTGCTAGGTTTAATTCACTGTTACTCATTACAGAATTATATCCAGTAAATCATGTTGGCTGTGGCTGAGAGGTTTTTAGAAATAATCCTGAAATGTTCTTTGAGCTGAGAAAGGGTGTCATCTTCCTATGCTCCTAAAATTTACCTTCTTTTATTCCCCCTGAAATTGTATGGTGAAGACTGTTGCAAATAGGTTTTGGGTCAGTTGGTAAAATTACTTGTAGCAGCTGAGATGAACCCAAAGGAAAGCAATATGTATGATAGAAGATCTTGAAGATACTCATTGTGAAAAAAGAACCCAATGTTAGGATTGGTTTGAGCCTAGAGGTGAAAAGTGTAAGGAGGACTTGCCAAGTATTCACATTTGTGAGAGACTTGCAAATTAAATTATCTGTTTTTCATGTCCACGGCAGATAGTCAAAAGAGTACTAGAAATTTATTGCACAGAGGAAAGTTTAAGCAGACATTTAAAGACAAACCATCAAACAAAAAGGATGGTTGAACAGTGAGAAATATTAAGGAAGAGCCTGCAGAGTGTTTCTGCTCTGGTATTACCCAGCTTAATGCTGTCACTGCCCTGGAGCAGAGAGTAAACTTAAGTCCTTTCTAGTTTCCTTCCATCCTCATTCTCCCAGATTCTGAGGTCTCCAGAGTTGTGGTGAAGTATGCCTTTTGTGTTGAAGGGCAAGCCCTCTCTTAAAAGGGGTTAATGCTCTGAAAACACAAATGATTGGTCAGCTGACACTTCCTGGGAGTCACAGATGGAAACAAACCTTTCAGAAGGAAAAAAGATGGATATTGGTCTCGATATGGCTTCCAAAAACTTGAAGTAGGTAAAGGAAGCAGGAAGAAACAGGGAATCACAGGAAAAAGCACTTGGTTTTTCCAACAAGTAGAGCCTGAGACATGGTGAGACAGTGTGCCAGTCAGGATGTTTTTCTAGTAATCTGTAAGACTTTCCAAGATACTGGATGAGCACATAGCGCTCAGGTTCTGGTGCACGCTTCCGATACGGCAGGGCAGGTTGAGTAATGTTCATCCCGAGAGAGATAAGGGCTGGAGAATAAGAAGTATGAACAATATCAGCCTAGCTTTGCCTGATTTTCATAGCTTAAGGTCTGTGAAGTTACTGTGAAGCTAACAGCTGCCATTGTGTTTCGCAGTGACCTGGGAGAGGCGTCGCTGAAAATCGTTGGCGTCACCGCGGAAGACGATGGGGTCTACACGTGCATAGCTGCAAACGACATGGGTTCGGTTTCATCCTCCGCCAGTCTACGAGTTTTAGGTAGGCCTGTCTCTGCCTTCTTCTAAAGCCCACTTACAGTACAAGTGCCTGCTACCCATAGAACAGTAAAGAGAAAAGCTCAGCACCCCTGGGCACCCTTTTTTAAAGGAGTACTGATAACAAGCCTTTTTACCTGTAATATATTGCCTGTTTCAGTAGGAATAGCTGAAGTTTTAGGTGTAGCTGACTAGAGCTTCATACACAAATTCCACAGTACTGTCAACATGCATTCACTTTGCCAGTAGTAGTTCAAACACACTGATAAAATCATATTTTATCATCAACATTATTATTTTAGTCTCCATGAATGTTACGATGCTAACATAATTTCTAAAGTGTACAGATAAGAAAAGAGTAGCATTACTTGGTAATTTATTTTTCTCCTTTGCTTGAATTGTAAAGCCACAATGTTTAAGAGAAAATTCAACTAGTTCTTGTCTGCATCATTGATCTATCATTGAACTGTTTCAGTATCTGATGCAAGGCAACCTGAATGTTTGTGAGGAATGAAAAGGAAACATGGAAGCATGATAAAATGCCTGTTTTCTGGGGACAGACAGCAAAGGGGAAAAATACTTTTACTTGGTGTGTGTGATGACATAATAAGTTTTGTTGTGTATTCGTATATTCACTTATTCTCCTAAGTGTTCATAATTGTCCATTTTTAGAAATAGGGAAAATACAGACAGTAGGATCACAGATTTTCTTGCAAGGCAATTCATAACAATTGATGCCATCTGGGTCCTTTAGTTTATTGTGAGGCCCATATATTTTTCCACTGCTGAGAATTAATTCATAGATTTTAGCACAATGGCTCTGTCTCAAATTGACTCACATATAAAAACCCCAAGACATGAAGTGTCTCAGCTGAAATGGGGACTTCTACAATTGTCCCAAACCTCTTCAAAATATAGTATTTCTTCCCTATTATTCAAAGAGCTTCGCTGTTTTCCTGGAATTTTAAAACAGACTGTGGAAGATGTGTCTCTTCCAAGTCTCATCTGAAATTTTTGGGTGTTTATATTCCATGGTGCCACTTTGAGCTGCGCCTATTGGTAGCCACAGTAAGTGCCTTACTGACAGCATATTGAGGTGGTGATTATTTCAGGCACTTCCTGCTCACTCACCCAAGACTGACATAGTAACTAGGCCCCTGAATTGAGTGTGTTGCAATATATAAAAGAGGCTGAAAGGGAAATTTTGGTCTTCATACTAGTGTTTCCTGAAAAACAAGAGTTGCTCTCTAAGGTAGCTGCTACACTGCCGGGCCACTTTCTTTTCCCAGTGGCAGGTGTATTAAGGATTATGAGATGTCATGTAAGATGTCTTTTCTTTTTACTGGTCGCCTCAGCTTGCCAAGGTTACTCATTCCTGTACAGACAGTTCCCACTGGAACCTGAATTGTTTCCACTATAGAATTTGTTCTACTGCATTGGCTGGTCTGCCTTGGTGTATAATCCAGTTTGTCCTGCTGCCACCCTGTGTTTCATACAGGGATTAATAAGATGAGGTGATTCCCCTCATAGCCAAGGGATCTGAGTATATTAAATCTTGGACATACTGTTCCTTCCCTTTTTTGTTTGTTTGTTTGTTTAGGTCCTGGAAGTGATGGGATCATGGTAATCTGGAAAGACAACTTTGATTCCCACTATAGTGAAGTGGCTGAGCTTGGCAGGTGCGTTCTGTATGCTGATCTTCAAGGCTGTCTGTGTCAAAATACTGACTTCTCTTTCAAAAATTAAATTCTTCTTGATAAATACTTAATGTATGAGCCTAAAAGGCCAGAATTTTGTTGGATTAAATAGAAGTGAAGAAGCAGAAATTCTACCAGCACTAGATGGCACTGCATAAACAGAATACAATGAAGTGGTATCATAGATGAAGGGATTTATTGTTTTACGCATGGTTTACAGTGACTGACCCGGCTTCTGTGGTGAAGTTCTTCTAAACCTTCTTATTTAGGGAATGAAAACTACTTTCAGAAGTCTGCAAATGGGTAAAATAAGTCATGTAGAATATACAGCTGTCCAACTTAATGATGGCCTTTGAAAGCTGGTTATTACTCTGACAAGTTGTCTGCAAGTGTGATATAACAGATCTCATGTCAAGTTTCTACAGACACAATTTGTAGTATATGTATGCACTGAAAATTCTCATGCCCAGAACCTTCTCTCTAAGGGTAACTCATCTAATCTTAGATATTTTTTTGAGTATATCTTTCAAGTAAAAGTATGTCCATGTTGCATCTCTTGGTAAATTCTTCCCTTTCATTGTTGTGTTCCAGGGGCAGATTTTCTGTCGTTAAGAAGTGTGACCAGAAGGGAACCAAGCGAGCAGTAGCCACTAAGTTTGTGAATAAGAAGTTGATGAAGCGAGACCAGGTTACCCATGAACTTGGAGTCATGCAGAATCTCCAGCATCCCCAGCTCATTGGCCTTCTCGATACCTTTGAGACCTCCACCAGCTACATACTAGTGTTAGAAATGTGTGTGGACTCTAAATTATCTGTAAAATGCAATTTTACCACTGACTTTCTGGGGCATTTATGTTTTTTTATTAACAAGGAGCTCTAAAATTTCAAAGCAATTTGAAAGCACCTAAGTAAAATACTACAGTTGCCTAATGCTGTTACTAAAATTTTGAGTTTAATACTCAGAAGGGAAAAAATAGAGATATTAAATTGACATGTGGATGATTATCTTAGCCTGAAGGTTCAACAGTATTTTTGTATCAAATGGCTGCAAAAGTGAATTAGGAATGTTGTGATCTGGTAGCTTGATGTGAAATCTCCTCTTCATACCCTAGTCCTCTGTCTTGTAAGCTTTGCAGGCTACAGTTACTGCTGTAGTCTGTAGCCTCCTAAGTTTTTTCCAGTTCTAGTGCATGGATTAATCCAAAATGTGACCCTTGTAATTCTAACAGGGCTGACCAGGGTCGCCTTCTAGACTACGTCGTGCGATGGGGAAACCTCACAGAAGGGAAGATCAGACTCTACCTGGGAGAGATTCTGGAAGCTGTGCAGTATCTTCATAACTGCAGAATAGCACATTTGGACCTAAAGGTGAGGTGTTAATGGGATTCTGGACATTGTGCATCATTCCAGGCATAAAAATCTCCCTCTTCTAGAAAACTTGCAGCTGGGAACGTGGAACTGTAAAATGCTTTGAGAGTCATGAAGGATATGGCTTGGGGCTCCATTCCCAAATGCTTTAGATCACTCATAGCCAGCAAAGCAGAAACTTTCAATTCCCTATGCCTTCTCCTTATAGCTTGTTTGCCCTGTGTGGCCCTTTGTGCTGGAAATAATTGCTAACAGGAAGTTTTGCTTGATTATTTATTTATTTACTTACTTTCTGATAAACTTGTAATAGAAATCCATTTCTTTCTCAAGAAGCTTAGAGTTTATTGTGAAAGCGACTGCTTTTCCTCTTTTGCTGCAAAAATGTTTCTCATCTTAGCACTTTGAGGGCTGTGATGTCTACATGAATGGTGCCTCTGGGCCTTTGTTCTTCCCTTTGTGTGTCACTTGAGCCACAAGGGTTTGATGCATTCTAGTAAAAAAACTATGTGAAAAGGTCTTAATGTAAATATTAATTAAAAACTTACTCTTTACACTTTTTTTTTTCACCTGTATATGAATAATAATTTTAGCATTGACAAGTCATCTTTGTAGGCAGAGTCTCTTTAGCCAAATGGGGTCATGGTGAGAAAAAGTAAAAGCCTGAATCTCTTCCCTCCATGTACTTCTGTTTTCCAAGCAGAACCTGTTTTGGGTCTTCATACCATTACATTTTTTTCTATTGTGCTGTACAGAGTTCACTAGTACTTTTTCTGGTCTCACATACAGATGAACTAATTAAAAACTAGTTGTAGATAAGTTGCTTTCACTTTGCAGAGATTACAGCTATATCAGCTTTAGAAATAAAACTGTAGAAATAATCCCACTTTCAGCTCACCAGTAATGGGGCAGTTCTCTTGAAGTCATGTGCATCCAACAGGATCTTCTGCTGCCATAGTCTCCTAAGAGGGCTTGTCTTCCATCTGTACAGCTGCGTTACATGAAAGAGTTGCCAGATAAAGCTGGATTCTGTTGAAAGCATCATGCAAATATCTACAAAGTCTTCCAGTCTTTAAATGCAAAGGTTTTGTTGTCTGTCATAAAACAAATTGAGCAGTTGCTTTATTCACCTTCTATTTGTAATTACAGTTTCTTAAGCTTAAGTTTTGAAACACAGCGATTGTGAAGCTTTGCAAAGCTGCTGTCATGAACAACTGAAGTATTAACTGCCAGAACTATATTTCCTGCAAAAAATATAGTGCCAGCAGCTAAAGCACGTTCATTGCATGTTACAATAGGCAAGAACCCACCTGCTGTTAGGTCTGGGGAAGCCTTGTTAAGACTGCCTCAGAGCTTTGCAGAGCTGGCCTTCTGCAGTGATCCTTACAGAGGGCAGCTATTTATGTTCTAGAACTGACCACACTGGCTGGGAAGCAGTTAGGTTGGAGCATTAAATGTGCATTAGACTGACTTGAAAAAGACATTTTAACTTTTACTTTTATGTTTTCTAGCCTGAAAATATTTTGGTAGACCAGAGTTCCACTAAGCCAACAATAAAACTGGCTGACTTTGGAGATGCAGTCCAGCTCAATACCACGTATTATATCCACCAGTTACTTGGAAACCCAGAGTTTGCAGCTCCTGAAATTATTCTTGGAAATCCTGTTTCACTCACTTCAGATGTTTGGAGCATTGGAGTGCTCACTTATGTCCTTCTTAGTGGCGTCTCTCCTTTCCTGGATGAAAGTGTAGAGGAAACTTGCCTGAATATTTGCCGCTTAGACTTTAGTTTCCCAGATGACTACTTCAAAGGAGTTAGCCAGAAGGCCAAAGATTTTGTATGCTTCCTACTTCAGGATGACCCAGCTAAGCGTCCCTCGGCTGCACTGGCCCTCCAGGAGCAATGGCTGCAGCTGGGGAATAGCAAAAGTGCTGACAGCATTGATATATCCAGACTGACTTCGTTCATTGAGCGGCGAAAACACCAGAATGATGTTCGACCCATCCGTAGCATTAAAAACTTCTTACAGAGCAGGCTCTTGCCAAGAGTTTGACCTTGCTTGAAGTTCTCTCTCATTCTCTTTCACCTGCCAATCAATCAGACTGGAGATGGACTCCTCCTGCCAATCAATCAGACTGGAGATAGACTCCTTCTGCCAATCAGCTGTTGACTTGCATTTTGAGGAAAGCAAACCCCAAGCCAACCAGCTGCTAGTGAATGTTCGTGTGCAAATGCATTCCACGGGGACCCGCGCAGGGCGGCGTGGGGGACCGGAGATGCAGACTTCACGGGGGTGGAGGACAATAGCACTGTACTCTGCAAAAAGCAGTCACAAGCGATACAGCAACAGTATTTTATTCAGGTTTCTGCAAAAAAAAAAAAAATAGTTTTTTTAATAAACAAGAGTTGAATTTTGCAAGTGAACTTAGCTACCGTTTTCAAGATTTATTCAAGGAAGAAATGCCTATGTTTAAAGCACTGGTGTTCAACAAAAATCAGATCATGCCTGGAGAAGACTCGCCAAAATGGCTGCCCATTGGTACGGCCTCCATTTATAACATCTGGTTTTCACTTGGTCCTAGAGCTTTCCAGTTGCCTCGCCTGTATGTATCTCACGTAGCAGTGCACTGAGATCAGACTCTGCTTTTAAGTGCATCCAACCTCAAAAGATTTTGCATACAAATAGAATGAATTGTTTTGCTCTGATAAAATGTAGGCCTTACTTGTATATAGACTGTTACCTGCCTTCGGTCTGTAATTTTTTCCCTCCTCCTCTTACCCTTTTTTCCCCCCTCCTTCCTAAATGGTGGTATACCACTGTGCGGGTCTTCAGTTTGGGTCAGTACTCACTGTCCTCCTAGAAAAGAACTTTGGGTTGGTGCCCAGCTTGCTGACCCAATTGTCAAGCAGTATACAGCAGGATGAAATACTGTAAATGCACTCATTTGGGATTTTGTTTTCTTTCATATCATGTGCAATGTTGTGGCTTTAACATTTTATGCAACTATTTATGAGGACCTCTGTTGTAACTGTAATAAATATATAGAAAAAGCACATACTTAGTACGGCGAGCTTTATGGTTTTGTTTGTGTGATTGGGGGTTCTGGGTGGGCATGGGCAGGTGTGTTGTACCACACTGTCATTATTAGTTTAAGATGAGAGTTAGCATAGAATTTAGTCAAGACTAGTCAGTTTTAAGGATTATTAAAAAGAAAAAAAACTGAAGAGAGAGAGAGAGAGATTCGTATCCCAAATGTCAAACTGGTTAAGAAGTAGAGTGCCACTTTTTAAAATTTATTATTATATTTAAAATGCCAAAGTCTGACTTTCCCCAAATCAGTCTCAACACTTAACTACTTTTTAGAATTTTCAAATTTGTTTTTTACTTCTTTCTGTGAAATGAACAAATTAATCTTGTGGTCTTTGGTGAAGAATACATTCGGAAAGTAGCAGTCAGATGAGGAGAACTGGACATGTAATGTAATTGTCTTAGTAGCTGTTTTTAAGGTTGAAGTAATATTAGCGTGAGATATTTAAAAAGACAGAGATGGTTTTCTGTGCATCACTGGGTTCATGTGGGTGTGTTGTCATCTATGTTTGTGTGAAATGCCATGTTTAAGGAAACCAAGCCGGCATCCCACAAGAGTTAGATGTATGGGTGTTAAGCCATAACCTAGCTTGGGTTAGTTTTGAGCTTTGTGGCTTCCACTGTATCCTATTTATTCTTTTTTTTTTCTTTTTTTTCTTTTTTTTTTGGGTTTTTTGTAAAGTTGTACAGAAACTTTTTAAAAGAAAACAACTGACTTCGAAACTGGATGTGTATTCGTATCAAGCTCATATCATTATGTTTGTGTATTATTTTCCTTTACTGTTTTAGTTACATTTTTTGCTTTATTTTGCATGTATATTTCTTTGTACAGTGACGTTACATGTTTACACAGTATGACATGATGTAAATATTTTATTTTGCCATCAGTTATTTTGAAAAAAAATTAAACATATTTGACATAATTGTCTGATCTCTTGCTTTAAGGAGTTTGACAGTTTAGGTTTGGCTATATTTTAATTTGGCTCTGTAATAAAAAAAAAGTATGTTACTTTATTGCCGTAAAATTAATTTTAAATTGCAATGATGTCTCTTTTCTTCATGCCTTACAAAATAATATTTGCCTTTGCTCTAAGTGTTGAGTGCTTTGTAGTGTCATGAATGCTTTTATATAAAATATGCGTAACTCTCTAACTGTGGAAATGTATTATGGTCTTTATTAGCTAGTACATTTTGACCAGTAGTGTTTTCTGCAGATGTTCCCAGTTAAAGACCAAAGGATCATATTTCAGTTTAGTATTAAGCCGGGGAACAGATTTCCCTCAATGTTTAGGCATTGCAGATTCATTATGAAGAAAAGTTACTTTCAAGCATAAAGATTTGGGATTTGCAACTGAACTCATAAAGCAGAAAAGTTTCTCATTGTGTATATTTATCTTCCTCCCTTTTCTGCTATCAGCAACCATTTCCAATTCAAAAAGTTTTGAAAGGTCAGGGAACAACACAGAGTGTTTATGTTTGCTGCTGCATTCATATACAGGATTATTTTGTTCCCTGCTCTTTTCTGCTATTCCCTGTCAGGTGATAAAACAGTCCCTTTATGACTTACTGGGAGAGACAGCTGAGAGACATTGTACATACAGAAAGACAGAGGATATTCAAGAAGAACCTGTTCAGAAGGATGAGCCACTGGAAGCTTTTTCCATGACAGGGAAGTAGATGGCCACATGCTTTTTTTAATTTTTTTTTGTGGAATGGTTCTTGCCTGAAGATGTACTAAGTTAGGGATAAGTTACCCAAGTGCTTTACAGACAAATAATGCACTTGTAGGTGTTTAAAGTAGCAGAGATGGATTCTTTGGCTCACATGTAAGCAGGAGTGTGCTCTTTCCAGTCCTCTCCATGAGCCTCTTACTTGGGACAGCCAACATATTCCAACAGAGTGGAGTTCTGCACAATAACCTGCCGTTTGGTGCAAGAGCTTCCAGCTGCACAAAGCCTGAATGATGAACTTGAGCTTCAGATCGTCTACTTGTAAATCTGTTGAAATGCTTTGAAGAGAGAGCATAAGGTCCTTTTGTTTTGCCAGATTGTGTAGTTGAGGCTGCAAATGCCACTCGGACTTGGTTGGGCGCAGTTGTTGTCGACTGTCTTGCACACCACAAAGCAGCACGGCAGGCTGATACAGACTGGAGACCAAAAACATGGGGCAGAGCAGCTGGTGTGAGGCCCTGATGTGGGAGTATTGTACCGCATAGGGATGGCACTCAATGTCACAGCTGAAAGACAGGGAAATAGCCAGGGAGATTCAAGAGAAGACTCTTAAGTGTTTCTTCTGATAACATACCCCAATCACTCCTTACTGTTAATTTAGGAAGAGAAGAGGTTGCCAGACTTTAAAGTCAGAGCATGAGATGGTACTTTTAAAGTTGAGTTTGGAAGCCCCGTTCTTCATTGCATGTGTAATGAACACTGATTAACTTGAAGGCCACTGTGCAACTGCTTAGCATAAAATGTTATCTGACTAGATAACATTTCCATGATCAGGGAAGCAACCTACCTTGTCTTCTAATGAGCAGAGACCTAACACATACCTGCCTATGCTCCTGTAAGTCATTCTCAGATGGGACTATTAATGTGTTGATGAATGGAAGAAACAGAATTGATTTTTTTTTTTCTTACTCCAAATCCAAAAGTATGGTCAGGCCAAAGCACAACAGACATCCTCCAGCATGACACAGCAAAAGCATTTGGTTTCTTGAAAATATTTCAGTAACCATGCAAACCTGACTGCTGGTAGAAGATGCCTGAGAACATAGTGGGATGTTTGCTTGTAACGTACTGCATGCCATTGCCAGGCAGCATTAAAACCCCTCCACAGAGGGTGTCAGTGTAGGACTCCATGTGAAAGGGGGGCTAGTGAGTAAGAAATGAATGTTACCAAGGATGGTTGACTTAAGGTTAAGCTCCAGGGTTCCCAAAGATCTTCAGAGAAATGAAGACAGGAATATATTGTACTGCCAGCTGTGGGTAGTGAAATCTCCGAGTAGCTGGCGTTTGTTGAAATTTTTGTTCAGGCACTCTTTGCTGTGTACAGCAATGTATCCATGTGCTAGGGATTAGTGTAGGGCGTGTTACCATGCCAGCTCCAGTCCAAAAAATGAGTTAAACTTTATATACCTTTTCCATGTATGAATGGACTCATTGTGGAGGTGTTATTAATGTCTCTGCCATAGGCATTCAGGTGCATGTGGAGGTGGGTAGAAGCAAGGAAGACCAAGTTTCTGTATTTGTTTAAATGAGCTCCCGGTATTGTGGTGTTTTTGTCAGAACCACTGCTTTAGATAAACCTCAGGCAAACAACTTCTGAATTTCTTTCTTTTCTAAAATTAGATCTTGATGAAGGTTATATTGAAGAGTAACAGACAGTTTTTCTATCTGTAGAGTTTCTGCTTCCAGTATTTTTTGCACATTCATTTCACCTTATGCTGTCAAAAGACAAAAGGCTCTTTCTGTGTGCATTATAATGCAGGAGTGTGTGATGATCTCTCTCTGTTCTCTTCCTTTCCTGGCAAGTAGATACCAAACAGCCTGCTTCACATGCCTGCTGGTCACCTGAGCATTTCCCAGGTAACCGCACTCTGGGCCTCAGTGCCACAATGTAACACTGAGCATCAGCACAGGAATGGCATTCCACATTTCACTGACCTGCCACAGGGACTAGGAGCCTGAAGTGTAGGAGCAGGAGGATACAGTCACTGCCTTTAGCCCTATCCAGAAGCCTTTGGGGGAATGGGGCTGGAGGGGCAGCAGGGGATATTGTGTGGAGCAGTCTGCTCTCCCCCTAGGTCATGCCAGGAGAGCCAGCACCAGGCCTGCTAGTCATAAACTCCCACCAGCCAATCTGTGCCTTCCAGTAAAAGGAGGAGCCATTATCAACCAACCCTACTATGAGAGGAGAGCACAAGCTTCGTGTTTTCTTCACTGATTGTAGCTTAAAAAGATGAAACAGGCTTACACAAACTCAAACCTCATACATTTGAGGTTGAATACATAGATTCTTTGAGCTCTGTACTGGCAAGATCCTTTCATTGTCGAATTGTCATGAGTAGTAATCTGAATGCTGCTTTTTAAAAGAGGTTTATCTTAACGTGCATTTTCTTGACTGCTGGAGGGACTTTTTGTCTTTGTTGTTCAAGGAAGTGTGAAGGTGAGGTACTTGAGACTGCATCAGTTGCTGCTGCTGAAGCTTCAGATTCCATCATTATGCCTGTGGTAATTAATATATTGATTCTCAAAGTTCACATTTTCTGAAGGAAAATATCATCTATCCAAAGAGGACAAATAGATATAGAAAAGATGAAATCTTAACACCAGAGCAACACTTCAATCTCTGCAGGCTGAATTTTCAGCTCCCAAAAGACATTTTGTCCATTACCACCCCAGTGTATTCTCATCTGTCATACTCAATGGTCTGCCTACAAAATTATGACTTAGTATCTCATTGAAGAAAAGTCCATTGAGATTTACTGAACAGATAATTGTTGGTTTAGAATAGCAGTAAAGCAGTGGTAGCCACAACTTTGTGTAGCAACAGGTTATGAAATTGAACTATATATTGTGCCAAGAACCCACTGACATCTTCCTTTGATATCTGAAGTTTTTAATGGACAGCTCATCCCCCCAACTTTTGTGTCCTACCTTTGCTTTTATGATCTTCTACTTACTTTTCATTTGGTCATCTGTTTACCAAGCTGAAGAGTACCAGTCTTTTTATTCCTCATGGGGAAGCTGTTTCTCATCTTAATTGCCCTTCTCTGAACTTTACCTAGTTCCAAGTTGTATATTTTCTATGATGGGAGGAGGCAAACCTCATACAATATCTGTGATACAGGTGCATCTTAACTTACAGAGCTGGAAAATGGCATTTTGTTCACTATTCCTTTTCTAAAAATTACAAGTGTTTGACTTCTTTTGAGCTGTTACTTTGTAGAATAATAAATCCTGAGATCATGCTGCCAAATAGAGCTTCAATGTTTCATTTAGAGTCCATGACCATACATGTAAGTCTTGAATTCCCCCTTCAGCACACCCCCCATGAATAATAATTTTCTTTTGTTGAGCCACTTTATTTCCTAGACAAAGCTGAGGTATTACAATTGCCTTAGGGAGCAGTTGTTCTGATGGAACTGAGTATAGACATCTCTCATATTAAACAAATAGAAGCTGACTGCTGCTGGCTTTCTTTCTACTACTTGGATAGCCAGCCTAGCTCCACTGCCTTTTTCCAAGCAATCCTTTTGCAGCGCATTTCTTACCAGCTCCTGGAGCCATTTTTTCTTGTCCTGAGAGAGGGAAATGTAACCTGCCTTGGGCTTGATTAATCTGAAGCTCTGCTCCTTTCACATCAAATGTCAAACACTGATATTAGTGACACTAGTACCTCAATTCAACAAAAGTATTCACTTGGGTCTCAAGCAGGAGGCTTGTTTCTCCTGTGAACTCACACATCAGGAGTATCTACAAATATTACTTGCAGAAATTTCGCATTAAGCTTCCTGAAAACTCCACTGGCAGTAGTCAGCAGCAGGAATTCACTTGGCACACCCTGAACTCAGTCTCTGTCAGGGCTTGCAATCCCAAGGGTTACTCCCAAGGCTGAGGAAGAGGTGTCAGGAGCTGAAGGCTTGCCTTGTTGTACCACTGGGAATCTGTCTAATCACTTCTGGTCAATTTACATCACGTATCTTGTCTGTTTTTACATGTCTTGCCAGTGTGTCGCTGAAGACCATATGATCCCTTGAGATGGATGGTTCTTCAAGCTCTCAGACTTTCCCTGCAGTGATGCCAAGATCCACTGAGTTTTTGCAGAGTGATGTCATTTAATTTGCCATCTCTCAAGACTGATGGGGAAAGAGTGTTTCCTTCTTTGGTGATGAAGTTTTCTCCTGGGCTTTGCAGGGTTCTGGACTCTGCTTGCCAGGAAAACTCAAATCTGGGAATCTGTGCTAGTCCCAGTTAGTGCAGTTAATGCAGCCATTGGTGTGTTCTGATATTGTTGCTATTGTTGGGAGTTTTAGATTCTAGTGGACAGCCCTGGGTGATTCACACATGGAAAAAGAATGTCATGATACATCATGAAACATTAAGGGGAAGCTTTTGGGATGGGGCATCCTGAAGGTAACTTGATCACCCCAAAAAGTGCCTGAATGTCAAAATTTCTCATTGCTCCTGGAGTTTCATGGAGGCTTAAACTCATTTCTCCCAAGGATCCTTCACAAAGAAAAGCAGGGTGTAAATCTGGTGATGATTACTGCCTTTACCCTGGCTGCTGATTGTGAGTGACAGCTCGGAATTGTACATTGCTTTTCAGACTTGCTTGCAAAGAACATGAAGCTTGTTGCTGTACTTTATCCCTCAGCTCAGGTGGGTAATCGTTCTCCAGTCTAAAGTGGGTCTAGTAGTTTATTTGTCTTCTTGGATTAAGTACTGATTTTTGTAAGGGGACCTGCTGATTTTTTTACTTAATATCCAGCAATCCATTTCCTTTTCAAGATCTCTACTTGTTTAATAGTCTATTATTTTTTAAAATGTAAACATGATATTCTCTATTTAATGAAGTATAGTATAGTATAAGTAATTTGATACATGATACAGTACAAGGCTGCAGTGTAGGGGTCAGCATCTTTACTGGGGAAGTCATCTGCTTGTGATAAGAGGCTCTGTTTTCTCTCATCCCATTCTCTAGGGAATTTTTAAGTATGAATTCCTATTACACTGGTAGTCATGATATGGATGAGGCCATCATCTGTAACAGCTTCACCTTTTCTCAAACATTTTTTCTCCCAGGAGCATGAGAGAGATTCCAGTCTATTAACTGTTCCTTCTAATGTTTTCTTCTTCCAGGTAACTTATCAGCAGGGGGGTTTTAAGAGCTTTTATTGAGACAATGCTGTGTATTCTGACTGCCAGGACTCAAGAAATTACTGTAATTGTTTTCCATCTGGCATATTTCTGTGACCAAGGGCTTGCTTTGTAACTCACACAAAATGTTATTATGCTGAAAATCAAACCTTTAAGGGCAGTCTTCATATGTGGTGATTGCCAAAACTAAATGATCTGACGGTGTGACCCTGGGGAAGTAGTCTCCCTGGTTATCTGGTGGTTCCATGGCTTGCAGCAAGGCTGTCAAGGTAGATCCACAAGCTTTGCTGAGAGCATTCTTTTTCTGCAGCTCAGGCAACAGCAGTGAAACATGTCCATGCTCGTGATTTGCAAAGTCACTACTGGGAAGCTGCATTTGCACAAAGGCACTACTGTGTTCCTTGGTTTCCATGTCTGAAGGGTCTGTTGCTGCTCAGTAAAAGTCTAAGGTACACATTCAGTTACTCTGCAAATGTGCGTGGTGTTGCCTGGCTTCATCACGCAGCGTGGGGCAGGCATGGGAGCACCCACAGGAGAAAAGAAAACTGCTCATTCACTCACATGCTTTGAGAAGTGTTCTCCGTCTGTGGCTGCTTCTCCAGCTAGCCTCCTTCTGACAGATCTTCCCATGTGAGATAAGAAAGGACATAATGGCCACAGTGCCAAAATACTTTGGCACACGTGGATAATGATGTGCTGTAAGAAAGGGTGGGAGCTGCAGTGGAGTGCATGCGTGCTGCAAAGACTTTAGAAAGATGTATACATGTGGAAAAGTGTATGGATTTCTTCAAGATATGTTGACTGCACATATAATTCTTGGTGGTTCTTTTTTCTGAATTTCAGGGGCTGCAAACTAATGTCATGCATAAAATACTATTTTCCCTTCCTTTGCTTTCTCTGTAAGTAGATAGATAGCAGGGATGAAGAGAGGCATAGACGGTTATTTGTACATACAAAGAAATCCTCATTTCTTTGGATCTGCCTCGGGGTTGAATTAATTATGTGGTCTTTCATGGAAAAAAAATTAAAAGCTTTTCCACAATCTAAGTTAGTTGTGATAACAGCAAGACATGGGCACAGCATGAGCTTCTTCTGCATGATCTCTTGGAGAAGCCAAGGGTGCTACCTCCAATTCCCAGCATTTGGCAATTCAGAAAGTGCTCAAGAAGGCCAGGACAGATGGAGACTGGGGAGAAATAAGTGAAAGACAGCAGGCAAACACAGAAAGGAGGTGAGTACACGTGTCTTTCTAGGATGACACGAGGAGAAGGAGTAGGCATGAACAACACTGGACGTTAACTGTGCATCTGATCCCTGCCACTGCCTCAGAATCTGACCAAGGGAAGAATGGTGCACCAAGAGAAACCATGGCATGGTTGCCTGAGCATTGTCTGCTTTTTGATATGGAACTTTGCAGCAAATATCTCATTTACTTACTGTCTTTTTCTCTGCACTGACAGAGTGCTGTTTGCTACCGCTTTGTGCTGGCTGTAAGTGATTTGTAACTAGGTCACCACTGGCTTTAGAGACTGCACTACCATCCAGCAGTTCAGCCACAACCAATACATTGCAGGCAACTTTCACCATCTTTGGAGAAGGATGGGAGAAATGCTGAAGAGGATGGTAAGCCCTGGAGTTAGGAAAGAGGAGAACTGGCTTGGAAACATGTTCACATATGCAAAATGGTAATCAATATTTTTTTACTCTTAAAGTATTTCCAGTTATTTCTGATAAGCTAGTGGGTCTAGTGGAGCAGAGATAAGAGTTTACTGAAAATAGATGGCATCCCTTCACTGTGCAAGTTAAAAGCATTTCCCTAGAAGCATCTGCTGCTTGTCTTGGAAGATACTATCCCAAAGAGATTGCAGAGATAAAGTTCAGAGAGAGGAAAATATCTTTATTTGGCATTTAATAGAGATACTATAAGTATATTTGAGTAAGAATGTTTTGGGATAGGCAGTACATGGCTGATAAGCCTGTGATTCCCTTTCATCTTCTGAAGGATTTATGCCAGGGTAAGGATGGCATTTGTTTGTTAAAGCCAATATCTGTTTCTGTTTGCGTGCTGTCACTTTTCCAGTCGTGTGTGGTTAGGTGAGTAGTGCAAGTACTAGATCAAAGCTGAGTCTTCCTCTTGCGTTGGTAATGTTTGGTTTGACAAATAATCAAGAAACATACTTTTCTTTGTTAGTCAGTTGCAAGGGTTGAGAGGAGTAACATTTTACAAGGCCTAAACTCCATCTGTTGGTTTGAAAAAAAATGATGAGGCACTGGTAACACTTTTTTCCATTAGTTCAGATGTCAACTCAAGTGCTCCGCCCAAGCTCTTTATCTGCTTTACAGATCTATTCCCAAGTGACTTGAGTATTTTTTTCTAACAATCTCGCTTGTGTAGTTTATAATTTCTATCCCACATTAGTTCCTATATTAGCAAGTAACCATTTTATTAAAAAAAAAAAAAGTATTGAAACTACATGTATATGCTGTGGAGTCTAACAGTGTGGAAGCTGTGGCCAAAGCTGTAAAGTTTTTCAGAGCCTTTGTTTTACTGTTCTGTGTGAAGCACGATTTTATTTTCCATAGTTAAATTTGTTTGGTGTCAAACACTGACTTTTTGCCCAGGTCAGAGAAATAGCAACTTCTACCATGTTACTTGAGCCTCCCCCTCTGTTATATTTTAGAGGTGCAAGGGAAAAGCTTTCCCATTGGATAAAAGGGCATTCGATGAAGAAAACATCTCTGTGTAAAATACTGGAGGTCTTCTACAACAAAGTAGTAAAAGGGTGGATTGTCTTAAGCATCAACAGCAGTTGTACTTCTCTTTAATGCTGTAGTGCTGTCATAGGACATCTGCCATCCTGCCTTATTGCAGCTATTTCTTGACAACAAGGTGGTTTGGGGTTTTTCCTGTACATTTCTGCATTTCTCCAGCCACTGGAAGTGAAAATGATGTTATTTCATTGTAGAGAAGTGTTACTCCGAAAGATGTTAACTTTAGCAGGAGCTGCTGTTCTAATCTTTCTCTGGGAGAACACAATTCCTAGAACTTTGTACCACTCTAGGGAGCTCTGCTTAAGCTGCTCTCCAAAGCTGTCTTGTATTTCTCCAGCTTCTTTCCTCCTGTCCATACTTATGGATTTCCTAAATCCAGCACTTTCTGAGAGGGAAGGTGAAAGGGCTCTTTGCTAATTTTGAAACAGTTAAAAATGTCTTGGCAGAGGGGGTGTAGAAATGCTTGTGTCGGGGGGAAAAATGAAGAGGTACAAATGGCAAATCATGAGAGCTGTGTGGGAATTCCTGCTCTTCTGCTGACTTGTTCTGCTCACAGTTATGTTGGTGAACATCCAGCAGACAGGAGGGTGTATGGCCCGGAGGGACATAGCTTTATGCTCAAAGTACCCTGTCCTAGAAACAAAGAGCTCAAGTGTAAAACAGTTTTGTTGGGAATAATCTCTATACACACACACACACACACACACACATATATATATAAAAGAGATCAAGCACTTAAGTTATCTATTGAAAATTTCTATGTACCAACGTTGTTGCCTTGCAGTGTTTTGATGCACACTATGTCCTGGGCTCCCTCTGAGGAGCAGGAGTTACATCCTAAATCTGCACTGTGATGGGCACACCTCAGCTTCCTGTTTCCAGCAAGAGAGCTGAACCACACCATGGAACCACTATGTAAAAAGTCAAAACTGCTTTAGCTGTTTGTGGCAGTGGTGCCTGGCAGAGCAAATCTATCCCAGCAGTCAGGCAGTGGAGGGAGGGTGGTAGCAGAGATCTTTGCTTGTGCCACACTGTGAAGTCCCATCTCTGGTTCTGATGAGGAAAATACAAGGTATGGCACCTGTCTGGCATGTACTTGCCATTCTCTCGGCCACGCTTAGGCTGCTTTTTAAAAATGTTTTGATTTATTCCCTAAATAGGGCAAATCTAATGTTACCTTTAGGCATGTGGAGGGGGAAGGGAAGGGAAGGAAGGGGAGAAGCTCTCAAAAGCTATAGGTCCATGCATGGAGACCCAGCGTGTTCTGCAAAAGCTACTACCATCTGCAGCCTTAACTTTGGCCTTTTAGGCTCCTACTAGTTTGTCTATACAGATGTCTTGGCTTCTCTCACGTTGCTCATTTGCAGCTGACATATTGGCGCTGAAAAGTAGTGGCTCAGCTCTGGCTGAGCTCCCTGCTGGACTTTATAACATCTCTCTGTATTTGTTTATTCAGCACAAATTATTTTACTACTGGGTGTAGCTCTTTATGAAGCCTGTCTCCTGGAGATATTGCCAGAGGAAGGAAGTATTACTATATGGTATTTACCTTACCATGATGCTGTTGTAGTCACACTGTTTGACTCATGCAGTACATTCTGTGTTAGAGTAATACTTGAAGGTCAGTGGAGGAAGGACTGTTCCTATGCCCACGTGGAAAAAAAAAATGGAACAAAACAAAAAGAATCATCTGCTTGGGGGTTTTTCACTTGTAATACACAATTGATGGCAGAATGGAACCATTTCAGAGCTACATTAGACCTAATAGAAAAAAAACTTTTAAAAAAAATAAAAGAAAGAAGGAAAAAATAAATCCAGCAACACTATGCTTGTATCACCTGTAGAAAAGTGCTCCAACACCTTCTGCAGCAACTTACAGAAGATGAAGAAAAAGGCAGAATACCCTCATCCGATTCAATTTTTGTCCTGAATATGAGGTGTTTTCAGGACATGAGACACCTGTTAGCTGAAGAGACCCCAAGAGCAAGGTTCTGCACTGCCTCAGAACTGGGGATCTATATTTAACAGCAGCAATGGCTGTACATTCTGTTCCTCATTGGTTTCCTGCTGTGCCTCCAACATGTCAGATTCCTTCCCTCACAAAAATGAAAGTTTAGATGGCCTCCCTTTCATTTCTCCTCCAAGGCAATTTGTCACACATTTGTGCTCTCAGTGCTAAAATAAGTTTATTAACATATGTAGACACCATTTGAGCTTTCAAACAAAACCTGTAACATAAGGATCCAATTATGGGATTGCAAAGTTAATGATCCCTTTAAATGTAAAGCTCCCTATGAAAACTTACTGGCAGCTTCAAGAGACTTCAAACTGTCATGCTGGATTGCCACAGAAAGTAGCATTTTTTCTGCTGTAATGTAAATCCAGACTGTTCATAGGAGATGATTAAATCTAGAAGTAATTCTGAGGAAATAAAAGCAGAATCCAAGACACAGTTCTCCTAATCATAGGAGAAAGACCTCTGCTTTGTTCTCTTGGAATACTCAAAATCTCCCCCTGCCTTGTGTAAATGGATGCAAGAAGCTGAAATGAAGCACCAGCTCCCGACTCCTCTCACCAGTATGGATCACACCTGGAGTCCAACGTGCCAGGCGTGGATCAGACCTCATGAACTATGCTGTGCTGTCTGCTTAGTGCTCACCCATGGGTGGCATCTGGGATCTCTGCATGCCTGACACAATGAGGGAGCAATTCCTGCAGGGCCCCAGGGTCTACAGAAATCCTATGAACATCTTAAGGCAAGCTTCACTGAGACAAAATTTCTGTGGTGGAAGGTGGGTCCAGGGAAATTTGCATGTACATATATATTTGAGAAGAAGCCATATGGGACCAGCCAGGAAATTTCATTCTTACATTCTCAACACAGGGAATTTTTTAAAGAAAATATGTGTCATTTATTTGCCAGAAAAGTAGAAATCCTGATAGTCGCTGTCTAAATAGCAAAATGTCAAAAAGGGTAAGATCCAGAAAAAAAAATACAGAGAGAAATCATTGAATCCTCTGTCAGGAAGGTACTGACATCCCTTGCAAGTAGAATTCTGTCTTTATTGTCACTGACTGCAGAGGGAGATGAGAGTGCTGCTTGTTATCACAGCGGGGGCTGTTATTCAACTGAAGAGTCTCCATCACCATGGTATTTTCAACAGCTCTCAGTTTTAATCATCAAGCTTCACTTTACAGATGGAGAAGGCTTTTTAGTTCCCTTCCCCCTTTTTAACAGGTGGTAGAAGGATTTGCTGAAGATACCTAAGATTCTGGCAACTGCAAAAATAGATGTTCATGCTCTGAATTCCTGTCCTGTATCCTAATTAAAAGAAATTGATGCCATCCTTCCTTCTGTGTTGTGAAATACATAGTTAAGTATAGCCTATATTAGTTTAGCAGCAGGTTGTTTTTCTGATAAATGAAGAAATACATATATTAATTTCAGCTGTCAGCATGGATGGGGATTGCTGGGGGATGGGGGAAAGAAAATGGCAAATAGAACCAGGATGTTTATCTTTGCAATTCTGAATACGCAACCAGCTGCACGAAGTATCTTTCAGAAAGAAACATCTTCTGTTGCTGTTTCTGTTAATCCAAAAGACATTTAGATCAATAACTGCATTATGAAAGGGGGCATGTGTATGCTCAAGCCCTTGTCTCTCCATGACTTTTCCATTGTTGTTCCTATGTGTACAGGCTACTGCTTTCCTCTAGTTTTTACATGGTTTTTCTGTGTGTTTTATTTTCCTGCTCGTAACTAAGTCTCCATCTGAAGAAAGTTTGTTCTTTTCACTGTTGGCACTCAATGTTTTTGGTTGGAGTGACTCCTTCCTCTGAAAAGAAAGAGCTCCTTTCTTCCCCTCAGTGACCCTGTTTTGCTGTTCCAGCACAAAACAAGCCATCGCTGGTGACTGCTGTGGTTCTTAGGGGGTGGCAGAAAGCAGCTGCTCCTCCTGCTTCAGAGGAGAACCCCAGGGAAGGGGGTGGCTCACATCTTTAGTCCCAGTGAGTCACTCATAGCATACAAGTCTTAAAATGCTAGCTTTGGTTTGCTGCTATGCTCTTTTGGCAGTGAAACATAAATATTTAGTCACTGTTGCAAAGCTAGGGATTGACACTTGACACACACATACAAAAAAAGTGCCCACGAATAGGCTGTATGTTGTTTCTTCTGGCAGTAACATCTTTCAGCATGAAGGAGAAACAGTTGAGCCTTTGCATGTTGATTTCTAATAAAAACAAGTCATAATATGGACTCTTATTCCAAGTACAAAGTATTTGATTTTAAAAAGTGTTGCTACAAAGCAAGGTCCACCACAGATTTTGTAATAGAGATTCTTCTTCTCCAGGAAGTTGATTTTCTGTGCCCAAGCCCAGGCACTAGGAGGCAATTCTGCACTCACAGTGCATTTCATGCTTCCAAAATCCAGACAGTAGATTGTATTGATGCTGTTCCCCTTACTAGTCTTCAGAAAGAAAAGGGTACCTGTTGAACCACTAAGTAAGCAACTGAGCACCTGCCTAGGACAGCACCTCTCCTGCCCCCACCCATCCAGCTGCAGCAGAAAGTTGTCAGCAATAAGAATAACAGTTCCAAAAAGGATGATTTTTCTTCCAGGTAGCAGATAAGATGGTAGGACAACCTGTTACAGCAAAACAAAAGTGACTACATGCAACTGGAGGTTGGAGATATTGTCTCAGTAACCTTAATCTGCTTCCACAGAGAGAGAGAAAGCAGGAAGAAAGTCAGAAGTGGGCTCTAGGGCTCAGCAATGGAGATGGAAGAGCCTGCAACTCCAGGACAAACTCAGGTGGCCATCTTGTGTTTACAGCTTTCAGAGAGCTGGGTGACGTTGTGCCACGTCATATTTGGGTTGCTTGGGTTTCCCAGCTGCTGCTGAAAACCAAGAGCTCTGCTATCACTGGTGAGCAGGGAAACAAGCCCACAGAGCAGTGGTGAAGTCAAGTGCAGAGCTCATTTGCTGCATCTGACAGAAACACAAGGGAATGTCACCGGCAGGAGAGGCCGTCTGATAGCACCCACCGCAGAAGTGTGGGGGTGGACAAAGGAAATTTCCTTGTCAGCTTGTGAATGTGATAAAGAGCGCAAATAGGCAGGCATGCAAACAAACGCTATTTGGTAAAACACAGCTATTCTTAGTTTGTGGATTCTGTCAGCCCAGGTGCCTCCAGCACGCCAAACTCGTCATCTCCACTTAAGGTTTGTCTTTCTCTTTTCCCCATAACCTTGCATAAACCTCTTAGCTGTTTCTTATATAAGAAAAAAGATTAATGGTGTATGTGGGGAATTCATCCTGTTTCTTGTAACTTAGTCTATTTCCAAAGCTCAGCTGAGACTTTCCTGCAAGGAAGGGGTGCAGAAGGTCCTGGTTTTTCCTTTTCTCCCTTCTGGGGCCTTTCTTTGCCTGTCACCTAATCCTGTCGGGGCAAAGACAGCATCACTTTCCAAAACTCTCTCAAGTTCCCTGCCACACAGAGTGTTCAAATACTTTCCAGATCTTCCCTTGGAGATGCATTGGTCCTGTAGCAAGTCCACAGTTTTTTTGCTCTCAGAACTGTCTTGTTCTGTTAATGGGAATGGAACACAGACAAAAAAAAATGCCTATATACATATAAATGCATGCATGTGTGCGTGTGTGTGTGTGTATACACACATTTAAATGCTGTTTTTAAGCTTTCACTTGCTGCCTTTGGCATGGAGCATGAGAGCATTCAAAGGCAGCAAATGAACACTTTAGGAAAGAAAATTCTTTGTTGTTCCTCTCCTCCTTCCTCCACAGTAAATGGTGAAATAAGAAGTGTTAGCAGGCCTGAAGTCATGGGACCCAAGGCTTGGACTGGAGCAGGGAGAGCAGATTTCACCTTCAGCTCCTGAGGTGCCAACAAAAGAAAAGAATAATGTAATACAGGTAACAGTTATATCCCCAACACCACCTTTCAATTTTTTTTTTTAATAAGCACTCCTGATCCTAGGTGATTATGGAAAAATAGCATTTTAGAACTAGACTGACCAAAATACTGTAATAAAAGGGGTAGAAAGGGAAACTGACATTCTAGGGAAAGGGAAAATGTGAGTCAGTAATTGGGCTTTTTTTTTAAATGCATGTGAAATGTGAAGCAACTGTTAACAGAGTAGGAATCTCTGGGAGGCAAGGGCAAGTGGCTGCTTCTCCCTGAAACAAGAACTTGTGGGTATTTTCAGAGTGGGAGAGTAGATTTAGTGAACTTGTAAGCTGTGGTATTGTGATATATCTTCCAACAGCATAATTAAGAAGGAATTAATAGCCTTAGACTGTAAGAAACCACTTTTCTTAGTTAACTTAAATCAATGAGTGAGGAGGGAAAAGGAGGGAAAAGGTCTCGAAGGACTGTTTGCTTACTCCAGTTAAGAATCCCGTATCTATGAAATGATTTAACCATATCTGTGTAAACTTTGCTTTTACACAGCATGGTCCATAACCATGGGAAGGGACACTTGTGTGGACCACCTGTTCCCTCTTCACTTTCCTCTTCCGACTGTTTCTACAGGATTTTTACACTGATTGCATGGTAAGTAATGTTAAGAGCTCAGCAATCGAATGTGACACTGGAGCTGAAAAGAAGCTGTGACTCTCTGTGGACTACCACTGAGATGGAGACCATGCATGGGTGCTACATCACAGTCTGAAAAACACCCTGCGATCTCCATCCCTCCAACAACTTGGGAGATGCAGAGGGAGGTGGCAATGTGACCTTTATAAATAGCTGAGTTATGCTCAAGTTTTTTTTCTTGTGGCTTGGATATGGAGAAGCATAGACAGCCTGTGTGACTCTGAAAACTTTAACGGAAATGAAACAGGAAGCCAGATCCTTTCACAGCTTGTTGATCTGAGAAGACGAGCTGAGTCTGTAGAGACTCATTTTCTAACCCCAGAAAAAAGCAGTCAGGGGAGAGAAATCCAACTGGGGGTGATACTCTGGAGAGGAGATGCAGAGGCAACATGACAGAAGGACCAGCAAGAACAGAGACCGCTTCACCGAACAAGAAAAGCGAAGCAGGATTAGCTCAGAGAGAAGTGTTGGTAAGTTCCTACTGCTACGCTATAAATTTTGGCATGTCAACAAGCTGGTGATCAGCTAGAGAAAAATCCTGTGCTGCTGATTACAGCTGCATGGGTACTACCTTTACCTATGTGTCGGATTACCTGACCTTGGTAGTAGTAATAAGTTACGATAAACAAGGAAATGGTTCTTGACTGTTAAAAACGGGCTTGAAAAACTGAAGGAGGAAGCTGTCACCAGTTCTGCACCTTGGCTTCCTACTTTTACTGGGTTGGATGCTGTTGCCTTTGTCTCAGCACTCGTTTGGAATAGTCTACATTCTTTGCCACGATTATAATCCTGCTGCTCACCTGCACATGAGCACAGCAGTTGCTTTGGCTGCTGATTTGTGGGTTTAAACAGACATGGTTAAAATGTCTTCACACTTGCTTAGCAATGGCTTTCAGTATAAGCTTTTGCTGTAATTGCACTCTCACGTGGGTACAAGCAGAGGGAGGTAGTCACAGTCATGGCTGCAGCTTGGAAATGCCATGGTCTGCAGAAGAACCTGGAGGTTCATATTGTGGGAAAGTTCACAATACTCCCCTAAAGGAAGAAAATGTCATAAATATCCCTAAGCAGTAGAACTTTGCCATCAGCACACAGCCTTGTTTGAGTATCAGAAACATATGCAAAATGCCATGACCAGGAAGTCTGGAGGAAGAGAATCCAATTTAGGCTGCTTCCAGCCTGAGCTCCCTGGAGCTGTCCTCTTGTCCCTGCAGAGCTGCTGCCTACTCAGAGGCAAAGCAGAGTATGCATTATTGCTGCTGAAACATATTGAATGCATGGGCTGTGTAAGGCCTTCTCTGTCTCCCTACACTGATCTGTTGGAGCAGGCCCAGAGAAGGACCATGAAGTTGGTAAGAGCACTGGAGCACCTCCAGGAAGACAGGCTGAGAAAGCTGGGGCTGTTCAGCCTGCATAAGAGGAGATTGTGTGCAGACCTCATAGCAACCTTCCAGTATCTGAAGTGAGCCTAGAGGGAAGCTGGAGAGGGACTCAGGAACTCCAGTTATAGGACAAAAAGTTCAAATTGAAAGAGGGGAAATGTAGGTTAGACATTAGGAAGAAATTCTTTACTGTGAGGGTGGTGAGACACTGGAACAGGCTGCCCAGGAAGGCTGTGGATGCCCCAGCGCTGGCAGGGGGAGTGCAACTAGATGATTCAAGGTCCCTTGCAGCCCTTAATATTCTATGTTTCTGTGAAATATTTTGGAGAAGTTGACATTTTCTGAAGCTTTCTGAACCTTTGCAGCAGCATGTTTCCAATTCTGCAGGGTCTGTGAAAGAAGCTGCCTTCCAGTTAGCTGCTATTTCCATTTCTGCTGTTGATCCCAGCTCAGATGTGAATCTTGCTTGCCCTCTCCAGGATTAGCCTAACCCACATTCAACTAACAGGAACAGCACACACAGACCAGTCCAACAGTGCAGGAGGGTTGTGTGTTACCTGGCTCAGTCTTACAGTGGTGTATGTATCCAACACCAAGGAGGGAGGCAAGCAGAGACTGTCCCAGCTCACTCACAAGGAGGAGAGACAGCATTTTCCTGCCAAAGCCTGCAAATGGAAAAAGGTCCTACAGAGCTCTTCGTGACTCAGAGAAGAGGTCCAGAAAGGGCTTAAGGATAAAGAAAAGACACTATAGACAGTGTTAGTTTAAAAAAGTCTCTCAAGAGGTTTCAAGTAAGTGATCTCTGATTGATTGATTGATTGATTGATTGACTGACTGATTGATTGATTGTCCCAGGGCTTATTCTCATGCATAGAGGCTCAAGGCCATGCTCCAGGTTGCACTGAAGTGCTCAATAAATGCACAGAGGAGAGAGCAGAGAGCTGTGAAGTGGGAAGGACTCACTGATCTGTAGCATTTGTATTATACATTTAATCTCTCTCCCATGATGAGTCAGCAGCCAGATAAACATTCACTTTCAAGCCTGCCTGCACAAAGAAATCACCAATTAAATCCTAAGATCTTAATGCAGGTTAAGAGAAGGCAGAAAGACGCTAGCCTGGATTTAGCTGCAATGCCAAACCATCTTCTGCCACCAACACTGGCCAGGCCAAGGCAAGAAAAAAGCTGGAAAGGGAAGCCGAAGTCTGTGATAGCTGCAAACAAGATGTGGCTCAGAAATAAATTCCAGCCACCTTTGAGCCTTTGCAGGTGGATGCCATGTGAGCTGTATCCTGGCAGCACCTCTCCCAGCTGCAGCTCCTGACACACAGCTACATTAAACACGATCTGCGGGTCCAGAGGAAAGCGCCGGGAAACCGATGCTGTGGGGAGGCACAGAGGTGGCACTTAGGAAATTTTTTTTCCTAATGGATTTTTTGATGGAGCAGCACACAGTGCTACTTACACAACTGACAGCTTTAGGCCTCTTAAGTCAACTATTTACTTTTGCTATTTTTAGCTGGATTTTAAGCCTAGATTTTCTTTTACTTGGATAAATGTGTCTATGGCTTTCTGTGAGTGCACCTAAGTGAATGCTTGACACACCAATATTTAACAGATTTTGCCTATTTTGTTCCTTGCCCAGCTGAGATGGAGGGAGAAACGATCTGATGTTCATGCCAGATGATACAAATCTCTTCACTGTTTCATGAAAAGTCTTGATCTTCAACCATTTTAATATCTTGTGATATTTTAGGGAAAAAAACCCCAAACAAACCCAAAAAAAATCCAATAAAAAAAGACCATGTAAGCTTGTCTTGGCTCTGTACTGGAGCAAACTGCTTGTAACTCTGTAAAAGATTTAAGTCTTTGTTAGGACCATCACAATTCCTTTCTGTTTTTCTTGAGAAGTCCTTAACAAGATGGAACAAAACTGTTCTTTAATATGTAACCAGGAAAGAAAGTACACCAGTCTATGTAAATTCTCTACATACCTCTGGGAGAAATGATACATAAAGTCTATCATAAGGGAAGGTACTTGGCAAAGGGAAATGTCTTTTTGGATGAACGCACACCATCTTGTTAAAGAGTGAATTGGTGACGAATTCAACATTTAATGATAACGAAAAAAAACAAAAACCAGCCATTAACTTCAAAGCTATTGAGTTGTATTTACATTTAATGGCTGTATTTCAAGCAGATGATGCTGGTGTTGGTGTCCATTCAGGGAACTGGAATCCATAGAAGTGTTTCAGGCATCCCCATACCTAGAAGAGTTCAGTGCCAGGCTGGATGGGGCTTTCAGCAACCTGGTCAAGTGGAGGGCGTCTCTGCCCACGGCAGAGGATTAGAACTAGATCTTTAAGGCCCCTTCCAGGCCAAACCACTGCATGATTCCATGCCGCTATAAAATGTAAAACAGCGTAGCGTGACACCCAAGCACAAACCGTATCTCACCGGCGGACGAGCGGCAAGGCTTGCTGGGGAAATGGAGAACCCCGCGGGGAGGGAGGCCGGGCGGCAGCGGGAGCGGGAGCGGGAGCGGGATCGGAGCGGGATCGGAGCGGGAGCGGGGCGGCCCCGCGGGATCCCCGCCCCGGGCGGTGCCGGCGCGGCCGGGCCGGATCCCGGCGGGCGCAGGACGGGAGCGGCGCGCCGGGGCTGCGGGGCGGTCTCCGAGGGTCCCCGACGTCGCGGTGAGGCTTCCGCTTTCTTTGCCGCTTCTTTATTTTTCCCATTTTCGTTCCCACTT
>VXBQ01002340.1:1895824-2055642 GCA_013400175.1 Phainopepla nitens
CGTGAGTGCGGGTGTGATTCAGGAGGACCCAGGAAGGGGCCAGCTGCAGGTGGCCCTCGGTGTCGGGCATGGCTGAACATGAGCTAGCCCAGGTGGCCAAGAAGGCCAAGGGCATCCTGGCCTGCATCAGCAATGGTGTGGCCAGACCAGGGCAGGGATTGTCCCCCTGCACTCAACACTGCTCAGATCCTCGAGTTCTGGGTCCCTTTCTGCGGTAAAGACATTGCAGGGCTGGAGTGTGTCCAGAGAAGAGCAGTAGAGGTGGTGAAGGGTCCGGAGCACAAGTCCCAGCAGAGGGAACTGGGGTTGTGTAGCCTGGAGAAAAGGAGAGTCAGGGGTGACATTGTTGCTCTCTACAACTAGAAGTTGTTGGAGGCTGTAGCCAGGTAGGAGTCAGTATATTCTCCCAAATAACAACTCATACCAGGAGAGATACAGATTAGATAGCAGGAAAAATGTCTTCACTGAAACGGCGTTCCTTCGGACATCAGAACAGGCTGCCCAGGGAAGTGGTTGAGTCACCATCCCTGGAGATATTTATTAGACATGTATATGTGACACTTGGGGACATGGTTAGGGCTGGGTTAACAGACTTGATTTTAAAGGCCTTTTTCAACCTAAATGGTCCTGTGATCTCTTATGTCACTGGGAAGTGGTCTTTTAGACTGAGGAGACCATGCCCTACCAGCTTGCTTTTTCTGCTGTACATTCTGTGATACATTTCTGCTTTGGTGATTACTCATCCAGCTCTCATTTTGCACTGCCCTTCTTACTAAACCAGCTTGTTTTCTCTTTGGAGGAGCTGTACAAATTGTATGCAGCTTATACTTTCATTTTTGCAGTGGAGAAAGAACCAGATTTCCGTGGTATTTAGTGAGTGACTTTAAGCTAGCACAGTGCTACCTGCTCCATTGCTGAAACGTGCAAGCACCGTTATTCCCACTTCCGTCCTCTGGCCCGCTCCAGTTTCAGCAAGTGGTGAAACAAAGAGGCAAAATATGTGAAACGGGAAGTAATGACAGGCTAAGAAATCTTCTTTGTAGTCACTGAAGTGTGCTTCTTTAAGAATTTAATTTCTTTGCTAGTGGACAAATAATTGGATTAGAAACTGAGGGGGGTCTCCTAATGGTAGGAGGAAAATGTTCCTATTGCTGTAAAACACTACCAGGTGAAGAGTGTTGGAATTGATTTTGAAGGGAAGAAACAGCATGAAAATGCTGGTCAGCATTTAAATCTAAGTGCTTTTATGGATAAGTATCTGTACTTGGAATTTTTAAAAAACTAAATTTTTTAGTTCTGAGATTTTTTTTGCCATTTTAGGATATAACGGTTTTTTAAATTTTGTTTAACTATTTGGAACATGTTGTCTGCCTAGGTGGTGTTCATTTCCTATTCAGCATCAAGACTTTCTGTCCACCTTGTTTCTTAGGTACAGTTTCCAGTTGAATCTTCACATCTTATCTACCAGGGATCAGACAACAAACAATAAAAGGTTTTTCAAAAATATATACAGTTTTTCTTGAGCTTAGTGTTTGAAAATGTTTGATCTTGCATGACTACCCAGGCAAATGAGTTTGAGATTTCAGAAATACCTCTGCTGAACCTCCTCACTCCACACAGCTGAACTGTGGCAGTCACGGTGCCAAATTGTCCTAGGGGAGATGATTATGGTTATAATTTACTTGTTTTAAAAACACAGGGAATAATCAGTGCTCAGGAGTCAAAAAGTAATATAATTGCACTACTTTCATTACACTTGCATAACTAAATTTGGGTGTGATTAGAATGGCATAAGGTTTACTTTAAGGAGCTTCTTAATCTCTTCTTGTTTTATGCTGTGAAATTATTTTTTTAAAATTACCTTTGGGCTGCCTAAGTTGTATTCTAATGGCATTTTTATGGCAGTCTGACTTGGAAAAGAGTTTTCTTTCACTCTTTAATGTGAAACACTAATCTGAATTGCTGTCTGAAATCTGGCCCTGAATCACTTCAGGATCTGTTTTCTGCTTTGATAGAATTTGGGAAGGCCTGATGAACACAGGGCATCCTTTCTGCTCTCCTGGGATGATGCAGCTGGGATTGCTGGGATTCCCAGCATAGTAGCTGCCAGTTCCTCAGTGCATGGCTGCAGTGCTCTGGATCAGACAATGCTGTACCTTTCAGAAAGACAGAGAAACAGCTACTTATTAGTGAAAAAATCAGAGTTTCATGATAGAAAACACGAGTTCCATTTCTTCAGCTGCAGCAAGGTAAAAGCAGTCACTGGCAGTTTTAAGAGGGGAGTTTGTCACTAGGGATCTTGTACCAATTCTGAGATGTTAAGAGTTTAGTTTGTATATTACAAAATTTGGTTTGATGAAAAGTTTGATTTAAAAAGCCTAACAAAACAATCCATAAAAGCCTAAAAAAAAAAAAACCCATAAAAGTTATGTCCCAGCATAAATGAGGACAAAAAGAAAATAAGGAGACTACTGTACACTTCTTGAGAGGGCTCCAGTGAAGGCAGACATTGTAAAATACTTCAAAACTTCTACAGCTTTCTTCATTAAATTTCTGAGAAATTTTGAAGTCAGCATCTTTTGATTTCTTTTCAGCCTTGCACTGTGCTTGTAGCTTCTTCCCATATTTTCACTGCTCTACAGATTATACATTTTTGGCATCCTCAAGATCCAGACCCGAGTGCTTGGGATTTCTCTGTAGACTCTGGGGACATGCTGGAAGCTCCCAACAGAGAGAGGAAGTGTGTCTCTAGTTCCTGTCCCCGTGTCACCAGTGAGGACCGATGCCACTACGTATCTGTGCAGGAGGGATGTGTCAAGCAAGGCCCCGCACTTTTCTTTCAACAAGCATTTTTCTGAGGAGAACGCTGTAGACTGAGCAGAAGACACGTGTTGCCTTACTTGAGCCATATTCTGTGATGGTGGAAGGTTGAAGGTGTGGCAAGATGTGGCTGTATATGTTCAGTCTCTGGTCCTTTTGCTAGTTCTACTCGTGGTCTTCAGCAGGACCCTGTCTCAGGTGCCTTGTCCGTACATAATACGTTGCTGAGGCTTTCCACCTGTTTGAAGTGTTTAGTGTTTATGTTTCCTGGGCAGGGTAGTCACCTTGGGTAAAAGGTGCTATGAAATTGAGAAATGTGTACCTTAGCATTAAACTGCTTGATTAAAGTGCCTTGATGTGACATGGTGTCCGTGAGGGTTTGACTGTCATCAAGTCTGCCCTTTTATCTGTGCAGCAAAGCAGCATCAAGGCAAGGTGCTTGGCGCTGCCCAAAGGTCAGCTGCCACCAGGAAACCACAGAATGGTTTGGGTTGGAAGGGACCTTACACACATCAGGTTCCAACCCCCTGCCGTGCACAGGGACACCTCTCACTAGACTAGGTTGCCCAGAACTCCATCCAACCTGCTCTTGAACACTTTCAGGGATGGGACACCCATAGCTTCTTTGGGCAGCCTGTCCCAATGCCTCACCAGCCTCACAGTGAAGAATTTCTGCCTAATATCTAACCTAAGCCTGCTCTCTTTCAACCTAAAGCTATCACCTCTTGTTATGTCACTAAATCCCTTTGTAAAACGTTCCTCTCCATCTTTCTTGTAGGCCCCTTTAGGTACTGGAAGGTGCTATAAGGTCTTCTAGGAGCCTTCCAGGCTGAACAACCTTAGCTCTTTTAGTCTATTCTCATAAGAGAGGTGCTTCATCACCCTGATCACCTTCATGGCCTCCTCAGTGGGCTTCGCACCCTAAGGTCCACATCCTTCTTATGCCGGGGGTCCCAGAGCTGGATGCAGTTCTGCAGGTGGGGTCTCACGACAGTGGAGGGCAGAGCTACCTCCCTCGACTCGTCAGCAAGGTTTTAATTGCCAAGTTTGTGCACAGTCAGTGTTTTGCAAACTGAAATACTCTGTCTATCTGTATGACAAAGAGAAGCCCTACCCATTTTCCCCAGATTTGCTCTGAGCACAGCACCATGCCGAGGGCTTGTTTGTTAGCAGCTTGGAGATATGTTTATTGTCCTTCAATTCTGTTTTCATTTTGGGTCATTTCCTGCATGTGAATTTCAGCTGTGATGTTCTTGCCAAAGGCCAAGGCCTTAAAAATAGGGGGTTTCACAGAAATGAAGAACTTTAAAAATTACACTGCTGGGTTCCATATCAGAAACTATCCAGTACCATGTATACATTTGTATAATTAAAAAAAAAATTTCACAGCCTAAAACAAGAGAAGATTAAGAAGCTCCTTAAGGTAAGCCTTATGCCATTCTAATCACACCCAAATTTAGTTATGCAAGTGTAATGAAAGCAGTATAATAATATTGCCTTTTGACTCCTGAGCACTGGTTATTGCCTGTGTTTTTAAAACAAGTAAATTATAACCACAATCATCTCCCCTAGGACAGTTTGGCACCGTGACTCCCACAGTTCAGCTGTGTGCCTCTGCCAAGTGCCAGCCCCTCAAAAAGAGCTCAGTAGGCAAGGTCACACTTAACTATATTTTACAGGAGTGCATGACTTGTATTTTATTTAGTCCTTGCCATGTAACTGTCTGGTTTTCAGGCAGTTTGTGCAAATGCAGTGGTGTCAGGGAGCTGTGGTCTCTTGATCCCTGCAACTGATGTCTAGAGTGCTTCGCTTGAAACTTCTCTTGCATCCAAATGTCTGTAAAAATACCAACTATGCATTAGCAATGACAGTAATGACAGTGATATTATTATGCATAATACTATTACTAATAATAACATTAATGTGCCTTTACAAGTAGAAAGCTCTCGCACAGAATATTCTGAGTTCTTGAATCATGTTTTTATTAAATGTTTCTGTTGGCTAGGACTTTGATGTTACACTGAGCAGTAACTTAAATTTCAGTTACTATCTTGATGCAGTCAATTTTACCTTTCAGTATGCTTTTTTTGTGTAATATTTTAGGCCAGAAGTGCCTGGTAATGCCCTCTCACAAAATGACAGAGGACTCCTATGTGCTTGAGCTAATTAAAATATGCCAGTTTGAAAGTGCTGCCCTTGAAATGATGAAGAGAGAGCAGAGTTTAAACACTCCAGCTGCTTCCATACGAATACCCTGGGCTCTGCAGAATAAAGCCGAAGTTTTGGCTTTCGTGAAACTGGACACTGAGAGGCAGAGGGGAAGAGATGCAAGACCAATTTCTGCCATTTGCATTCAGAGTGATAGCTTTGATATTTTGCTTTCTTTGGCCATGCTTTGTGCTTCTAATCTGTCTTGAAAAGAGGGCAAGACACAAGTAAAACTCCCTAGCAAACAGCTAACACTGTTGGAATAACCTCTGCACATATCTACTGAGGAAGCACAGGTTGTGATCTGGTGCACCACCAGGAGATATGAATAATTTGTTATTATTAATCATAAATCATATGTAATTATTAATCCACGTGAAAAATACACAGCTCTGCACCATCTGCACACAGAGTCAGGTACACTCAGGAGAGGGCCATGCTCTGAAGATGGACACAAAATCTGTGTGGGGTGCAGCAGCCAGACCCTGTACAGAGATGGGAATGATGAGCAGCGTGGATGTAGTGTGGTGAGATGGGGCTGGCTTTCTCCTTGGATGGTAAACAAGCTCAGAAGAGTTGATTTTTTTTATTTGTCATGGGTTACTTAATCCTCCTCTTTTCCTGGATATTAGTTGGTATAACTTTTTATTGGCAGGTAAAATTCCTTGGACTGTCCTGCGTTGTGCGCTTACAAAGCGTCCAGGCAGAGCCAGGGGCACTTCCTGCACCAGGGAACCCAGGAGTGGGGAGCTGCCAGTGGGCCTCTGCCTGAAGGGAACAGGAGGGATGTGCCTGTGGGACCCCCAGCATCCTGAGCACCTAATGACTGTGCATCCTTGGAGGGTGGGGTGGTTGGTGCAAGTCTTGTGCTGCCTAGCAAACAGGATTTAAAAATCAGGAGGAGGAAAATTATAGCTGTTATTGCTAAGTAAGACTTCTTTCCCCCCCCCCCNNCCCCCCCAACCAGGTTTCAGTTATCTAGACATATCAACATAAAAAACCCAAGGTATTTATACTTGTCAGCTATACTTAAGATGTTCAGGAGGAAAGTGTTTCCTTTATTCTTTATTCTGTCAGTTTGGATTCAGCATGGGAAAAAAAGAAAAAGAAAAAAAAGAAGAGCATTTTGAGAACTGAGAAACAACCATGTGTGGCATTAGGGATGATTCAACATGCAGCTCTGCAGCAGGCAGAATAAGAATTCTTAGAGTGGGCTTCTTTCAAATAATAGATTTAGTGCATTTACGTAAGTTCTGTTTGAAGTGTACAGGCATTAAATAGCAATTCTAAATGGGAACAGATTTTTTTCCACATTAAGAGAAAAACAGTAGCAGAGGTTTCAGAGGCTCTTTAAAAGGAGGCTATATTTTTTTTAATAAAAATAAGTGTTTTAGAGAGATTAATGGTTTTTTAATGGCATGAAATGCTTTTCATGTATTTCTTGTCCAGTGTTCTCGACTATAAATTCTCAGAAGGCTTCTGTAATGTTTCTTCTTACTTAAATGGAAGTGGGGCTAAGCATTATTCATCTGAAGGTCTTGGATGAGCACCCTGTGCCTTAAAAAGGAAGCTGAATTGTGCAGGAAATGAAGAACTGAACTTTCCTTTTGTTCTTGTAGGCATTTGTAGAGAGAAAATGGTATGTGCAGGCCAAGGCATGCATTAATACCTTGATTATATAGCTGAAATCGGTTTTATAAAGGTAATTCTAGTAGGGTATGGTTTAGACAATCACCCAGTAGATAAGAACACATTTTGGTTGTTGCTGCACAGTAGGAATAAGTATGTGTCACAACTGGATAGATACATTAACACCAGCAGTTCCTGCTGATGACCAGAGAGTCTGAAGGAGGCTGCCAGCTCTATATTCTCTATATTTTTCTGAAAAAAAGACTGAGGGAGCTAAGAGGGCACTTGGGACAGCCCGATGCAGAAGAGTTGTGTAAGTAAATTCTTTCTTGCAACTGATAGGCCTCAGTGTTACCAAAACTAGTCTGTTTTCTAGGTAATTTGTGTGATTCTACTTACAGTTTGGGGCTGGAATTCTCATTTATTTTGTGATTTTTTTTTTTTTTTTGAGTAGAAGATATCCGATCAGCAGACATGGTTGAACTTTTTGATAAGTCACTGACGATTACCATCTTTGTCTGTAAATTATTTTCTTATTATTATACCAAGAAGAGATCCTCATCTCTCCTGTTTGTTAGAACAGGAGAATGTTGCTTAACAAGTTGACATTGCTTTACTCTGTAAAGGAAGGCGTTTGTAATGAAATAGTTATTGAATTAAGCAGTGCTTCTCACATATCTTGGTATGTGTTTGATCTATTCTCAGTATTTTTTATTTTTTTGGTGCGGTGCTGATAATAAACTGGGAAGTAAAAGAATTTGTGATCTCTTGGCACCACTTAAAAAGGCCTGTTTCTCTTGTCTAAATTCTAATGGGATGTAGGTATTGAATTTGTACAATTAATAATTTTTCTGTGTCTCTCTCTTGGTTCATTCAGTTGAGGTCTGTGTACACATGTGCATCATGCTTGTGCCTGCTCTGTAAGGGTAAGTTTGTTTTCCCTTAAAAGAGGGACTTAGCCTTTTCTCTAACATACCTTGGTGCTGATGGTGTATAATCTGGAAAATAGCAATGTGCAACAACATGAAGAGAGCTCTGCATGCACACTTTGAACACAGGCAGACTTGGACCTCCATGCCAAGCTTTGCATGTCTCAGTTGGGGGGATCTCCCTTCCTAGCTCTGCATCCTACAGAGGAGGCAGAAGGAGTGGTGCAGGTGGGCAGCATAAGGGCTGGAACAGGGGAGTCCCACATTCTGCCTCCCTCTTTGAATGAGGGTATACCTGCTTTTTGGGAACTAGGAGCATATTTTTATGTGATGGGAGTATGAAACCTGGCCACTTTATGGTGACAGGTGCTGTGTCCTGCTTTGTACCAAAAAGACGGTGAAGAGGAATGTCCCGAGAAGAAATCATTCTGTCAGGTTTTAATTTAGGCAGACGCTCTGTTACCTTTCTGATGGCCTTGTAAATGGTATGGAGAAAAACAGTAAAGGGTGATTGTTCCATCAGACATGCTGGAATGTTCAGTAATGCATACAGCGCTGTCTGACGGTTCCCAAGCTGATCTCTGACATTTTGCATTTCACCAATTATGCGTATTTAAGGTGGCAACCTCCAGAAAAGTTATGAAGGAGTCAAATGTGAAGCAAATCCTTTAGAGATTCTTCCTGAGTTACTTGAGAATGAAACAGATGTTGCATAGGTCTCTTACTTATCTTTTTTCCTGGCCTTTTTTGTTGTTTTTTTTCTTCTGTGTGTCTCTCCTGGTGTCTTTGCAGGGGGTAAAAGCTTAAGGCTTGGCACAAGCAGGAAGCTGATGTGGCATGAAAACATGATGTTCTACTTGCTCTGTAAGATAAACACTGCTATCAGCTCGTACTCCAGCCTGTTCAGCCTCTGTTCTTCCAAATTTCTCCATGGCAGAAGAGTCAGGCCTCCCTGCCATGCTGATGTTCCCAGTCAAGTCTTCAAGGATGGGAGCCCAGTAGCTGGTCACAGCACCAACTGCTCCTGTCACTGTCTCCTCAGGAACAGGATGAATTGTGCCCATATCCCAGGCAGTGGATGTGGTTTATTTTACTCCCCCCACTAATGTGTTATTAATTTAATTGCTCATTGGTTTCTGAAGACTTTTGGAGGGTGCAGGGAGGGGGGTGGAAAGGTCTATTTTAAGCTGCTGCCTTCTTTAATTTATGCTCATGATGCATTTTTACCAGCAACACTTTGTGATCCAACTGCTACTTCTGAATATCATTTACTTGAATAAAAAATGTAACTAATTTCTAAGGGTGACATAAGCACTGAAAGTATTAACTGAATCACAAAGTGCTGTTCCGACAGCAGCTTTCCCATGACAGGAGGGAAAGTTCATGAAGTCCAAGGTATGCTGCAATACAAGTGCAGCAAAAATACCCAAAATCACTTGTTTGCAGGTTTTTCTATCGCCCATTAGGCTTTCTGCTAGGGCAAGACCCATTTATAAATCCCCCATATTAAATAAAAATGGATGAGCACTGTTTGGTTATCTCGTGCTCTCTGACAGTGATTCGTGTTTCTGATGGAAATCAGTAAGCCTGTGCTTCCTAGCACTCCTTGAAGAGCGGTTGCTCAAGCACCTGTTAACCATATGCATTTAAAGAGAGCTTGTTGAACTCCAGTAGCCTGAGTTTTTTTTCAGGATTATTACCATAAAAAACTTTTTCAAAAGGTTGCTTGATTCAGTTTAAAAACGGATGCAGAGCTCTCATCTTTCTGCCTGTAAAAGGGGTAAGGGAAGAAGTTTTGCATTCACATGTATTTCTTGGTACTCTGTATTGCAAACTATGTCATTTTAACAGATGGACCAGCTCTTGATATTTTTATAGAGCCAGTTTGTTCAAAATCAAATGTGGGAGTGGACCATACAGTCCTTTTAAGTAATGAAACAAAAGTCTGCTGCAACTTACCTTTGATACTATATATTTAAATAGGTGTTAATTTCAGTCATCATTGGTTTGCTTACAACAGTATAAATCCAGAACAGCCACTGATCCATGGGCTGAACATCTGTGAGCCATCAGGTTCCATTCTAGTGGACAGAAGGTTCAGTTATTCACAGTCCACTGAGATTTTTTTCAGTGCTAGTGCCTTTATCCTAAAAAAGACAGAGAAAAAATTGCAATTGCTTGATTTTGCTGGGATTATCATTTCTCTAGGTAGAAGTTTGTGTACTTATTGAGAATGTGCCTACCAGTGTCCCTCAGGAGGAAGTGGGAGTGTGTTTCTATGTGCTTGTGAGTGTCTGGTTTTTCTATAAAGTTTTCCATTTCCAAACCTTACAGCTGATGTTCTGTTGTCTGTTATTTGGCATCAGTAATAAACATTTGCTGGAGCTTCAGAACTAGCATCCCAACCCCACCTCTGATTACTTAAAATCTATTGACATTTTTTCCTTTACAGCTCTTAACCTGCCTTTAGTTCACAGGAGAGACAAGGTCTGGGTCTCATCACCAGATCACTTGCATGCAACATCTTGTAATAAAACTTCTTCAAACACCAGAATATTGGGAAAGTCCAAATATCAGGAGTGCTCTGTATATATATGCAACAGTGCTCATAAAAATGAGTCATCACTGTTTACCTTGTTGCTAAGGTTGGAATTTATATGTAACTCTTTGACTGGATTGTTGTTCACAGTGCATGGGCTTAACTTACTTGGAAAACTTAAGCCCCTCTTAAATTTCCTGTTAAAGCCAGAAGGGGCAGAAGTTCAGCTGACATAAAACTGTGTGGAATTAGTAATCCCCTCTGTAGATTCCCTGGAGAAGAAGGATCTTTTCAGCTTCTCTATGGATGCTTTTATAAAAAGTTGAGTTCTTTTAAGGTTTTGTACTGAATCAATAAATAAGTTAATAACAGAGCAGCTATTCATCATGAGCTCTGGGAATTTTCTATACTTAAATTTCCTCCCGAGGACAAATTTCTCACTTAGGGAGCAGATACTGCATTAGTCAACTGTTCAGTCTCCAGGCCCTCTCTCACTTGTAGGTCTTCTTGTCCACAAGAGACAACCATAACCTTCTCTGATCTTGTCTGTAATGCCAGGGGAGCGACAGAATCTTGTCCTTGTTTATGTGTGTGAAGAACAGTGAGTGTGCACCGCCTCTGTGATAATCTCCTGAGCTTTCTACCAAATTCCTGGGGAGGATCTTTCTCTGGAGTTTTAAATTGACCCTAAACTTACCCAAATTGAGGCAGGAACATTCCTTTAATTTCCCAGGCAGTCATATGAGGCTTAGTCAGCTAATACTGCCTTATATGGCCCATTTGTTGACTACAAGTACATCCTACGAACCCCTGGTCTTTAAAGCCATGACTTAGAAACAAAATAATGACAGTACAGGTCTCTAGATCAGCAGATCCTGAAGTTTAAAAAAAAAAAAAAATGGGTGTTTTTTTGTTATTGAGGCAGTGAGTTTGATACCAGTCTTCCAGTGACTCCATTGTAACTATAAATGTAGCTTTCACATATGCAGGAAAGCATGGAAATGTGAACTGTGTGCACCCAAGCCCCTAGAAACTTGAAAAACTAAATATATAAATTATGTGTATTAAGTATATTAATCTTATGCATGTCATGTTTTGTGTTTCATTTGAAGTGGTATCATGTTTGGATGATCTTTCTTTTTGCAAGAAAACAAACAGAAACAAGTACTTCAAAATAGTGAAAAGATTTTTCCCTCTCTCTTTTGATCCCTATTTTAGGAAGGCATGAGGTGTGGTCCTGGAAAACAGCCAGCAAGGAATCCCTGTGTCTCCTGTGGCAAAAAGTGAAAGTGCAGCTAATGTTAAGCATGTCCTTCCTCACCGCTCTTTTTTGGTACTGTAGAAGGCTGTACAGCTTTTTAGCACAGCTGCTGAAACGGTAGGTTTTTATTATGCAGGCTTTAATCTTCCCCACTGTTGCTTATTTCAGTAAATACTGACCTTCAACACCTCCTCTCTGACACCTGTTCTATCATTTATATTTCAGGTGGAGCAACTACCTTCAGAGGCAACTCATAAGTAAGCTTTTTGTTGTCAGTCCGCATTCACTAATGATGCTCACAGCTTCCCTTTAGATGCAGAACGTAACTAATCTGTGAATCAATCTCAATTTAGGGAATCTCAGTGTGCTGCCAGAAGTGCATCTGCTTGGTTATAGTGCAAGAGAATGGAAGGGAGAAACAAAGCAGGCCAAAGAGATGAGGGAGGTAAGAGTTAAATTTTAATCTCTGCATGAGGACAGGGAAGAACCAGCACCTGGGAAAGGAATAGCACTCTCAGTGCAAACAGCTGCTGCAGCAATCAAAGCCTGGCTAGTCAAATGAAAAGCAAAAGGGACAGCATGAACATGGGTCTAAATAAAGAGTGCAGCAGTACAGGTCAAAATGTAGATCAGGTTTTAGTCTTGTATATATTCTGAATTCCCTCTTGTAGCACCAGCGACCCACACAGTGAACTTAAAAGGAAAAATCATCCCCAGTGCTAAAGCCCAAATAATTTGGTCTTAGGCACTGTCACTGGGCCAGCCTTTGGTTTAAGGTAAAAACTCCTGTTCCAGGGAGAAAGGAAGCACCACGTCCATTTTTCTTCCAAGCTCTGAAGGTCCGTGCTTTGCAGCCTTCCCCTCTCCAGCATCATGGCAGCAGGCAGGGCAGGAGCTGGCATCTAACCTGTGCCAGCTTGGGTGCTGCCCAGCAGGCAGGGAGCTGAGGTGCTGGATGCTGGCCATCCCATGCCTTTGGGCACAGTCTCTCTGCTCCAGCTCTGCACCCCAGCCCAGGTGCTTCTGTGCTGGTGTCTTCCCCTGCGCAGGACGCTGCTGGCAAGACAGGCAGTTCAACTGCATCAGTGTATTTGCCATGTATTGGCTCCAGGTCATGGATCGGAATCTCAGAGCCAATGCATACCAAGAAGAACTTAAAGGGTAAAAAAGAGGCTGGTAAAGATAAACAGTAGCATAAGGGGGTTGTAGAAAAAAGAAGAGAGTTTTCAGAAAGCTGGAGTTGCATTCAAGTGATGAACAGAGAAAAGATCCAGTTTTGCCACATTAAATGCAGGAACACAGCAGTGCCAAGCGTTCACAGAACAACACACAAGGCCAAAAACTATTTGGAGGAGCAAGTAACAAAAAATAGCGAAACTTCTAATGTATTTGCAAGTACATACTGGGCAGAAAGCCTTTCAGAAAATCTATGAGCCTTCTGGTTGACCAGACCTGAAAAAAAGAATATGGAACAGTCAGTGGATGTTTGGTTACATCAGGTAGAAGTTGCCATGGTAAGGAGCACATTTTAGGATGAGGTCTTGTGAGATCCAGCATAACATGCTTGCTGTCCTCAAAAGGAACAATCCCATGTTTGTCCTGTCTCTCCCTCTTTCTTGCCTTGTCCTAGCTAAGCAGTCCTTCTCCCTCTTCTGTGCTGGCTCTTGTCCTCTTTTTGATGTGGTCCACCTAGATGGTGAGCTTACAAAGCAGGTCATGCAGAAAAAGCCTTCTCTGAGGCCCTCAAGCTTGCTGAAGCAGCAGGAAACTCCCTCAGCAGAAAGAGTTTAGAAGACTTACTATCTCAGCTGATACAGTAAGAGTAAGAGGACAACAGAGTGCAGCTGAGAAGTGGTGGTGGGATGGGGTGAGGGAGGAACTGAGATAAACAGAGGATGAGGAATTGAGACCATCCTGCTGCCCCCTTCAGGGAGCAATCTGGAAGTGATGGAGCAGCCTGTGGGACTCTAGAGTCCTCTCCCTAATTCTCTGCCAGTTTATTGCTCAGAACTGTCTCAGCAAGGGCTCAGATGGAAGCCAGTGGTAATGCAGAGTGTGTAGCTGGACCAAGGGCCGTCCACTTCAGCACAGAGCTGCCAGATCTGCTCTGCCTCAGGTCAGTGTTGCACGATGGATTCAGGTCAATGTAAGGAAATGTTTTTGCCAAAAGGAGTTTTCTCCAGATACTCATTCCTGCCCTCTTGCTGCTGCATCTCATATGTCAGTGCAAATTGTAAAGTGGTTGAGGTTAATGCTGTTATGGCACAGAAATCTGTGCTGATCTGCTCTAATTTGGTTGACCATGTGAATGTTTACAGTAGCAACAGTGCAGAGACTTGAATGAGTTCCTGGGTTTGGAAGGAATGCAGAATCACTCTTAAGGGGCAGCGCCAGTCTAAGATGTTTACAAAAACATGGTGTTTAACATTTCTGTGTATATAAATCTTAAAAATATACTCTCTTGTTCCTCTTATGAGTAGTTTGGAATTGGACTTAAAACAACATGTTTTTTTCCCAAGATTTAATTTTTTTTAATTGCTAATTTTTCTTGGTCTCTTTCTAGGCATATGAAGAATTGTTTAGGAGCTGTCATATCAAATACCTGAGACAAGTCAGGAGGGACAACTATAGTGTAGTAAGAGCAGTGCTTTTTCAGATATTCAGCCAAGGCATTCCTTTTCCTTCATGGATGAAGGAAAGAGATATATTGAAGGTAAAATTCATTTGCTAAATGAACACATTTTAGCTGTCCGTGCACAGCAGAAGGGAGCTTTGTTCGATGTGAAAAGTGTTATGTTTGCTGTCAGAGTGGAGAATCATTATCAGAATTCAAAGGGAAGTTTTTCAAACCCACTGAACTACATTTAATTGAAAAACTGTCCCTGATCTAAATATACCAATGTGAACATGAGTCTAAATGATGTAAAAAAAAAAAAAAAAGAATTAAAAGTGGATGGATGAATGTTACTGCTGTCCTGCTAGATGTCACCCCCTTAACACAACAGGTTATTGGAATCCTCCCCATCCACATCCATGCAAAGTTCAGTGGCTCACTTGGGAACTGCTGTGTTGCTGGAGCAGCAGGAATCCTGCCCTGGGCTCCAGGAGCTCCAGCAGGAGATAGTGCCAGGGAGGTGGGATCTATAGCTTCTGCCTGTAGAGATGCATGTGCAGACTGGAAAGTGTCTGTAATCCTAAATACTTCTCTGAATTTGGAAGTATCCAGGTTTTCCAGAGTGTGGGTTATACAGAGTGTGGGTTATATATTTTGCTGAGAGCATATTTTCATCTTTTTTTTTTTTTTGACTGCCTCTGTTTTAAAAGTTTCTTAAGGACTGAAGTTAAGTGGATCCTCCATCATAGCATTTGAATTGTGATGTCCGTTTACTTTGTTGTCTGAACTGTACAAACAGCTGATAGAACCACATCGTAAATTGTATGTAGACAAGTTTATAGAACCTTATACTCTGCTTCTTATTATGGTTATGATTAGCTTGCCTTTTGTTTTTTTTCCCAGCTCCCTGAGAAGCTTTTGTATTCTCAAGGTTGTAACTGGATTCAGCAATACAGTTTTGGGCCAGAAAGATACACAGGTCCCAATGCCTTTGGGAAGCTGCGCAAATGTATGGAGGCATTAAAGACAAATGTGAGTATCTAGGAGATGGCTGGGAGGAATAAAAGCCTTGAGTAGTAGGTTCAGACAAAGTTAAGGAACTGCTCCTGGTTACATATTTGTGGGGCAGTCAGCCTCCCTCCCAGGTTCAGACTGCTGAGTTCCTGGGAAGGCCATCGCCTCTCCTGCAGGGGAATCCAGGTTTTGGTGATCCACTAGACAAAGCACTCAGTAGTCCCCTGCAAGTTAGGGAGGCCACCATCCCTAAAGCTAGTCCTTGCCATTGAGTGGCTCCTGAAGTATCTCATAATTTTCATTAAAAATTAACATGCTTATGTTTATGTATGAGATGCTTCTGGATTCCCCCTCCACCTGGAAAGACATCAACAGTGCATTTTCTTCTAAAACTATTGTATTTTCTTTGCTTCTATCCCCATTAAATGTTTTAATTATCCATTTTTGCTGTAATTTCTCTCTGTAAGCTTAAGTACTTGATTGCAAAGACCTATCAGCCTCACCACCCCCTCTGCTCAGCATTGCCAGATTGCCATCATTCCCAACCCAGGACTATAATTCTTATTTACATATTTAAAGGCTGGGAAGATTTAGTGGTCCCAAAGCCTTCTGAAAGAGAGATAAAGAGTTGGCCTGTCAAGACCTTGCACCTTTCTTGAGCTCCTCTGGAGTTTCTGCGCATCTGAAATGATAGTAATTGTTAATTAAAAAAAACCAAAAAAACAAACCAAAACCCCAAACAGACTAATTTAAGCTCTAGAAACAAAGAATTAGAAAGAAAAAGAGGGAATTAAAATAGATGATTTGGTCCCTCGCCTGCACCCTTGCTGTGCCAAAGTGACAGCTGCATTTTCTTGAGATGAGCCTGGTAGTTGTTATGTGCAGTTATCATTTTGTTCTGGTTGCTCTTTGCATTTCCCAGTGTTGGGTTATTTAGCTTTCATTTTTAGCTTGTTATAGTTCTTTTAGTTGATGTTAGTGCACAAAGCATTTAGTCTGCATTTTTAAGGGAAAAAGTTTCAAGTCAAAAGAATGAATAAATTCCTACAATTAACAAATCGTTTCAAAGCATTATGTGATGCATTATGCATTACTGGGCATGAGATATAGCTCCCACTTCTTCTTCTTCTTTTTTTTTTTTTTTTAATACAGATGGTGTTCAGCCAGTGAGATATATTTTTGCCTATTTTTACTAACAGAGTTCTTTGCTGCCTTTCCCAGCTCCATCCTCATAGAATCGTAGAATCATTTAGTTTGGAGAAGACCTTAATGATCATCAAGTCCAGCCATTAACCCAGCACTAAACCATGTCCACAAGTGCTACATTTACACTTTTAATATCTCCAGGGACAGCGACTCAACCACTTCCCTGGACTGCCTGTTCCAGTGCTTGACAACACTTTTGATGAAGAATTTTCTCCTAGTATCCAATCTGAATCTCCCCTAGCAAAACTAGCAAAAAGCCTTTTCCTCTTGTTCTATGACATGTTAGTTGGGAGAAAAGACGAACCCCCCCACCTGGCTAGACCCTCCTTTTAGGTAGTTGTAGAGTGTGATAAGATTTCCCCTTCAGGCTTGTTTTCTCCAGGCTGAACAACACCAGCTCCTTCTACTGCTCCTCATCAGACTTGTGCTTCAGACCCTTCACCAGCTCCGCTGCCCTTCTCTGGATGCACTCCAGCACCTCAATGTCCTTCTCATAGAGGGGGACAAAAGCAGCACACAGTATTAGAGGTGTGCCCTCACCAGTGTCCTGTGCAGGGGGACAATCCCTGCCCTGTCCTGCTGGCCACACCATTGCAGGTACAAGCCAGGATGCCCTTGGCCTTCTCGGCCACCTGGGCACAGCTGGCTCATGTTCAGCTGCTGTTGACCAGCACNATGCATTACTGGGCATGAGATATAGCTCCCACTTCTTCTTCTTCTTTTTTTTTTTTTTTTAATACAGATGGTGTTCAGCCAGTGAGATATATTTTTGCCTATTTTTACTAACAGAGTTCTTTGCTGCCTTTCCCAGCTCCATCCTCATAGAATCGTAGAATCATTTAGTTTGGAGAAGACCTTAATGATCATCAAGTCCAGCCATTAACCCAGCACTAAACCATGTCCACAAGTGCTACATTTACACTTTTAATATCTCCAGGGACAGCGACTCAACCACTTCCCTGGACTGCCTGTTCCAGTGCTTGACAACACTTTTGATGAAGAATTTTCTCCTAGTATCCAATCTGAATCTCCCCTAGCAAAACTAGCAAAAAGCCTTTTCCTCTTGTTCTATGACATGTTAGTTGGGAGAAAAGACGAACCCCCCCACCTGGCTAGACCCTCCTTTTAGGTAGTTGTAGAGTGTGATAAGATTTCCCCTTCAGGCTTGTTTTCTCCAGGCTGAACAACACCAGCTCCTTCTACTGCTCCTCATCAGACTTGTGCTTCAGACCCTTCACCAGCTCCGCTGCCCTTCTCTGGATGCACTCCAGCACCTCAATGTCCTTCTCATAGAGGGGGACAAAAGCAGCACACAGTATTAGAGGTGTGCCCTCACCAGTGTCCTGTGCAGGGGGACAATCCCTGCCCTGTCCTGCTGGCCACACCATTGCAGGTACAAGCCAGGATGCCCTTGGCCTTCTCGGCCACCTGGGCACAGCTGGCTCATGTTCAGCTGCTGTTGACCAGCACTCCCACTTTTCCACTGTTTTCCACTGAGCCCCTTTCCAGCCACTCTGCCCCCAGCCTGTAGCGCTGCCTGGGGTTGTTGTCACCCAGGCAGGACCTGGCACTTGTCCTTGTTGTAATTCAAACCATTGGCCTTCATCAGACGGGGGGCTGCTGCCTGCAAATGCCATTGTGCCCGGGCTCTTTGTGTTAATAGCTGCTTTACACTTAGACCAGGCTTCGGTTCCTGTTCCGCAATCTTTTTTGTTAAATAGAATTCTTAATAATTTTAATAATCTTCTTCTTCTGTGTGCTTTCCAGTGGGCTGAAATAAGTGCTACAAGAGATCATGAAGAAAGAAGAAGCATGTGTAATACACTGTTTTCTGATGAAAGCAAGGAATACAAACTATATGAGGCCATAAAATTCATCATGCTCTATGAAGTTGTTGAAGCCTATGAGCAGATAAAGAGCCGGGATGAGCCCGTACACAACCTTTTTAATCTTCTCTTTGCTCGTGACTCTTCGTCTGACCCTCTGAGTTTCATGATGAATCATCTGAACTCCATAGGTGACTCTATTTGCCTAGACCAGGTAAGGATATAGATGAAAAACAAATCACGAAACTTATTCCCTCTTTGTAGTGATTAGGTGATTATATCATACATTCATCCATGACAGCTGGCCCATTCTTTTTTCTTTTAGATGTGGGGAAGTGGACTGAGGATAGCCATTTATCTTCCAGGAAAAAAATCTGTAGTAAGAGTGGATAAAAAATAAATGCTACAGGCTATCAATAAGACATAGTTTAGAACAATAATAACTTTGATATCTAAAATAGTTTTAGATAATGCTGTTTTGACCAGTTGTTTTGCTTTTCCTATCTGTTCCACTGTGCCAAACCCTGTAGCATCACTATCTTTTCTTCCTACCCTTTGATTCTCATGAGATCTAATGTCTCTTAAGAGTAGGTAATGAGCTATACTAATCACCTTTATATGTTAAGGTTTTTGTTTCCTGTTGTATAATTAGTGAGAAGTTCAGTGCTGACATCTAAACTCAGCATTGCCACTCCACAAATGGTTTTACTTTCCAATGGCTGAAATTTTTTTATTATCAATTTCAGTTATCAAATCAATTGTTGAGTGATGCAGTCAGATTTAGGAGCAATTTGATTATAAATGGACAAGTTCTGCTCTCTCTGGCTATGCCCAAGGAGGTGAACTTTTCCCAAACCTTTTTTCCTGATTAAGCAATACATTGCAAGAAGTAACAATGAAGATGCTAGTTCTCCAGTTTCATATATGTGAAGTACCAAGAAACTTTTTCCTTCTGCTGTTAACGTTTTCCATGTGTAGCAAGTGATCACAAGGTGGCAGGCTTCCCATTTTTTCAGGGTGTATCAGTCTTGGTAAACAGCTATTTCCTTCTTGCTCCCCATTCAGCTGTGTGAGCTGGCTTGGGAGAAGGTTTTGCATGGTGTCAGGTGGAGGAGGAATGTTTCTATATGCAGAAGAGAAGTGGAAGGGCTGTTGAGAATGCCCTCAAACTTTTAATGTTCTTCCTCCATTAGCAAAAGGGCCCCTTTTATTCCTTGTCTACTGTTTTGAAGCTAAATGACTTGCCTTAACTTGGATTATCTTCAGTTTAGTTTTTCAAGTCTAGAAATAAATGTCTTACAGGCTTCTTTCATTTTTAGGTTGAACTGTTTCTTCTCGGGTACTTACTTGAAGTAAAGATACGAGTTTACAGACTGCATAGGTTTAATACTGAGGAATTTCAAGTAAACTATCCAGATGAATACCGAAGGGAATGGAATGAGATCTCTCTCCTGACTGAGGATGACCGCTACTATCACATCCCCCTTTTCAGAACGTGAAGGACCAGTGACTTTTTTTTTTTCCTTTGTATAGTATAGTGAGTGACCGATTCCAGTGAATTAGGTTTCTAATCAGCAGCAGTAAAATCTTGAGTATGCTCACTAATGATTACAAAATGATTTGTGGGTTTATTGTGTAAACATTTTGCTTTCCCATTGCAGCTCAGTTCACCATCAGTCAGCCATAAAAAACATAAAATATATTGCTATACTGTCTGGGGCAAAAAAAAAATGTGACATTTGAGGCTTGTCGCACAAAAAAAAATTGGACTGCCTGGCAACAAAGGCAAAGGTTATGCTGGGTTTTCCACTGCTAGCCTAAGGGTTTACTCTGACACGCATGGCTGGGTTAAACTCAAGTGCCTAAAGCAATGACTGCCTTTCCCTACTCCTGTCTGTGTCTAGCTAGGAAGGATGAATCACAGAGGAAGGAAATCCACAGGTTCCACAGTTTATATTCCATGCTATTTAACTTGCATTGACTTGAGATGGGAGGATATAAACTGGGGCCTCTGCACAGCTGCCTCAAATCCACTTGGCTTCCCTTGTTGCCAGAACACCTCTCTCCAGGGGTGGGCAGAGCAAGCAGCTGCAGGCTGTACTGAACTTCAGACATGGGAAATGGAGCTGTCTGCAACCTGTGGTGATCCCTGAAGGTGAAGAACTGTTACATAGGGGGAAAAAATCAACACACAAGAATACTGTGCCAGATGAATGGAAGATCTCCTGTGTAAGTGAGGAAAAACAAAAGTGATAGCTCTCTCCAAGGTAAAAAGGGCAGTGTTAATAGGTCACACGCAGTAGAGTCACACCCAGTAGGTGCATATGGCTTTAGTCAACTTTTGAATCCTTCAAGGCTAATTTCAACATTACCTGCCAAGATTTCCTTTGCAATTCATCTGAGAAAGCTGTGCATGGCATACAGGCCAAAACACTTCATTTTCAGAAAATATTAATTTTCTGTGCATTATGTGAATTCAGCAGTGTTGCACACATGTTTTATCCTCTGATTATGTATTAATCTCCTTGCCTAAGATTGCCATCTTTAATTTAGACCTCTGTGTTTGAAGAAGTCTTTCCAGGACAAGTAAATGAGATTTACCTTCCTACATGGAACACTTTGCTTAGTTCTGTTTTCTAAAAGAATCAATGTGTTTTGATTATTTCAAAATAAGGGACCTTAACTTGAAGAAGTATTAGATCTCACAAAATCTTTGTGAAAAGCATACAATGCCACTACAGGCTAATGGTGGTATTGAGGAGGGTGGGATTTATTAAGAAACAAAGCCTCTCCTTTCCTTATCCTAGAGGTATGGGAACAGGCAGGTTTGTTTTTTAAACCTGCAGGATAAAAAGCAAGCAAGTAGCAAAAATGGGAAGAGAGCCTGCAGGAGCTGGAGCAGTTGCATGAGGTATCTTCATGGTAGTGCTTGGTGGATAGTGCTCACTTCCTTTGTGTAAAGGAAAGATATTTTATCCCTTATGCTCCTTTTATTTGTGTGTATATGTATATATATATTTATAAATACAAACACCTGAGTTCTGTATTGTAGCTGGTTTGTTTCCTGAAAGTTTGAGTTCAGTTCTGTTGAATGATTTGTGGATTTTAATTAAGAAGGCTTGATAGCTGTAATAATTTCATCTCATCAATACCTGCATAGCAAGTACTTTTATTTATTAAAAGAAAGTTTTTTTTCACTGAATGAAATAATTTTCTTATTTTAGATTTGGTTCTGCTCTGCATGGGGAAAAGTTATAATACCTAAGTGTAGAGTATTTTTATCTATTTTGCATCAACAGTAACATTTAACAGTTATCAATAAACTTGTCTATATTTTATTCTTGTTTTGGTACAAACAGACATAACATAAAAAGTATGTATTTTTGTAGTGGGCTTTTTAATGATTTGCATATTATTTGTGTTTAGGAATACAAAAGCATTACAGCTGAGCGTGATAAATTGTGAAAACGTACATTTTTGTGATCTTGAACATATTAATAGAGGGGAATTAATAAAAATCTGAAACAGACAGTGGAATTTACCTCGCCAATTTGCATGTTCACACCTGAACCAGGTCAGCTGAGCCAGGGCTTTCTGCCTTGTCAGTGGAAGGCAGTGGCACATGGACAGCCAGAGGGATGAGTCTCTGGAAGGGACTGGTTCTCTTCACTGACTGGCAGCGATCAGCATAAATCTCTCTGCCCTGGATACTTGAAGTTAGGTGAGTTGAATGTTGTCCCAACAATCCGGAAAGGACATACAGGAACAGATCTGCTGGCTTATCAGGTGTCAGAGGTGCCAGCCAAACCATGCCAGGAACAGAAATGGGAGGTGAAAACAGAGGAGCTTCAGGTGAGGATAATCACAAGTCTTAGAGATAAATGCACAGAGGATTGTAAGAAACACTGAGACAGGTTTGGGGCTGCACTGAGTTTTAACCAGGTTCTCTGATAATATATTTTACATATATATAAAGCAAAAAATAAATATCTGTTTACATATAAATAAATACATGTATATACATATATGTGTGGGGATGTGTGTATCTAAGAAAAATCCATAAAAAACAAAATCATCTTTAATAAAGTGCATCTGAAACAAACTGTACCTATGTAAGTGACAGGTGCTGCAGGGTATTTTCCAGTCACTGGCAGAGACAAATTTTCTGTTCAAATCCAGAAGTGCACAGCCATTACAAATATTTTTAAAAGCAGTGTTGTAGGCAGCTAAAATCAGGATGTGCTTATTATTTACTATTTTTAGTGCAGCAAGAAGAAGAAACCATACTGAAGCCTCACTGTTGGGTTTGGATTTTCCCCCAAACTTGAGAATGTGTGTTAAGAGTTTAACAGAGCAGCAGAAGAAAAGTTTATCTTTTATTGTAATGGAGTAAAAAGTGTTGTGGTTTGAATGTCATCTTTTTAAAAAACTGCATCTCAAAAAAGTATGAACCACATCAATATTTCATTTTAACTCAAAAAGAAGTACTGTCAGTCTTCATTCTTCAGCTCTAACACTGAAATTGCTTCTTGTCTAGTTTGTGGCTACTAAGGTGAAGCTAATTAAAAATAGCATAGTGTAATTTTTTTTTTTGTTGCTGGTAACTTCACCTGCTTAGGCTCAGGGTGTTGAGTTCAGTGTCTAGAAAATAGTTTTCAAATGCAGTTTTAAACTTTTGTAAAGCACAGATTTAAGGCATATGTATGATTTCATAATAGTTCATTGTCCAGAATAAAGATTTGTCCAGTCAAAGCACAGAAAAGACCTACCCTGTTTTTCCCTCCCTAGGATTTGGATTTCATAGTTTCTTTACATTTCATCATTATTACAGCAGTCTCACCTGTGACCCTTTTATGTTAGTGCCATTACAGCACAAATGTTTTTTGAGGCTTCATTTTTATGAAAAGCTCCTGATTTTGAAGAAAAGCTGGAATTTTGGTGCCACAGAAGACCTGGTCTCTCCCTCTTCTTTTGTGACGGTTTCAGGGTGCTTGAAGGCTTCCCTGGCAGGAGAGAAACTTTCATTTTGGGCCTGGTTTTGTGAGAGGGCAGGATATAACTCTGTGATGGTCCCTTGAAACTATTTTGTAGAGGAGCCTGGCATGTTCACTGGGCTGGAGGGGTGCTGCTGCCTCATTAAGTGATATTTGTGTTCACAGCATCCCTTGTGGTGTTAGTTCAACCCTGATTTTGGCCAGTGATGGAGCAGGGAGCCTTCCAGATGCTTTTTGAAAGATTTGTCAGAAAATATCCAAGGAAACCCATATGCCTCAGAGGTAGGAGGTGATGTATCTCAGAGGGACAGGAGATAAATGCAGAAAACTTCTCTCCCTGGGGCTTGGCTGATTTGCATCTCTCTTCACAAACCACAGAGCTTTGGGTCAGCTCTGTGTCAGCCATGGCCAGTGAGTGAGGAGGATGGCTGGAGCATTGCTGGAAGCTGTGTGTGCTGAACAGTGCTGCTGGGAGGGAAAAATAAAAAGCACGAAAGAAATAGAATGGGTCCCAGATGCTTTCATCTTCTGACATAGCCCAGTTTTGCATAATTCTGAGGTTAAATGCCTTGGGATGTCAATTAACCAAAACATCTTCCTCTCTTATTGAAGTTTTTGGCCATAGTTCAATGCTTTATTGAAATGAGGAGGCAACTAATTTGAATAAAATGCAGCCCAAACCCTTCTGTGATCTTAAAAATATTGAAAATTATCATCTTTTGAGTTTCAGATGACAAATACAGCATTTAGTTATGAAGGAATTTTTTTAGCTATCTTTTAGAATGCTTCCAAGTATCAGAAAATGCAGTTCAGTAAGCTCTGCTCTCCTGGCAATTCTTTGATTGTCACAGTTGCCCGCAGTGGTGGGTTCCACCAGGCAAGAACCAAATACCCACACAGGTAACTCACTCACTCACTCACTCACTCACTCACTCACTCACTCACTCACTCACTCACTCACTCACTCACTCACTCACTCACTCACTCACTCACTCACTCACTCACTCACTCACTCACACATCAGCAGGATGGGGGCAAAACCAGGAAGAAGAGGACCAGGAAAGCTTTCAGGCTATGGTAAAGACAGGAAAATCACTTTTCATGCACTGTCATGGGCAAAATAGACTTGAGTTGGGGAATTTAACTTAATTTATTGGCAATTAGCATTAGTATTTCATTAGAGATTTAGATATCGGGAAACTTAAAAAAAGACAAGCATTAAAATGCTTAGGGAAAAAATACCCCTCCCCTTTTCCAGGCTCAACTTCACTCCGGACTTCTCTCCCTTGTTATCACCACAGGTCATGCTCAGTGCCATCAGTGAGGCAAAGGACAGAGTGGGAGGTTGTGCAGCCACAATCTAGTGATTCCTCTCTGCCTCTCACTGCCTCTCTATGCTTCACTGGTAATCCTTCACTGGTTGCAGTCTTCCCCTTCTAGGGTGTACCAGCTCCAATGCTGGCTTGGGATAAAACTTGGTATGTTATATGTTAATTACCAATTTTATAAATATCTGTTCAGCTTCATATAGCTTCTACTCATGCTACTGGAAGGGGATAGAAAGGGAAAAATTGAAGTAAAATCTATGTTTTTGTTGTCTTCCTTTGGTGTTTTAATGGGCTGTCACACAGCCTGTATTTCTACAGGACATGGATTAGAACAGAGGGTCTAAAAAGGGTCTGAAAGAAGAGGCTCAGAAGGTCAGGGATTAAAATCAATCCCGGAGTAATTCTAGACCTGACACAGGAGATACATGGGAGCTCAACCAATGGCCTAAGGGCAGTAGGAAGTATGGAAAAGACGTGGCCAGGAGAAGTAAACAAATTCATGGAGGAAGACTTAGCAAGTCCAAGAACACTTTTTTAGTCTGAACTGCCAGCTAATGATTGGAGATGCAAAAATTTCCCAGGGTAATATCCACAGAAAGTGTATTTGCAGCTTTTCTTCCCTGCAGCCTAAAACATGACACATGAATAGACCATGCCTACTTATAATTGAAGCTGCTCCCAGCTGCCCCTTCAAAATAGAGGACTTCACCACTGTGAGGGTTCTCCAGAAGAACAGAGGTGTTTCTTGCCTTTCCTGTACTGATGGCTTACCTTAAGGCTTCCTCTTGTTTGTTGTCTGGGTCCCCACATTTGGCATTTTCAGTGCTTCTGTTGCTGCTGGAGCAGGGACGATACAGCCAAGAAACATTTCAGCCACCTTCTGTGGAAGTTCTGGAGAAGACATGAGTGAAGCCACATGCTTTTGTTTCACAGGCTGTGAAAAGCCCATCATGATCAAATTGGACCATGTCTCTGTCTTCAGGATCCCAAGAGGTATATTCAGGGAAACATTTAACCCCCTCCTTAGCCTTTGCAGGTTAGCTTTGAGCATGGGAGCTTGAGAGTCCTCAATGACAGACATCTAAACCTCAACATATTTTCTAAGTAAAGAGAAAAGTGGGAATCAAACTGACAGGCTGAGCAAACCCAACGACGTGAATTTCTTCCCATCACAACACACGTTGTGAGCAAAACTCAGGAAAGCTGCAGGTAGAGATACCTGAACTGAGACATTCCTTCGAGCTTCTACCAAAGTCATGGGAACATGAGCAAAACTGTTCAGTAGCCACCATGGGTGCTCTCCCTGGTTTAGTAGCACAAGGCATCCATGAGTGTTGGAAAAAAAGATGTGAACAGATCATCTTGGTTAGGTTTTTTCAAGAACCCATGCAAACTATACAAGATTTTAGTTCTGTTCTGGGCAGCTCCAGAGGTCCAGACTTTCTACATAGAACTGCTCTTTGAATCACTCAAAGGCAGGAAGAAAAAAAAGGTGTGATATTTCAACTGTAGAAATGTTATTACAGGCATATCTGTAAAAGGGATGAAAGACACTTTTTCGGACTGTAGGAGTGGCTTAATAAATGCAATTCTCAGCAGCACTAGCCAGAAAAGACAGTTGTAACATTCAGTCCAGCAAGTGTAACTCATCTAGAGCTCCAGAGTATACTGCACAGAAGAAGTATGATACATTTAGGATCAAACTAGGGCTGTTTGAGTTAGAGCTGCTAGGAGCCCAGCACTTTGGAAATGCAAGAAAAGGGGAAAGAAGTAAGATATATGATTTCAACAAAAAGAAAAGAGAACTCCATTTGTGTGAAAAGTCACCAGCCTATTTCTCTTATTGTCCTTTTGGAAAAAGGACATGAACCTGAACAAAATTCCAGTACAATTAAGTGCATAAAATGCTGGTTTTGATGAAGAGTTTATTACATAAATTAATATCAGTAGGTTGACTGTACCTTTGTGAGTCACAAATGTGAGCTATTAATAGAAAAATGCATGAATATTAGCAGAGTGGTTTCATGACAGCTATGTTTTTCAAGCTGTTTAAAACAAAGGAATTGTATTTGTAGATAATTTTACTGCCCTAGATGCATGTAATTTAGTAACAAAGCAAATGTTTCCTCTGAAATGCTGCCAGCAATTAGAAATTCCCAGGTTTTTGCCAGGCATTAAAACCTGCAGCCTTTGAGGGGAATCCCTTTTCCTCCTGCACTCCTAATTTCAGTCAAGACTATAGAGTTGACCCTTTAATTTATTTTTTTTTTTTCNTCTACCTGTCAGTGAATCCTGATACACCTTTTTCTGTTTGACTAAAAGGCCAGATAGCATGTATTGATTTTTCTAACAGAACATGATCAAATTATCCTAACTTTTTCCTTGGTAAACTGAACAGATATCACGCACTCACTTTAAGGTTCATCTTCAGTCTTCTAATTTCTCCCACAACGTGATTATCAATTCCTCCTTGTACTACAAATATTAGCACAAGGCTTAGCATTTGCATCAGTCTTGCAAGAGCACTCTGTAAAGAGAAAATAATAAAAAAACTCCATTTCTGCCTGGCATTCCTTTGTCTCTACACCCAACAACTGCAATGAGATCTCTCTGTTTATTCCCAAAAGTCCTGGGTTTTAGCTGCAATGTAAATGAGCATTTTCCACACTCCAAGGCAAAACTCTGTCCCTAAGTGGAAGGTTGGTCTGAGATGTGGAAGATTGGTCTGAGATGCAGAAGACAGATTTGACAGGCAATGTTGTCAGCCAGTAAGATGAATAGGGGAGCACCAAAAACTGACAGTATTTTAGGTCTGGGATACCCCAAAGCCTATGGCCACTTCTCTATGCACATGTCTGGCTATAAACCATCAGGGACTAGGGCTGTTCTTAAGCCTGACAGCATCACATATGCAGCCACCCTATGTATTTGGTGTGTTTTGTATCTGCAGATGATTTGTGTCACCACAGGACCTTCCATGTAAATACCTGCAGAAACTTGGACTGGGTAAATTAAGGTCAGCTGATGACAACCACATTTGAATGTCCTTGATGTGATAGCACAAATCAGGACAATAAATTTTGTTTAGCTTATTCTATGATTTGAGCAAGGAGATCACAGATTAGGTTTGGATCTGGGTTTTTATGACTGATTGATTCAAATAAAGATAAGCCTTAGATAGAAAAACTGTATGACACTGGTAGTCAAAAAAGAAATACCAGAAAATTCAGAGAGACAAATGAAGAATCCAGGAAAAAAAAAAAAACAACATCAAAACCAAACCCACCCCCTCAAAAATACCCCCAAAACCACAGCATAAGAACCTGAAACCAATAAATATCACAAGTATAATGAAAAAAAAAAACCCAATAGATTAGTTACTTATTGCCAGAATAGAGAATCACCACAGATGACTAGTTTTACCAAAGGCAAAGAGAAACAGAAGCCCACTATTACTGTACCACTCAGGCATAAAAAATGTACCCTGATGAGGGGTGGAAAGGATTTGCTCCAATGTTACAGAATTGCCAGCATTTTTTATGTCTTTGCATTCCCTACATTTCAAATACTGCAGGCTCCTGGGCCACTACAATGTTCAGACTCAGCCTGGTGAATCATTCTCAAGTTACAAGGAGACTCGTTACATAGAAGATTTAAGAAAGTAAAAAAGATCTTTAAATTGGAAAAGCTTCTCAGGAAGCATAGAGATCAAAAAGTTTTCCAAGTTTTTCTACAAGACCCTGCCAGCCTTGTTCCAGAGCAATTTGTCAGTACTGCAGATGTGAGGTGAGGATAGCCCTGTGACCAGACTGAACTTGTGAACTGGTGTTCAGCAAGAAGCAGGAGGTGCTTAAGACCTAAGAACCTAAGATAAGAGCATCCGAGTCTGGCAGCTCCAAACGTTTGCAGATGATGACAGTAAACAAATGGCAGAAACATCCTGAAGCTTCTTCCTTTCATAAAGTTATTCTATCTGAATAGGCTTTGAACATTTCTTTCAGAAGGTTCTAGAAATATCAGCTGCATGTAGCAATGAGGATTTTGTCTTAGAAATTGTCCACACATTTATTCAGATGATGTACAAACACCCAAAGTGAAGACCTCCTGGAAAAGTACCTGTGGAACCATAATATTTTATTATTTTAATTTTTTTTTTATTATTTTGACATAATTTCTTTTGTTTGATGCGGCTCATCCCAATAACCCAACAGCTTTTTAAATTAAACTAGTCTCATAGGGAATGTTTCCTTATTATGTGGGCATGGTAGCTGTCTCTCTTCCATCCACAGAAGTTCGCAGCAGCTTCTGAAACTAAAGTGAGAGATGGGGCAGGGTACAGTAACTATTTGCTAGGTAAATATATATGCTCATTATCTTTTAGATGAGAATGATAAGCCCAGAAACCTGTAACTGTAAAAAAAACCCCAGAAGAGGCATTAATGTTTGAGATAGAATTGTGGAACGTTTTGGTTTTATGTGAAGAATGATAAGGCCTGCAGAAAATGTCAAATTAGGAACAAGTGAGTCTCACTGCCCACAGCAAATTGTGTCTGTAAATAAAATCTTTGTTCAGACACTACATGGATCCCCCGGAGCCCAACAATATACTTCATGTAAAAGACCTGAAGGTATTTCCTGGGCTATCTTTGCCTTTATGCTTGATCCTTTGGCAGTTTGATGACAGAATTGGAGGAAAATGTCCCCTAAAGACAACAGTAAGATTAATTTACCCCCTTCCTCAGTACAGGACGAAGAGCTCCAGAAAAGGAAAACATAAATATTATGTCCTGTCTTCTGCTGTGTTGAGTTTCCAGAAGACTCACTTCTTAGATAGACTCCCCCTTCAGAGAGAGAGGACTTTTCCCATCACAAAAGCTCCAAAATCAAGCAGGCCATTAGGCTTCAGATCCAGCCACTAACTGGATCAGAACTGGGTAAGGCCACAGCATTTCCAGTACTGTTATGCTCCTTTTCATACTTATTAATGTGAGCTATATATACTTCTTTCAAATTTTTTTTTTTAAGGAAGTAAGCTGCTGCCCCGAGACTAAATCCAAATGCTACAGCCCTCCAAAGGATCTTTGCATTAGGGATCTCTCTGCTCTATTCTAGTCCAATATATCTTATGGATCAGTTCAGCCTTCCTATTGATACTTTTTTTTTTTAACTGAAAATTTTCTATATGTATTGAGAAGGTTTAAGAACAGTACCATGGTAAAGAATGTATGCTGTGGCTGAGGCTGAAGGTCTCCTTCTTGGTGGAAGCCAGTGTATGTTGCCAGCTGCACTCTGAGAAGGCAGTGCCTTAAACCATACCCAGAAGCAATTCAAGTGCCACAGCTGGCAGAGGAGTAATGGATGAGAGCTTCAGTAGCCTGGTCTTGCCTGTTGAGGAAGGCTGGTACAAGGTGAAGCTGGAAATGGACATCTGCTTCTCGTCAGGGAACAAGGACCAAAGCAGCTGACAGGAGCTGCCATGAACAAGTGGGAGTCTGAGGAGCTGGTCAGCTGGAGAGTAGCTGCACAGCAGGCATAAACACATCCCTTGTTCCAAGCAGATATGTGCAAGGGCAGCCACGTCTGAGCAACTCCAAAGGCTTGTTCACAGATAGTCTTATGAAAATCAGCTGAGATGGATTTGTTCCACATGAGTGGATTGAGTTCACTTGATTAATGAACTGAAAAAGATCTTGAGGCTGATCTGTTGACTTATTAGAGCAAAATACCAGTTATATTCTCTTTTAGAAAACACTGACATGGACAAATGAATTTGAGCACTGTAATACAAACCCCTTAGCTTCTTGATTTTCAATAATAAAATACAATTTTATCATGGTGCTGGTGTACCCTGAGATGTTCTCTGGAATGTTTCACTAGTTCACTAACCCAGCGTAATGTTGCTTCTCTCAACATCTTGACCTTAATGGCAACTACCTCACAAAGCTGTCTGACTGCAAAAGACACCTCTCATTAGATTTTCAGCCAGCCTTTCCACCTGTATAGATGATGAGAGTGGTCTCTCCATGCTGCCAGGTGAGTGTGCAGATGAGCTTTTATCACATGACCTGGTAAATGTCATGGACGCAGACATGTCAGAGTCCCTGGGCAGAATGTGACAACTCACCACTCGACTTCACCTTGATCTGTTCTCCAGTCAGGCCATATGGTGGGTTTGCTTCTTACAGTTCATCTTTCATCTTTCATACTGTCAGGAGATTGGGTAGATTCATGACCATAAAAACGCAAGCAACTTTTGCAACTTTCTCTTTAAAATTAAAGAAAAATGAATATTCAATCAATCCATAAAGAAAATAAAGGCTTGATACTATGGGTGGAGATGAGCCAACCTGCATTTTTATGTTTCTTAAGTTTCTGTCTCATAAAGCCTGTTAGAATTTTGCATGCAGTATCACTATCTGCCTTCTGCATACTATATATCCTGTCTTTTTTTTTTTTTTTTAATGCAGACTCTGGAAAGAAAAAAAAAGGTATAAAATACACAAAATGTTTTTAGGTTTAGGTTTAGGTTTAGTTCATAGATTGAACTACTAAGGGTGTCCTTGATCAGGGCAACAGTCAGGACACACTGCTGGCTTACTCTGACATAATTGCTGAGAATGTTGGTTTACTGAGAGCACTCTAAAAAAACTTTCTGTAATTATTTTCCAGTTAGAGCACATGAGGTACTCTTAGTTTAATAATTAAAAGATAGCTACATCATACTGTAACTTCTTTTTATAAATATTTTTATCAAATTCATAGGCAGTTTGCCCATTTTAAGTATGTGTTTCCAAATGTGCAAACTAAGCTTGTTAAAAAGAAGTGAAGCAGGTTTTTAAATCTGCTTTGTTTTTTCTTTTTGTGAAAGCTTGTAACTTTAATTGTTTAGACCAGTGCACATGAAAAAATAATGGCAGGTTTTTAACTTGCAAACAGCTGTATTTTTTAGCAGTGATGTATAGTTTATACTGATATGTCTCACACATTCTCCATTTTCTGTTTGAGGGACTGAAAAAAACCCACTCACTGCACCAAAGCCACAGCCTACACATTTCTCTTAGTAATTTAAAAAAGGAACATAGGGTGCTGGAAACACCTTTCTGCTTGATGGACAGCAGCACGCCAATTTAGAGCTCACTCTAGGGACATATAAAACTGGAAACTGTAAAAGTGGAAAGCAGCATCCCTATATAGCTGTCTTTATATACCAGAGAGGAGATGTATGTTCTTAGGAATACACATCCAAAACCTCTAACAAATTCAGGGATGCTAAAAGAAAGAAAACACTCATGGGTAATATGTAATTACACAAGTATGTAATGGATATTGTATTGCCCATTTGACTCCTACTGGTGGGTTTTCCCCATCTGTTTTTCTTCTGAACAGTATTCCCCTGTAGTCACAAGAACTGATCACCCAAAGGTTTCTATTCATAATCCTGAAAAATATGGAGCAGTTTTCAAGTAGTGCAATGTAATTAGCTTAGCAAAGAAGAAAACAACTGCTGGCAAGCACTAAGATGCATGAAATAAGGTAAAAAAAATCTTTTTCTCATGGTGTTTGATGGGTTCTTTTTGTATCAAAATCTGAGCTGCTAGCATCCTTTACCAGAAAGTACCAAGCACAGAAATATTTCAGACTTACAAAATATTGCACTGAATGTCTCTGTTGTGTATTTTCATGAACTTAGTTACTTAGCTTAGTGGTTGTACCTTACAATTAGTAAAAGATATAGGGAACTTACAGTAGGAAGTAAACTGCTGAACCTATTCCAGGTGGGATCAGCAACGCAGAGATGTGTTCTTGCAAAACTATGAGTTATTCTTATAACAGAACTGCATTAGACTAGAACTATACTCGCTAATTTACACGATTGGGGTGTTTATTTTAGTACCTTGGGGCTGAGAACTTTATTTTCAGCTAGGAGGCTGAATCTCACCTCTCCCATAGGTACAGGAGCTATCCAGACACTCCACTGGAAATTATGACAACTGGAATTAGACTTCGAAGTGAAATAGTCTGAGCTACTAATAGATCACATACAGGACAAGAGGCATGGCTTGTGGTTTTAACTGTATACTTCGGTGATACTTAGTTCACTGCCTACTTTGAAGATACAAGTTTGAAAACACAAGTTATTATTTTGGAAATAATAAAAATATCTTTGGCTTACATGTCTAAATTCTGCTTAAGCCCCATTTAAAAAAAAATCATAAAGTAGCATGAGTATTTTAATATCTTCAAGAGAAGCAAACAGCTGCTCCATCTTTTTCTGAATAAAGACGTCTGTCTTGCTTGATCTTAATATACAGTGACTTTTTTATGAATAAGGCAACATTTTTCTCTCAAACTAAATCCAGAAACTCAACAGAATCCTGTGGAAAATCTTCTTATGATCTGCAATTTCAATATTTTTCTAATTTGTTCACATATGTTTATTATTTACTAATACCAAAAAGTAAGATTCTACCTCTGGCCTGAAGACTTTGAAAAGGGCAACTGGCTCTATTGGAAAATAAAGCGTTGTCAATGGATATGATTGATCATGTAGGGGCAAAGTTCTAAATTAAAGAAAATATGACTAACATTCTCCACCATCCATACAAAACACTCAAACCAGCTGTGTATAAAAAAAGTAAGCACTGCATAGTTGTTATATATAATATACTGAATAGCTTAGCTAAACCTATTGTTGTTGTTCAGAAATGTTAAATACTTTGAGCAAATGAGACTTTTTTTAAAATAAGCATACCTATTAGAATATGAAACTAAGTATACAAATCACAAAGGTGTCTGTTTGTTTTGAGGGGTCTGTTTGCTTAAAAATAAATAATTTCAGAAAAAAGAAGTGTTCATCACTTCCACAGTCTTTAGAAAGCAAACTTCAAGACTTTATGCTAAGGTCCTTTTGTCTTTTCTGCTTGCTTGTACTTGTAATACAAAAAAAAAAAAAAAGAGGTTTTGCTTTGTTTAACCTGCATTATTGTAGACATATTTGTATATATAATGCACTTTCATTACCCCTATTTGTTTTCCTTTAGTGTTAATTTTTTTTAGTGCTGTTGCATGCTCTTAAACAGCTACCACCTCCAGTCCCTAAGACACTGGTTTTAGTTTGCAAACTAAAACTATTCATGGAATTTCCTTACCTGGAAGGCAAGGACTAATACACAACTCTTTTGCCACACTTGATCTTGTGAAATGTGCCATGGAACTCATTCAGTATTTCCAGATATCACATGTCTGGCATATCTACTACGTCTCAACAGTATACACACAAATACCCCTTGTTGAGAAAATAAATGTCAAATATGCTTTCAATATCTTGTTTACAAAAGGCAGAGAGAAACATTTTTAGAAGTGGTTTACATAACGGCAAAACTGATGAACAGTCCCCTGAATAACCTTTATCAATTCAAGTATGGCATATATCCAATTTGAAGATTAGGATTTTTTTCCAGCTTTTCTTGAGGGCAGAGCATTGGGTGGAGAGAGCAGACTTTTCTGTTAAACTTTTTTGTCCAGCTGATGACACTTGGGATACTCTATTTCAGTTAATGCAAACACAAAGTTTCATCATGAAAATATCTTCTTTGGGTGTTTAGTTTTGGTCTTTTTGTGATGCAGAGAAAAAACCATTTAATCCTGTGATTGAAATAAGCCCTATCTGTAAGCAGCTAAATACCAAATGACAGAGGCTGCACCAATTCTCTCAAGCTCACAAGGCAAGCACTACTGTAGTGCAGCCTGAAATAGATCATCATTGCATGGTTTTCCTCTAATACTTCTTGAGAAAGGAAACACAATTTGCTGTTCAGGAACTTTCTGTTACAAGGAAGCATTTCCCAATAGAACACACACAGAATTTGAAAATTTCATTCATAACTCAGGTACAGTTCAACTATTTTGCAGAGTCATTTTGCAACACTCTATTGTGCTCATCATGATGAAACAGATCTAGGTTGCTGCTTCACCTATTCTGCTCTATAGCTCTTTGAAGGATTATAAAATGATCAGCCAAAACATCTCTGCCTTAAAGTTGCAGAGAGAACAAAGGTGGGTAAATAACAAAGAAAGTACCTAATCTTAAAAAGGAGGCAACTGTAATGGCTCTTAAATGCTACTAAATCTGAGTTATTTAAATGATGGGAACACAGGAAACAGGTGGGTGTATTTCAAGTGGACTCGCTGCTTGATAGTGAGTAATTCTGGAATGGCCAGAGGGAAACAGGAATGCATACAAACCTGTCAGTCAAACAGTTGTTCAAACAAAGAGATTTTTCCAAAGGAGATGTCATTGTCAAGAGCAATCCAACATGAATTTGATCCATGAGAAGAGCAATGATTAAAAGAGACCTAAGGTAATGGGGTTTTTTTCACTTTTCTTCAAATGTTCATGAAACTTCCACATGTCTCAAGGATAAAAGAAACAGAAAAGGCTTGTTTACAAAAATGCCAATCAGTTTTATATTAAGTTTCATGATGTTGCAAATTACTTATCAATGCTATTTTAATTTTTTAGAGGTTTTACTACCTGACCTCCACCTTTAAAACATTCTCCTAATAATGTTTGATACTCTAAATATATGTTAGTTCAAATTCCTTTGCTGAAAGGTATATTTGTAGTAGTTATTTGCCTCCAGTCTCAGCATCACTTGTCATACTCAGAAAAAGCATATTCTTATGAGGGATATTTCAGAAATAAGACAAATGCTTCTTCATTTTCAGGCCCAAGTTCAATGTAAAGACACCCCCAAATGCTTAAACTGCAGTGGACTTTTCTATCACAGTACAGATTCTACTGTTCTGAGTTTTGAGGGGTTTGTTGTTGTTGTTTTGTTGTTGTTGGTTTTGTTGGTTTGGGTTTTGGTTGTTTTTGTTTGGTGGGGTTTTTGTTTATTTGTTTTGGGCGGGGTTTTTTTGTTGTGGTGGTTTGTTTTGTTTTGTTTTGTTTTGTTTTTATAGTGGGTATGTTTCAGCAGCATATAGTTTTTAAAGGCTTCTCATCTACTCTCTGTGTGCGCTTCTCTACTGCCTGGAGTTTCACAAAGGTGTATCAAAATGCGGTGATGTAATTTTGCTCCCAAAAGAGAGACTTCCAGCCTCTGACAAGCTCCACACGAGCTCTACGCACACACACACACTTTGCATTCGTCGAGCAGTTCCTTTTACACGGAACGCCTGGCAGCCGAAAAGCAACTCTTATTTCCACTCTCTCCTCTGTTTACGAGAACTTATTGTTCCCTTCCACATCGCGGGGAGTTTCACTTCACTGTTTTCGCTCCCCGCGCCGAGGGGCGCGGCGGGGCCGCCCTTTCCGGCGGGGCGCGGCGTGCGCCGCTGCCAGCGGGGCGGAAGCGNAGCTGCTGGAGCGGTCCGCAGCAGGGCCCCGAAGTTGATTGAGGGGGTGGAGCACCTCTCACCTATGCGGAAAGGCTGAGATAGTTGGGGCTGTTCGGACTGCAGAACAGAAGGATTTGGAGTGATCCGATTGTGGCCTTCCAGTACCTGCAGGGAGCCTACAAGAAAAATGGAGAGGAACTTTTTACAAGGGCAGGTAGTACAAGGGGGGATGATTCCAGCTGAAAGAGAAGAGGTTTGGATTAGATATTAGGAAAAAATTCTTCACTGTGAGAGTGGTGAGGCAGTGGAACAAGGTTGCTGGAGAAGCTGTGAATGCTCCATCCTGGGAAGTGTTCAGGGCCAGACTGGATGGGCTCTGAGCAGCCTGGTCTGGTGGGAGATTCTGTGCCCACCGCAGGGGAATTGGAACTGGGTGAGCTTTAAAGTCCCTTCCAGCCCAGCCACTCTGCGCTTCTGTGAGCTCTAGTCCTGAGCTTTGTGCTATGGGACAGCTTGGTACATGTCAGGACTTGGCTACCAAAGAGCTGTAACGTTAGTAAGCAAAGGTATGTTGCAGGGGGGGGGCTTTAACATAGAAATGTGTTGTGCAGTTTTTAAGTTTTACAGAGTGGATGTTAAGTCTGTGAGCTCTGAGGTGACCAGTCTGGGCAGCCACTGATTGTCTAGAATATTAATGTGACAAGTGCCAAGCAACCCATGAGTTTTGGGCAGGATTCTGTGTCAACTTAAAATAAATATCCTTGAAAATTTACTATATGGGCATGTCCTAAACCTTAGGAGAGCTTGCTAGAATAGATTGTAGACATCTTGTCTTGATACCTTGATCCTATTGAAAGACACAAAGATTGGAAATTTTTGTACTAAGCAATGATCCTGGTGCAGTGGATGTTTCACAGAGCACCGGCTGAATTTGTAAAAACTGTTTTCTTGTAGGACTGAAACTTGTTTCTTTAGAATTTCTGTTAATTCTTGGGGTTTTAGGCGATAATGCCCCCCAAGGATAGCAGCTGTTTAATCAGGGCACTAATTCTTGTGCAGGTGGTGTTTGAGGAACTGGCACAGCTCAGCCTTGGTAAGAAATGATGGTGAGGGGAGTGACCTAGAAAATAGCTTGGATACTGTCTTATTTTACCAGTCTGTTCTGGATTTTCTTCCTGGTTTCTAATAATTTATATACCCTCTGAATTCTCAAAATGTAATGTAACTCTTAAAATATTGTAGTTTTCCTGAAACATGTGCTTTTGTTCTGGGAGAGAAACTCTTCATATATTTTTTCATTCTTCAAAGCCAGGATAATCTTCAAGGGTGGATGACAGAACCAACCAGCCTTTCTGCAGGTGCAGAAGAGAAAAAAGAGAGTGTTACCACACAGCTGATGAAGCATAAAAATGAAGTTGGTATTGCTTCTGAGGAACTTGGCTCAGCAAATGCAGCTGCAGACCAGAAAGAGCGAGCTACATCAGAAATAAGACAAGACTGTGTGTACAGAAGTATTGGGAGACCTGAGAAGACAGATGTGATTAAATCTCTTGTGATGGATCAGGATGCATCCAGAAAATGTGAGCTATATGTACCTGTGTCTAGTAATCATTCAGCAGTGGAGTCATCTGAGGAGAGGTAAGGATTTATTTTTTTAAAATATATTAATTATTAAATATTATTATTCTATTATTAAATATAATATATTAAAATTTATTAATTATTTTCCTATAGAAAAGGAGGGTGTTTTCAGTTTCATGAAGGTAAATTTATGATTTTTTTTCCTTGCTATTTTGGTTCAGGAAAATCCCATTATCTAGTTCAACAATTTAAATATTTACGTGAAACTTCTTGCACTGTTTTTTATCTTTTGTGCATGCATGTTTTCATGTAGTCATTTTTTCCCACTCTTGCTTTATTTTCATTATATTTGTCAAATACTTATCTGAACATCAATGGGGAAAGGCTTTAGTTACCACATTCTTGTTTCCACAGATTTGTGTAATAGTTGCTGTGCTACAACAGTGTTATGATGCACTTTCATCACTGGAATGAGAGTGCCTGTGCAGGTGGATTGCACCTCTTTCCTACCTGGATTTCAAAACAACTCTCTTGAATTGCAGTACCTTGTTTACTCTGGGTGTTCATCTGTCATGTTCTCAGTCTGTGGCTGCTTCTGTTTTGTCAACTCCCAGAAAGAAGGTGGTTTAATAATGTCTGCAGAAGGGACGTGACACTGCTTTCCTTTACACCAAACCTCCTCTTTCTTGAGTAATCTCACTGGCTTAGTCGGTTGAGCACTTCTCTTCCTGCATCTTATGCTGAATTTATTCAAGGCTGTATCACAAAGGAGCAATTTCCCTGCCCTGACACAATTTCTCTCCCTGTGGGACCCCTTGTAGCAACAGATTTCTTCATGCTCAGAGTGGGAGATAGTTGCTTTATATTTTAGATACTTGGCTTTTACAGAAGATAAGCTGGAGATTGCTGCTGTCAGATGCCAAACTGTTTGGGTTTTTTCATAGTATTTTCAAAGTTATTAAGTATTCCTTAACGCCTTCACAAGCCATAATGCACTTCAGACTCTGCAGTAATGTTCCAGTCCAAGCTGCAGACACTGGTCTGTGCAGAATTCTTGTAGGCCATAATTTCCTCTCTCGTGGTCGTGACTTGACTTCAGAATGTTGCGTATACGCTCAGATGCAGGTACTTGACAACGTACCTTGGCCAGAAAGCCCATATTATTTGAGGAAGAAATGTTTCTCTGGGTTTCAGCTAGCCTGTAAGCTGCAGTTGGGGTCATGGTGGAAATTCTCCTTTGGGTTAGTAACATTCAAACCAAATGCAGGTAGTTGGCTGCTTTTCAATGTATTCTGTCCTGTGTTCTGCTCAGCACGAGGCAGGTGGGTCAGTGCCACTGCTGTGTAGGTACAGAGCCCTGTTGAGCAATGTGTTCTTAGCTGCATGCAGAGGGTGCATTATTCATATATGCAGCAAATAGACACGTTGGCTTGTTTCTTTTGCAAATTTATACTGTAAAATGTAGAAATACGAAGGGACTGTAGTATCCATTTAACCAGAGGAGAGAAATTCAGGCAATGATTTATTACCAACCTAGTGGCAGATACTGGAGGGGAGCAGTTGAGAGAGTTTTCTAAACTTTTCTCTATTTTCAAGAGCTAATGTTGGTTCCGTGAAAATGGGTAAAATGGAAAGCAAATTGAGTTGAAAAAAAAAAGTAGAAAGACTAAAATACTTTGCTGAGTTGTAAAAAGAGGAAGAGGTTGAAAAAGAGAGTAGGATTTGTGCTGTTACATGAGGTATGTGTTGATTTTTATTGCAGTGAGGAGGACATGTATCGTGATGAAGAAGAAATAGAGAGAGAGAAAATACTTCTTTGTGAAACAAACTCATCAGGTACAATCGAACTTTGTGTGACGTTTCAGATACAGTGTTGCAACTCACTGTAGCACTGATGTGTGGTGTCCTCACACCCTCTCTTCCAGGGACTTTTGTGCACAGGTATCTGTGTGCAATAGCAGTTACTTATGACTGAGTACTTTGTACAGTTTGATTCATAAAAAGATCAATTCTCTGTAAAATTAGTTGCTCTTAATGTATCATTGCCTGTGTTTCTGTAGTTACTTTATGAGTGAATATGAATTCTTTGGAAAGCAGTCACATAGTCTTTGATACGAATGTTGTGCTTGAAAATTACTCAGTCGTAGTCATCATAGCAGCATCTGTGCCTGGCATGCCTTGATAACCTCAGTACTGTCTGGTTTTGGGATGAAGGCTCTTGGGATTCCAAGGCAAAACTGTCTCTCTTCTTTCTATTACTGTTACTGACTTACTCAGAAAGATCTGTTGTCTTTCTCCCTTATGATCTGGCTGTTGTACGAAGAGAAACTTCTGTCAAATGTTTTTCTGCTTGCTAAGAAAATGAAGAGTATTTTACTCGTTTCTCCTCTTTGCCAATTAATTTTTGCAGAAGAGAGAAGCAGAGTGTTCCCTATCTTGTTGAACTACATCATAACTTTTCTTCATACATAATTTTCAGAGCAAACTGATTTTATCCCCTCCCACAGCAATAATTACTTAGTTGCTACAGGTTGTGCTGCCAGTTTCATTTGGCACTGAAGTTATTTTAAAGTGATAGTGTATTTAGAAATTTGATGTGCTTTCTACCTTCTTCTGTTTTCTTTATAATGTTGTATGTTCTGTTTTGACAGAATATAAACTGAGTGTTTCACCTGAAATGGACATCATGGAGTATTGCAGAAAGGAATGGAGAGGAAATACACCAGCAGCAAAGAGGATGAGAAAGGTAGCAGTTCAATTTCTGTGGAATTTCGCTAGGCTCTTTGGTTTTGTTTGCTAGGTGATTTCCTATGCAGTCAGTCTTTTAAGATAGGAAATGCAGTAGCAGTGTTTTACATTGTGAGGTCCTACAAGTGGTTTACAGCTGTCAGAACTGGTGGTTTACAACCATCATGCTTTTCTTCATGCCAGTTTCAAATGTGTTTTTAGTAAAGCTACTTGCTGATAATTTAGGGCTTTGATTAATACTGTCCTTTGTTATTGTTTTCAGTTGAAGTTTTATATTTTGTTTATAGACATAAAATGCTAATTTTGTGGACTGTTGAAGTGCAGAGCAGATTACCAAATTTTTGGGTGGAAGATATGTAACTGAAAGTGGTGAATTGCATGGGTTTTTTTAAGCTTTTCCTGAGATTTTTTTTTAAACTATTTTTTTTTAGTATTAATCTTGATCTAGAATGGTAGAAAATATAGCAAAGTTGTGTTGTTGCTTGAAAAATTTTGTGGTATGTATGAGTAAACATAAAGATACCTTACAAAAGTCAAAAATTCCCCATACCTTCCTTGAGGGGTTACTGTGAGAAATAGGGACACACGAGACATCAGCCCTTGGCAGGTAGCTGAGCTGCAGAAGCTGCATTTCAACATTGTGACTTCTGCTACAACTGTGAGTATGGGAACAGCAGGGAGGGAACAAATGTGCTGGGGCAAGTGTCAAGATATTTCAGTGTAAACACAAACTTGCCCTGAGGCAGAAACAAACTACTTGTGACATGTATTGAGTAAGTAGCATCAACTAGTGCTGAAATTTCTTTTAAGCATGATGTGTAGTCTTGTTTGTCTATGTTGGATATTTTTTGGAAATCTGGATGAGTTAGGTACCCATATTTCAGTGATGTTTATGTTCTGTCATCAAAAATTACCTCAAACAGTTGTGTGTTAGATTTCTTCAGTTTCTTGTTTGTTTTTCAGCAGAACTAACAGAGCATAGTTTGTGACTTAAAAGCATTTAAACTCCCAAAAGTGATAGTGGCTCAAGCTTTATTTTTTTTTCTGAAAATAGCATTAGTATTTGGATGATAATATTCCAATATCTCTTATGTTAACAGTGTGTGACCTAAAAATGTTATATTCATTATTTAGTGTTCTTTGGATTTTGTGTTTTTCTAGGGATATGAAGCAGTTGCTCAGAAATTTGCATCTATAAGGAGGATACGAGGTGATAACTATTGTGCTTTCAGAGCAACTCTTTTCCAGGCATTGAGCCAAGCTACCCAGGTACCGAGGTGGCTGCAGAGTGAGGATTTTACTATGGTACGTGTCAAACTGATCTTCTGACTGTAGAGTAATATTGGGTCTAAACTATTTGATAATTTTATGATCTCATTTCTCTGTTATGTAATGTATATGCTCACTGGTCAATATCCCCTGAACTGAGAAGTCGTAATGTTGAAGATTGTTGTTTGTGCACAGTGATTCTTTCAGCTGAGAATTGAGTCCAGGTGCTCTCTGTTTCCACTTTGTAATGGATATAAATGTTACTGTGGTGCTTACTGGAATGCCACTTATCTGTGTTTATCTTGCTCCCTTGATTTCTTCTTACTGCATATAATGTGGCAGTGAGAGATTTTTCACAAGACAGCTGGCAATAACAAAAGATCCAGACAATTTATTCTAACATTTGAGAAACCCCTAGCTTTTCAAAATTATAATACCTATTCTTGTGTGCCATATATGGTTTCTCTAGAAAGTGGAATAACAAATTGGATGCTGTGGGCTTTGCAGAATGTGTGTAATTACCTGTGTCTTAAGTGTTGCTTTAAATAAGTGGAAGAGCAATTCCAGCCTGACACGAAGAACAGTTCTTGTGGAGCACTGATGTATGAGAAAAGCAAGGTATTCCTCTACAAGTAGAATAAGAAAATTCCAGGAACTTCCTTGTGTCAGCAAAGTCCGTTTGATGCTATTGGTGTGTATGGAAAAAACATGTAGGAAGCTGCCTATACAAAAGTGAGCCACTTGAGAAGAGTAAGGTTCCAGTTGTCAGGATGCTGCTGGGAGTGTAAATGGTGAATATCTGATGCAGACTCTGTGTGTGGGGTAGCAGTCCAAGTAGAGTCACATTGCCCTTACTACCTTTTTGCATCACGTTAGAGGACATCTGATAATTTCTCCTTCTGGCCACTGCCATTTTTAGGTAAACACATTATGATTATGTTTTTTGTAATTACTGATGAAAATAGTTCTGTGAGGTGTTGTACAGCAAGTACATTGCCAAATGGTTTCCTTTTTGTAAAAAACACATTCTTTCAGCTCTCAACCATTTCCATGTTATCAGACTAAAAAACATAGTTTCCCAATGATCCTTTAAAGACCATGCAAACTTCTTTAAAACTATGTACTTTGAAGTTCTTGATGATGTTAATTTTTTTTTATTTTGCTACTGATTCGTAGAGGAAAATGTCGTATGATTATTAACATTTTATTGAAGAGGGTGTACACCTACAAAACACACTGAAATGCTAAATTGTTATGCATCAAAGCAGAAGGCACATAAGAGAAACGTGTATGGTGACAGGTGGCAGTACAAATATAATGGGGTTTTTTGGGGTTTTTTCTTGTTTTTAATTTAAAATGGTGATTATGTGCGCATTTGTAGTTGTAGAAGTTACTGGCATATAATTTTTGATTATTTAGTTTTATGTGTACAGGATGCCAGGCTGGGGTGGGAGAAGATCTGTGCCTCTCTGACACATTCCTAGTTTGGAGTCCTAATAAATTGAAAATGGGCTGGTGGTGGCTGATGGCATAAGTGCTGCTCTAGCCACGTATTTGTTCCATTGTGAGACAGGAGTTGCTCTTCCAGTTCTAGCAGTGAGTGGGTTAATAGGTGAGGGTACAAAACTGGACATATAACTGCCAGGATGTCCTTCAAGGGAGGTGTAAAAGCTCTGAACTGAACAGGTGTAGCACGTGAGCAGTAAAAGAGGCAGTTCCAGGCTAAAACATGATCTGATGCATCAGTGAATTCCCAAGTTGTTCTCTTCTTTAATAGAAAACCTGTCCCAGAGTGTTTGAATTGTGCTCCTTGTAAAGGAAACAGAGTTTGTGTGTTCTGGACAAAGTAGTTTGCAGTCCACCAAGACTTCAGGATGATCTGATGGATGCCATTTTCTCTTCTGTTGGTTCAGGAACACTTTCAAACACAGTCACTGTCATCTATCTGCTGTTGGGGGAGTGTTTTAATTAAAAAAACCCAAAAACCTCAAAACAAAATAAAACAGTAAACGAAAAAGAAGGCATGATTAACTTGGTGATTGATTTTTCCAGTGCTTACGTGTTTGTTTGATCTGGAAGTAGTAATAGACCAGTATTCTGACTATTGCCTGACAAATATTATAACTAGCCAGTTGTGTTGGTTATGGTCATCTTACTGTGGTATCTGTTCAGATGGATATATGAGGTATTGTTTTAAGGTGCAAAATGTTAAAAAAAAAAAAAAAAAGTGCAGTTTGTGGCTTTTCCTTTCCAGACCTTTAACTTAAGCTGCCTTTTCTTCTCTCAACTTCCAGCTTCCTGAAAACTTGCTGAGCAAGTATGACTGGATCAAGCAGTGGCAGCTCAGACAGAAACCTGGCAAGAGGATGGGAGAAATAAGTGATGAAATAAAAGAGTATTTAATACTTCTAAGGAAGAAGGTTGGAAAAGTATTTGTATATTCTTTGGTCACTTGCAAGTAAGAAAAGTGACAAAGATTTTTGAATATGGAGAACTTAGCATAAGGATGATTTCAGTAGTGAAAGTCCCTTTTCTCTGTTTACTGCAAAAAAGTCAAGTAGAGAATGTCTGTTCAGATATGTGAGAGGCATCTGGTCTTTGACTGCTTGCAGTTGTCTGTTGCTGTAATTAATTTGCAAGCAGCTGTGCAGAAAACTATTAATTAGACAGATTTCAATGAAGAAATTAATGTAACAGTATCTTTCTGCCTCTATTATTTCTTGTACTTATTTGAAGGAATGATGTATAGTCATTTTTATGCATTTATTTTGGGTCATAGGAACATGATTGTGCCCTTAAGTGTTCATCTAACCCCATGCTTTCTCCCTCTTGGAACTCTGGAACCTATTAAAAAAACTCTTCAGTTGTTCCTGTCTTACTGTGAATACAAATTCTCTTTTTATGAAGGCTTTTCAGAGTATGTGGAATACGGCATTCAGAAGTTTGATGGTTGGAATGAAATATGCATTTTGAGTAACAGAAATGTAAAGAATATGAAGTATGTAGGCTTTGTGGTGCAGGAAACAAAAAAGTTATTACCTTAATGCATATTGTCTCACAACAATATTTGCTCTGCCACTTTGCAGCAGTTTCTAGCATCCCTTCCTTTTGCTTTGCTTAAGGATCAATTTAAGCAAAATCAGACGAAGTCAGCCTGACCTTGATTGGGGTACAGTTGTGGAAATATTCCTGATTGTTTTTAAAAGGGCACAAAGCCCATCATAAGTTAAATTCTGAGTGTCTGTGCTGACCATCTGACGACTCATAAGTGGCTTTTTGCAGCTCTTGCATGGTGATGGCTGTTGATTTATATTGTGTGTAATGGTTTGTTTGGTTTTTTTGTTTTTTTTTTAGTGGAAGAATATAAGTGAAATAAAGGGTCCCCTTGAGAAACAAGAAGCTTGTGATAAATTGTTTAAAAATGAAGAGGAGGAGTATAGTCTCTATGAAGCGCTGAAGTTTTTGATGCTTAACACTGCCATTGAATTATACAACGCCGATAAAAGTGGAAGGAGAGTGCCTGTCTTCTCCTGGCTCCTGTTTGCACGGGATACATCCAGCAACCCTTGTCAGTTAATGCATAATCACTTGAATCATATTGGTCACAGTGGAGGCCTTGAACAGGTAAGGAGAGGTTGTTCTTAAAGTGTTATTTTCCTGTTTTGCAGTTTTCAGTTTCAAGTGGTTTAAGAAATTCTCAACTTTTGTTGAGCTGACTGAAGCATCTGGTCTTCTGTTGGGAATATGTTAGAATTGCTAGCTAGTAGTGAGAGTCTGTAAAGGCCCTCCTCTGAAACACCAGTCTGGTGGCTGGCAGGTAGCATTCTTTGGAAATAGGAGTTGCTATTAAGAGAACACTTGTATTGGTCTCTTAGTTGTTATCTTTTTAAAAAAATACCAAGATGAAAGCTAATACTCAGATTATGAAGACCATGTGTAGCACGTACATGGGTGAATTCTGATAAGCTAATGAAAGGTACTGTTTTATACACAGCATAAATGGTCCACATATTACAAAAAAACCCCAAACCAAAATGAGGAGTAGTTAATGAGCTGAATAGACTGAAAGATTTTGGAAACATCCATTTTAAAAAATCCCATTGAATTCATTACGAGTGGGACACTACAGTTAAGTTCACAACTTAATTGTAGATACTAGAAACATGGAAGTATTATGTTTTGGTTTTGTTTCTTTTCTTAAAAATATGACAACTGCAGTATAGATGAGACAGTTTGCTGTTTCTGTGAAAATAGGTGATTCATTGGTGACTTTTGCTGCTCAGTGTAGTCAGGAAGTTACATTGCCAGTTTTTTTTGCTGACCATATTTATTTATTTCGGTAAGATTCTTTGTAAATTGGTGCTTAAAAGATATGCTTGTCACTGTAGTAAACAAAGTAGAAGCTTTTTACAGCTTATTTTTCTGAATTCCTTCTCCTATCAACAGGCTTTGTAAGGGCTTTCCATTTACTTTTTATTTGGCTGGAAAGTTCAAAGTACCCTGTAAGAGTGAAAGGATGATTGCCTGAAACCTGCTCTTGTCTGGTTTTAAGCGACTTAACAGGATGAACTCTGATGCAAGAGAATGTCTTTCCTACCTGCTTGCAGCAGTAGGACACTGTGTAGTTTTTCTTTAGGGTTATTTTACTACTATGCCATTGTGGATTTGAAGACTTTCTTGTTAATTGCATGGTATCACAGAGGGGTATGATGGAGATACTGAACGAGAGATGCTCATGCATAGGACTTCTCACTTGATAATTTTTGTCATTGAAAAATTACATCTGATGGGTATTAGTTTAATATTTTTATGAGGAAAATCTTGTAGAAGGTATGTTGAATTTTACACACAAATATTTGTTTTTGTCCAATGTAGGTGGAAATGTTTCTTCTTGCTTATGCTCTGCAGTATACCATCCAAGTGTACCGACTCTATAAGCACAGCACTGATGAGTTCATCACACTTTACCCCAATGACCCAGAGGAGGACTGGCCTGTGGTGACTCTCATAACTGAAGATGACAGACACTATAATGTTCCAGTCAGGATGTGCCAAGAGACGATGCTGTGAATAAGTGATTTTTGGCAGACAAACCTGTGCTGCTTATGGAGGTTTCCCGTATTTTGAAACAGGACAATGACAAAATCCATGTGGTTAAATCAACAGCTTGAAATCTGTGTTTTGGAAGTTGACATCTGAAATAAAGTATCAAACAGGTACTATCTTAAATAGTAAAAGTTTGGCAAGCATGGATTTGTTTTCCATTTTTTTTTTAAAGGAGGCTTCTGCAGTCCTTTTTTTGAAGGACTTACTCTGAATAGAATTGCCAAAACTATAGATTTACTCCTTTTATTTTTTTTTAGTGAGGCTCTGTGGTTAGACGTGAGCTAACTTTTTGCTCCCCAAAATAATGACAATAGAAATTCCTAGGAAAGTAAGGTGGCAGTGTCTTGGCAGGTGTTTATAATAGTGCTTAGGAGCTGTTTATACATGGGTCTGGGGAAGTAATACAATTCTTTTGCAGTTGTAATTTAATGCCAGTGTGGTTTGTGCTAATAAGACATGTTACTTAAAGTTTTCTAATGCTTTGGGTTGTTTTCTCCTACATAAGTGTCTCTTATTTAGAAGCCCGTTGTCTGTTACACAGAAAATGAGGTGCTCTTCCCCTTTCAACCTGTGGAGAGGAACATGACTAATGTGATAAGGGAGTATAAAAGTTTTTTGATAGTCGGTCATAAAGTCAAAGACTACACAGAATTCTCACTTAAATTATAACAGCTGATAGGAGATAGCCACGTGCCTGTTAACTTCCATGTCTGTTCATGTTATTGTTCCTGTAGAGTTAATCCTCTCTGGCAGCTGCTCTGGAGAACATGAGGATTTTAATTTGTCCAGGGAGTGCAGTAGATGGAAATAAACTTTTTGTGCAGCTTACTCCTCCCAGGAGTGGAGATCTGAGAGGTTCTATTTCTGCTTAGTTATTCATTATGCTTTAAAGCTGAAAGAAAACAGAATGTATCAGATGCTAGAAAATCTTTTAAAAATAATTAAATAATGAAGCAGTCAGCTTTTAGGTTCAAGTAGAAGTATGTCCTAGAGATGACTTTTGGAACAAGAGAGTAAAAGCTGATTTAACTGAAATGCTGGTCATACACAGGTCACTTTGGAATGCCTTTGTATGTAAATGGGGTAAGGTTATAAAAACTTTTCATTTGAATATTCTGGAGAAAGTGGCATGCAAAATTCTTCTGTTCTAGTTGAAATTAATTTCTTAACTGTTATTGTGAAAGGTGATATACGCAAGAAAAACGTGTATTCACTATGTCCTAAAATGTGTTTTAAACACATTAATGAGACTTATGTACTCAGTGTTATATTTGTCATATTTTTGTTGCCTTCTAAATCACTTAATTTGTTACTGAAAGTTTCTGGGAGCTACAAGGGAATAAAAATAAACTTAAATTCATCTGGCAGCACTTTTTTCTTGCTTTATGGCCTATGCTTTATATTTTTAATGTTTCAGTTTTTGAAATCCATGTTGAAGTTAGTTTGTTCGTGAAAGCTGTGAAGTATAGTAATCTGTGTAAGAGAAATAATTATTGGCTGCTTGCACACAGGCAGCAAAACCAAGTAATTCCCTGAATTGCTGTTATCCAAGAAAAGCTGGAGAGGAGGAAAAATAAAGTAACTTCTGCCACTCACAACTCTGATGGAAAAGTTGTAGTTATGATTTAATTAACTGATATTATCTAATTGTGATGTATTCTTGAGACTTAACACCTCTTTGAAACAGGTATTGTCACACATGTAGAGCAGTAATTCCGAATGTATGACAAAAGCCTCTAAAGCAGAGGCTTTTTCAGGGCTGTTGGTAGCCATTAGGGCTGGAAACCTTTCGCATAATTGGCTTGTATCTTGAACTGGAAAGGTGGGACTGGGCACGAGGTGCTTAAGTCACATACTGTGTTTTTCCACTAAAAACTTCTGCTGTCTACACACAGCTTTTATTTTGCCTTTATTCTGTTTCCTAGTAAGTTACAAAGTTGAAGGTTGCCTGGTGCTGCAGCAGGCAGTCTGTCTGAGCTCAGGCTGGGGTGGCTCAGGGAAGCCTGATGGTGTCCTGTGGGAGCTCACCGAGACCTGGTGTCTTGGTTCAGGACTGTGCTTTTATTCAAACACTGAGCCGGAGCTTGGCCCGCTCTTGGCCTCTCATCCAGAGCTAGTGAAGGAGGCTGGAGAGCAATTGGGAACCTCTGTCTTACCTGGATGGCAGATGTGGTCAGAGAACCATGTAGATGTTGAAGGAAGTGGGGAGAGGGAGCTCTTGCACTGTGTATCGAGTGCAACTTGTCATCTTGTGTCCCTGGTATATAAATAGTGTTGGTTGTGCAGCTCCTGCTTCTTGTCTTCCTCTGGACATAATTGCCATTTGTTTTCCCACTATGGTAGCTGGCAGGACAGGACCAAGAATGTCTGAAGTTGGCCAAATGTACTTCATGAATGCTCCTTTTTTTGCTTAATGCTGGAAGATGATAGGAACCATGTTCTCAAGCTGGCTGCAATGAATATTTTTGCTATGCCATCAACTAATGTGCTCCAAGCCAGACACATTCAAAGAATGTATCAGATTATGAATTTCTTGAGGAGAACTTCAGGCACTCAGAAATGGAAAAGAAACCTTATTAATTCCACAGAGCTGAAAGTGAAACAGGGAAATTCAGTGTGGTAGAAGCCTCCCAAATAAGGCACCTCTCTAGTCCCTTTTCCTAGTCCACTCATTTCTGCCTGGGTGCTGATGAAATTCTCTTACTTCTATTCACAACTCCTGTGTGAGTCATTGGGATGGCAGAAAAAACACCCTGCAATGTACTGAGGCATTGAAGAAGTGGTCAGTACTGTATAAAGACTGGTTTATCAGGGCTGTTGGGAGGCTTCTTTGGCATGCTGAGGAAGGAGGGGCACGTTGAATGTGATCACCAGCTGTCTCTTCTAGGGGATAGTTTGCCCAATTTGCCTCTTTTTGGAATTGTGGGGTTTAAGGTAGTGTTGTTAGACCCCTGCCCACGAGGTCTTTGATGGGATACATTTCCTTTGGGCTGTTGCAGCAGTCAGCTGCTGCAGGGGCTTTGTAAGTGGTGTCTGCATGTGCTCTTCAGTGTCAAGCTTTCGGTCTGAAAAATACAATTTTTTTAATCAAAAAAAGCCCAATCCCTCATTTTATTGAAATTATGTATTTATGTAGGCTGAACTTTTAGGGTACTTTTCTCCTCACGATCTCTCTTACTTTCTAGAATCAGATACTTCTACAACTGCTTGTGGTTTGCTGGAATGGGACAATTCAGACACTGCCCTTGTCACATCTGTTGTGCACCATGTATCTTAGGTTTAAAAGAAAGATAAAAGAAACCAAAGCGGCTACAACAATGATGGAACAAGTACCATCCCTCTGAAACAGTCTTGCAGCGTTTCACAGACCATCCGCTGGAAATGTTCACTTCTGGCCCACGGCTGCCCCCGGGCTGCGAGTGGCTTGGCAGGGGAGCCCAGGAGCCCCTCATCCAGTCCCACAGCCCCGCAGGGCGAGCCCACCGTCCCCTCCCGGTCTGTCACCAGGTGTCCCTGCAGACCAGGGGACAGCTCAGGCTCTCACACCGCCCAGCTGGTGGCACCCGGAGCCCTTCCTTAGCTTCCTTCCCGAGGCGCAGCCAGCGCTTCTGCTGGCGTGTCGCTTCACCGTGGTGCTCCGCAAACGCAGAGCACCGTGATGATACACAAATACCGACCCTGGTGAGGAAATACAGTATGGCTAAAATGCTTTGCCTTGTGACCTAGTGATCTACTGATCTTTGCCATGTGATCCAGTGATCTCAAAAGACCACGGTTTAGCGGCATCAGCCTTAGAGACTTGCATGACAGCATATATTAGTTGAAGTTCTTAGTGCATAGGTAGGTGAAAGACATTTTGAAGACATGTGGAACACTGTGAAATGAAATGGTAAGAAACTTGAGATTTTTCATGCCTTTACATTTTTAGCTTTTTGAATGTCAAGTAGTTCATCTGTTTTACACCTTGAATAAGAATCTGCTAGTAGGAGTTGAAATTTGCAGCAAGCCTTCTCTTTGGCTGCTGAGTATCTGATTTTGTTTTATGTATTCACATTCAGGTGATGTATTGAGGCATGTGAGTCTTCACAGGCAGAATCTTTCTGTAACAGTGAATCCTGAGCAGTGGTTCTAGGATAACTAATTCCTGCTTCACAAGCATGAGGCTTCATAGTGTCAGAAATAATCTATGATGAGAAATGTTTGGATTCTCACATTGTTCAAGAGTAAATCAAATAACTTTTAAGATGTATAAACCTGTTAATTTCCAATTGCAGTTGAAGGTGCACAAAACATTTTTACTGTCTTTATTATAAAGGGGGCAAAAATAGTTGTAGTCGAGATACTTACAAAGATTTAAAGTATCTTGAAAAACAGAATATTATTGTCTGTACTGCTGTTAATGAGATGATAGAAATTATTTCTAGCTGAAAGACATAGTGTAAAACTGAATAGGCTATATATTTAGAGGTGGACCACTTGCTGAACTATTAAATTACATTGAGCAAGGTGGATGTACAGGATGGGGCATAAACCTGCAAAATGTGTCCATTTCACTCAAACTCTTTTCAGGCCCTCTACTTTGAATATTTTTTTCAGTATTGCATAACATTTGGCCTTTGTTTTAGACAGAAGACCTGGATGTTTTGCTCAGGGAGTGGTTCTGCAGAGCTGAAAGTAAGAGCTTGGGTGAGACCCTGCTTCTTGCCCCTTCTAGGCAGGTTCATTTCTTGCTGCCAAACTTCAGCTTCTGTGCCAACAAATTGCATCATGAGTGCACTTGTATTTTGGAGGATTATGTTCCTTTCAGGAAGCCAGCAAGCAGCAGTTTAGAGCAGTTTCTGTTCTCTCACCTGAGCATGTCTTTTGAATTTATATTCAAAAGGGAGACAGAAGAATCAATAAAATTTCTTCTCAGGGGTCATTGTCAAGCTGCTTGGCTAATAGGATTGAAAACATAGAGGAAAGAGAGGGTTTACAACTAAAACAGCAAGAAACTCACCAAATTTCAGTGAGTTAATAAATAGCACTTGCACAGTGGCAGGACAAGCTGTCTCCTCCTGTGAGCCTCAGACTTTCATCTTCCATTCAGGCCCCCTGAGCTCCTCCCCAGCAAACACCCACTCAGAGTATCACTGGCCTCCTGCACCTGCTGCAGATATTGCCACAGGGGATGGCACATGACTCTTGTGTACTAGCTTTCAGTATCTAATATTAACATTGCTTTTAGACAACCAAGTGTTTCCACGGTGTTCATTTACTGATGAGCCCTCTTTAGAGCTTCCTTCACTCAGATGTTGTGGATTTTGTCTCATCAAACATATATTGCAAACATAAAAGCCTCTTAATTACACTAAATAGTGCCTTCTAAAAGGTAGTAGGTAGCTGGAAACATCATTAAAAAAATAAAAAAGAAAAGGAAAAATGAATTGGAGCAGTGTTTAAAATGTTTAAAGCAAATCTGTGATAGCTTCAACAACCGCCTGGTTTGCAAGGCACCTGTATGAAAGGTCTGGGTATCAATACAATCCCCCAACACCCCATCCCATGAATGCTCATTCTGGTGTGTCTGCCTTCCCAAAAACATGTGAAACAACAGCATGGAAAATTCAAAGGAAATACCAATGTGACGTTTCCTTTGAGGAGCTAGGAGAGAAGGTGTAAGATCTGCAGTTGGGGAGGCTTCCTGTTGCATTGCTGGGATTGTTATAATCGGTGGGGCTTGCCACCAAAACCCCTGGTTCTTTAAAGAAATGCTGCACTAGAGGATGTGGGAATTAACACTTGTGTACTGTAGGTGGGCTCAGCAAAGAGCAATCTATTCTGGCTGTAAGTCTGGAAGCACTGGCTCCAGCTGCCAGGAAAATGTTTGTCTGCTCACAAGTCACAGTTTTTATGTTACCTAGAGGAAGGAGGCCCATTTTTCACAGCTTCCAGAACAACCAGTGTAGAGAGTTAATAACCGCTGCTCGAGTTTCTCCTGGGTAGTCAAGCAGCACTCAGGCTTTGGTTTTCCTCCCTGCCATGCATGTCACAGGGACTGGGAGAGTGTTTGCTGTAGTTATCCAACACATCCTCAATCAGAAGTGTCATTTACAGGCAATGGTGAGGCTTCTGCTCCCTTAGTGCCACATTTCTGATACTGTCAGTACTTTTTCACCCGTCTGCTGTAAGAAGCCCTTTTCCTTGGCACACGTCTTCCCCCAGCAGCACAGATGCTGTAGACCTCCAGCAGAGCTGCATTCCGCCACTTTGTCACTGATTTTTGGACACAAAACTAAACGCTGTGCAGAGCCACCCACAAGAGGGAGAGTTTCTGTGTGAAGTTGGGCACTTTCTCATCTGAGGTCTGTACATGACCTTTGGGGGAATCAAATGGATTCTATTTCAATATATATCATTAATGGAAGAGCTAATTGTCATCATTACTGATGGAAGACAGAGGAGGGGCTGCTGATGGGTGTGAGGGAGAGGACACTTTCAAGACTACAGGCTAAGAAGCTAGAGTAATAATGCTATTTGCCCTCATACTGCATGTCTTAGTTTTTATCTGCTTCAGATCAGGCCCTTTCTCTCTTGGAGTGAAAGAAATAAAGCCTACAAAGTCCCTGAAAGAGAAAGCTCAGTTTGAGAAATGTCAAACTGGCCACCATGTGACTCTATTTCCGCTGTTTGGCCTTGCTCAGTCTGCTCAAAACGAAGCAGCATGGCAGGAATTCTCAAACCTGTTTCCAAACAGGCTCTGGCCTTCCGAGCCATGGGATGTTGGCTCCCTTAGCCTGGCCTCATGAGAGGGCAGAGAACCAGAGGCACAAGGGCAGTATCTTTTTCTGAGCCCTCTCCAAGCTCCCTTATTTTTTCCTATTTTTGTTTTAGCATGGCCTGCTGCCATGGGCAGGGAGAGCTCAGGAAGGTCGGGGCCCACTCTGTGCACGGGACCGCTGTGGCAGCAGGCGCAGCGGCCCCGAGCGTGTGCCTGTGAGCAGGGCAGAGATGGATCACTTGCTGGTGTAGATACCCTGGTTATGTCCTCTGCTCTGCTCAGCCCTCCCAGTCTCAGACAGGAACTGACTCGACATAAGCCAATACTCTCTGCAGCCACGGTGGAGAGTGGGATGGGGGAGCTGGACATGGCGAGAGCCACTTCAGGGTTCCTGAATGTCCCCTGGACACCCCTGCACCAAGGTCCAGGAGAAACAGAGCTGTTGTTCCCAGCCCTTCACAGACCCAGGGGTGTGAGAGGGTGGTCATGGAGCTCCAAAGGGAGGAGACAAGAAGAAACAGGCAGGAACTGAAGGGCTGACAAGGTGCAGGAGTCCCTAAGGCTGCATCTCTCTGCTGTGGGCCAGTGTAAGGAGAGCTGAGGCACCAGGATCTCCCAAGGGGTGTTAAGCAAAGTCTTACCATGGTACCTGTCCAGTGTCAGGATGCTCAAGTGTCAAAACACTAGAAGCCAGTCTTCTCACTGGCTCTGGGCGGTTCACATTTGGTCATTTGGGAGTACAAAAGGAATGTGTTCAAAGTAAATAAACATTTTTGATTAAGAATGCTTTTGTAGCTTCATAAGAACAGCTTTGGTGACTTGCCAGCTTTGGTGACTTCTCCTGACACTTGAGCTTGCCTCAGCTTGATGAGAATAATGGTCTCCTTTTAAATACTAATCTTAAATTCCTGTTTAACAGGAACACTAAAAATGTTTGATTTGGTATAGAAAACGTATTCTGATCATGCTATTTCCATATCAACAACACTTGGAGGTTTTGTAGCAATAAAAAGCTTGTCTTGCATCATTTTATGGATACCTTTGGATTTCATTAACTTCAAGTTAAGACCTTGCAGTTGGCTGAATCATGCCCATAATTCAAAAACAATTTGAGTGTTGGATGAATTTCTCACCAGGAGGTATATTTTGCTTGTTCCAAATGAGAAGAGCATTTTAGACCATGTCAGATTATCAGAATTAATAAAACAGAAGAAATCAGAATCATGACTCATATGCAAACTGTTAGAACTTTAATTAAAGTAATTAGAATATGAAAGCTATTGGACAATATTGGAGCACAGATCCCCCTCAAAAAAAGCATGGATCATTCTTTTTAACAACGCAAAAACGTACATCTATGTTAAATACATAAACAGCATTCAATGCGACATATACTTTTATACTTCTGACCTTAGCAGTCATTTTAAAAATGTACAAAGTTTTAACCTTCATTTTTGTTTAAAGAAAACCCACATGTCTGAAGCAAAGCAAAACAGTCATTAAAAAAACTAACCAGCATCTTTAGCATGTGTACAAATTACAGAAAGCAACATTTATTTTGAGATAAACAAAGTGGAATTCTACAAGTATGATAGAAAATGATGCATGAGGTAACATTTCATTTAAAATCTAGGATCCCTGTACTGTAGTTCCAAACAGTGCTCTGGCTTGACACCTACAGTCCTTACAAAATTGACTTGTTTAAGTAGTCGAGGATGGCTATTAGGCACACTGCTTTGCATAAAGACAGCTTTATTCTAAGAAAGAATCTGATGTTGATGCTGAAAGATATTCTGAAAGAAATGAAAACCCACTGATATCTCTCAGGTGAAATATGCATTTGCCTACTTCTCACCTTTACCTTCAAATTACAGGAACAAACTGAAAAATGAGGCCTTTTCTCTATAGGAATGTGTTGATAGAGAATTGACCTTAATCCCAGGGCAACTTTGGCAAAGTGTGGCTAGCTACTGCTTTTGCCTCTTTCAGCACTGGTATTCTGCTGAGAACAGAACAAGATGTTGTCCTGCAGAATAATCCACGGTCAGAGGGCCATGCTGGGAAAAGATGAGGCTCCCAAACTTCCTTTTCCCTCTTTCCTGAGCAAGAGTCTTCAGATATTGGGTTGCCTTTTTTTTTAGGATGCTGCTTCCAGACACTACTTCTCACTCTCAATTCTAAAAGTATTTCTGTAAAACTAAAAACAAGTCAATTTTAGAGAACCCAAAGGCACAATTAGAACATGCAAATATGAATTCAGTTTTTAGGCATTTCTGTGATACTGTTCCCTGTATCGAAGCATCTTTCACCACCATTAGTGAATGTTATCCTTATTACACCCTCTGAGATTGGAGAACCTTCTGTCCTTGTAGTATCATGTTAGAAATGGTGCAGTCTGACCTCGCATGATGCGGTCAAAGCTACCTTTGTTCAGAAACTGCATCAGAACTGAGATTTCCTGGGAGTTACCGCTACACAGTTTGGTTCTCCTCCATGACTTCCTGCTGTGAAGACAAAACAGTTCTCAGCTGCTGCTCTGTACTTTAGGTTTTGCTCAACATCTGTAGTTTTCTTCTAGAGTGACCTTGTGGCTGGCCCTGCTCAAGTATGCAAAGGTGGAGTGCGGGCTGCATGGCACTGCCTTCTCCACTGCAAAAGGAGCAACGCTCTCTGCTGCGCTCCTAGCACTACAAAGTTTGTGTTCCTCTAGTAACTAGGATCTACCAAGATGCCCAGTCACCTTTAAATGCTAGAGAACCTTTCACTAAAGGCAACAAATGAAGGGCTTATTCCTCTCTTTGCCCAGCAGTATGGTCCTTGCAGGGTAACACAGTGCAGGGCGCTTGCAAAAGACACTTCAGCTCATTCATCTGCAGCCAGCTGTCTGTGTCTGTCCACATACACACACTCACTCCTCTACACTCACATGTGTTCCTCCTCAGCCACTCTCAGAAGCTTTCTGTCCCATGTAGGTGAAACAAGTCTTTCTCAAAGGGAATGCTGCTAAGCTCTGCTGCCCAAACTCTATGAAATGCATTTCAGCTGTTCCATCAGAGAGAGTCAAGCCCACTTTGAATTTCTGTGGCCTGTGGTGGTAAAATGCCCTGCCAAACAGCATAAGCAGCACAGGGGGCTTTGACACTACCTGCAATCCCAGCTTCTAGTCTCTTATCACAAACCCTCCATAGGTGTTTGGCTTCACAAAACTAAGGTGGAGGCAGTAACACCACAAAATAATGTAAATTATCTGAAATAAGGGAGCAGACAGAGCAATGTTCTGAAAGATCAAAAGCTGACATGATTTGACCTTGATTGCCTTTATGATAGTGGGGGCTGTTTATGCCATTTGAAAACACAGATTAAGCCTTGCATCCTGTGCATCTGCTTTTAAAAAATATACAAAGATATTGCAAATAATTTTATTAAACCAAGTGAAAAACTTACTGATGGTAATAAGCAAGGAAATGTCATCTACAAAAATAGGTATCTCTAATTTTTTTCAAGATTTTGCTTTTGCAGTTTTGTGGTGCTTGCAAATTTGGTGGATAAAATCAGTTGATCTAAGTAACCAGTTAATTTATTGCCTGTAGCCTTCCATTGTTTATAGCTTAGGAGGGATTTTTTGTTCCTCATAATAGACACAAAAGCAAAGTTACATTTGCTTTGGAGAGCAGACTACGAATTTGAGCAATAAACATTAGTTCCAGGCTCTGCTATTTTCTGCATTTGTACATGCACCTTACTTGCCACCCAGGCAGTAGTCTCCTTAAAATTTAATGAAATATATATTTTTTTCAGTTCTGCAATTTTTTCTTTGCATTTGTGTTGTGGGTTTTTTTCTGAATTATGGATAAAGCTGCTGTTCCAATTTTTACATCCTTTCCTAAGAGGAGATTTATATATGCTCTCATTTGCAGATAGGCCAAGCCAGTCTATTACATAAATGTAAGTATTTACTTTGCATTACCTTGATTACAAAGAGGAGTTATGAGAAAGGGTAGCTTTTTTTCAATTGCTGAGTGATGCACATGAAGAGAGGTGGGAGGAAGCAGGTTAATAAGTGCAATTGCTTGCTGTTTCCAGCCAGAGAGTTTTGCTTAGAGAGTTAACAGAAGTGCAGCACAGTACTCAAAAACTTTATCTGCAGATACAATAGCTTATTTTTGCTTTGCTCTCGTTGTGAGCTTCCAGAGGGTGGGAGGGTACTGTAAAGCTGGCTCTGCAATACCAAAGTTTTGTCATCAGCAAAAGAATCTGTGCAGCTCAACATTTTTGCTCACATATCTACACTGTAGAGCCTTATTAGGCACTGTCTCTCAATCCTGAAACAAAAGCCTAAAAAAAGGAAAGCAATCTTAAGTCCTTTAAGACGAAGGGACCTCTCTAGGTTCCTGGTTGAATCAGAGAACAGTTTAGGTTGTAAGGGGATTGAAGGCAGTTTTCTTGCTAAATCCCCCTCCATTCAAAGCAGGGCCACCTTTGATACTGGACCAGGCTGCTCATTTCCAGATGAATTTTAAACCTAATGGATTGCCCCTGTTAATCAGGTTTTTCAACTCATTGTTATACATTCAGTTGTGAAATATACAAAACTGGCATGACTCAAACTATTCTGTGCTGCTCTGGGGATGCACTGCTAACTTTGCTGGAAAAGTCTGGGTAAAGGTTTTCACTAGAAAGTCACAAGGTGACTGGAGTTAAGCAATGAACTTGAATTAACTCATTTAATTCTTGATTTTAGATAAGATGCCCCCCAATGCCTTCTACTTCTTGACTCTCCTCTTCAGCTTAACAAATGTGAAGTAAAAAACAGTCCATCAAAGAAGAGTTTTGTTGAAAGCTACTTTTTAATCACAGCGTTAGTTGACATTCAGTCAGCATGAAGATTACATTTTCCTTCTCAAAATGTCAACAGACAAAATAAGCCTAGCAGGAACCTTCAGAAGAAAATGAGGAAAATGTCTGAAGACACTGAACTCAGAGTGACAGAAAACAATGAGGTAAAGCTAATAAATTGATTTCAGCAGTGGCAAGGTTTGGTAAAACTAAGGAAAAGTTTCCTCTCAGGATTACAGACAAAAGAGCACCTAGAAATGTACTGCCATTCTTTTGTTTTACTGAGATGGATTTGATGTCCTGGTTATGAAACGCTGAGACTGAAGCTCACTCTCTAACCCTACAATTAATTTGCAGGAGCTGCAGCCAAAATGCCCTTCTGTGCAAGTCTGTGCTCCAAGCCGAGCCCAAAGCTCGATCTCTCTGCCCCCATATTTTGTCTTTAGCCTTTTTGTTCAGAAGGTGCCAATTACTGAGAAGTCTGGCAGTGGTTTTGCTGAGGATTGCATCTATGCACTGACAATTGAACTTGGCTCTCCAAAGCAAATCCACATAAGCTGCCTGAGCCTGAGCTTGGAGCCAGGGCTACCCTGTATCCCATGCCCTCCTGCTGCTCTGCAGGGCTGCTGCAGCTTGCAGCCATGCTTGGACCCAGTTTGCTGCTAAGTAAACAATTCTGCCTTATTTCACAATGCTACTAGGCTGCTATGCACTGTGTTGCAGGGCACAGAATAAATTCAGATCTCCTCTTCCTACCTGGGACTCTACCACAAGCTCCCACAGCCTGTTCTGCACTGCAACCCCTCCACAGGACCGTACTCCCTTCAAAATAGATGGTTTGCTGTACTCTAGTAGAAAGCCAGACATGAAAAAGGGAAGGGAACCCTCACATTTTACGGTTAAGCTGGTATTTGGGACATGTCAATTTGCTACCAAAATTGTGATAATTTTGTCATGTTTAACTAATACTTAAGTAACATTTCCCCAATGCAGCCCTGTCAGTTACACAGAAACTGGAAGACACGTAGTGTGCCTCCTTACTGCACAGTATAAAACCTGCATCCTGGTTTATTTTTGCTTGAATCATCTTTGAAGATGTTTCACAGTCCTGTCTCTGAAGGCTGCTCTACTGAGAAACCAACATACTTAGAAGTGGTGTTACATGGACACACTGCTCCTCATCCTCCAGTCTTTCTCCAGGGCAGCTGAAAGGGAAATGGTATTTTCTGCCCTCTGAGTCTCTCATCTCCACACTGTGCTGCTGTGTTTAGAAGGGATATACAGTATCTAAAAGATTTTCAACACATCCACTTTCACTCCCATTCCGGCTCACTAATCTAAATCATGTTTTATCTTAATGGTATAAGGTCTGCTGTTTCATTTACTCGTTCATGTAGCTTAAACTGCAATTTTTAAAAATGGCTTAGTGTAAGTCCCACACTGAGATCGTGTTTAGACTTGAGCCCTTGTTCCAAGGAACTACTCAAAGGTCATAACCAACCTGTGTGTCTCCTATACACACCCACGGACATATGCATGGCTTTCCAGGGGTCACTGCCGCTATCCCCAGGAAACAACCAGCTGCACTCGAGCCCCTGGCAACCGTGCCACAACCACAAGACCTCGGTGAGAGGCGCAGCCGCCTCGCCATGCCCTACACTGTCCTGCCCTTCCCCAGCAGGGCAGCTGGGATGCTGAAACTGCAGGATGCTCTGTTCCCCTTGCCACCTTGCAGCCCAACACCAAACTATGCCCGATGCCTCTAGCTGCCGGGGCCTGAAAGCAGCCTTTCTCCCTTCTTTTTAAGCACGAGGCGCCATCCCACAAAAGAAGGCACTCCTGCCTTCAAAAGGTTTCTGTTCGTGGGCTGTGGCCTGCCCTGATTCAGCTGCATTCATCAGCCAAGCCTCTGTCTGGGGCTGCTTCTCTCTGGCTGCAGATTCGACGAAACACCGAGCAAGAGCCAGATATAAATCTCCTGCTCAAAGGAAATATTTAGCAGCAAAATGAGTAGAAAACAAAGAGACTTCTCTGTTACTTACCCAATCCTCTCACTTAGGGCGGCTCTATCTAAACAAGCAGGGATCTGAGCCCTCCTGCCTGGAATGGCTGTGCCAGAGGGATGGGGAGCCCATGCCTGGGAACCCACTGCTGCACCCACATGGCTTCAGGCACTGGCTGAGAAATGCAGAGCTTTGTCCATCAAGTCCCAATGCCTGGGGAGCGTGAGAGCCTGCTTAGGGCACTGAGGGGAAAAAACCTGCAGTGCTTTCTCTTAATTCTGAAAAAGGAAAGCTCAAGACACATTAACACAAATTTATGTACTTATTAAAAGCCGAGGAACATTAACCCACAGCATATCGGTATTCTGCTCTTATTTTCCCACTGTGTGAGCTGCTCTGCAATACAAGATGTAAGATGCAGATCAACTTTTTTTCTCTTCTTATTGTAACTTCAGTTGTGTAACTCAGTCTGGAAAGGCCAAGTCTCCACATGAATTCATTGAGATGACGGTGCTCCAGCTCTCTGACACAGAAACAGGATGGGTTTCTATTGCAAAATAATTACCACAGAGATAGATAGCCATATCATAAGCAACAGCACAAGAGAGACACAGCTAAGCCATTTTACTAAAACTCAAGGAAGTACTTCTGGAAAGGCAGAACTGCAGGACAGGGCATGTACCAGCATCTACCTGAAGGAGACACTCACTATCAGTGATGCTCTGACCAGGCTTTGGCCACTCCCAGCCTGTAGCCCATCACACTGGCTGCTTCACCAGCCTGGCTCAATTTGCCATTAGCAGGGAGCAGCAAGGTTCAGGAGGTTGCTGAAGCTCCTGCCAACAGTCCCAGAAGCAGGCCCAGTGTCTGCTAGGGACAGAGGGAGAGCTCCCTACTCGCTGAGCAGCCTGTCTGCCCACCAGCGAGCACTTGGGCCAGCACGAGGGGCTGGCTGGGACCCACTCCCTGTAGAAATGTCATCACATTTTGTTAATCCAGCAAAGAAATGTAAAGAAATACAAGAGCTGAGCTGCAGGAAGCAGAAAGAGATGCAATGCACATGTCCTTAGGTCACTGCTTAAATTCTTGCCTAAATCCAACCACTCCTGTGCTCATTCAGAATCTTGCAAAGAAAGGACTGGTAAGTATTACACATACAACTGAAAATTTTATCTTTTACAGTGCCATTAGTTTAGCTCTGTATGACCAGAAATTTTTTAATATTTGTTCATCTTTCATCTAATGTACAAGCCTTTGTGTTATCCTTTGTTTTCAGATTTTTACTTTTTGGTGCAATCATTACCTTGAGATCTAAGCTGGTAACACTCAAAATTCTTTAAAAATACTGCTGTTTGAATTTTAGTCAGGTACCAAAAGAAATATCACACAAAAATATTTTCCTGCTTCATCTCTACAGTTCCTGAAAAAACTGCATCTTGTGGACTTGGAGACAAATGTACGGGAGAAACCAGTATTCTACATGAATAGAGGAGACCTCATATAGCCACTGTGATCTGTAACTGTCTATCTACACATTATAAACATAGGACTGTTTGAGAACCTGTATGCATGAATGTGTACAGTCTACATCCTGCACACATTAATTTATCTGAGGGTTTTTTAGAAAGAACTTGTTTTAAACTACTGTCAAAAAGTATTTACCCTTGTGGTGACACAGCAAACATGGTTACTGGTTTTAGCCTTACCCTCCTAGTGCCACTGCTCATTAACCGTAAACTGATTTTGCAAATCTGTCTGTTAACACAGTAACTTCTACATTTTTTTCTTATTGTATTTGCACATGTAACAAATTGGTACAAATCTTTCCAATAAAATGTAAAGTTCATTGATACAATGCCTTTCATGATGGCCATAACTGGTCACTAGTCAACTCAGTAGTTTTGTAGAGACATTTTCAGCTGAGCTTGGAAAAATAGGAAACGTATTGTAGTTTAAAATAAATGTACATAATATACAATATATATATATATATTTATACACATGTGTATGTCTACATACACATATACTAATTAAACATTTAAAGTAATGTTTAGTTTTGATCAGTTCTCTGACTGCTGGGACTACCTGGCAAATAAATCTAGAAATAGAATTTGTTCACAATTAAATAATAATTTCCACAACTTAGAAAAATATACTTTTACTAAATAAGGTTTAAATTAACTGATTTATGGATATAGAATGGAGGATCACGGTTTCCAGACTCTGACATGATTAAATCTAAAAGGACCCAAGCTACTACAGACCGGTAACAAGCGCTGCCCCGCAGCCAAACACAGAGGAGCACAAAAACACAAGCTGCTGCCACAGCAGCACTGGTGACACCCAAAACCTCCCTGCTTCCCTCACCTCTTACACAGCCTTCATGTGCACCCAGCCTGAGTCTCCCACCCATCCTCACGCTGTTATTTAAGGCGCACTCGAGCCACAAGCACACGGAGCGCACAGCCCCGCAGGGCTGATGTGAATGGCTCCTCGCTCCCACACAGCCCTGCCTTGAGAGCCAACACATCATCCAAGTCCCTAATTTTCAGCTTGGAGGACCATCAGTACTTGAGCTTCACCATATGGATTTTGATCGACTGCATAGGTAAATACATTATAGCAAAACATACATTTGTGTGTGCGTGTGTGCATGTGTATAGAAGTATATATACACAGGCACACACACGTGAGTATGTGTACATCCCTATATAAAAAATTTAATGGAACTATGTGTAGTAATGTTAGCTAGCATGGCATCCTGCATACGTTATCTGATCTTATTCTTTTTTAATATAGAGGCACCAGAAATAATTATAGAGAACAAATCAACCTTTAAAAATTAAAGTTAGATCAGTGGACAAGAACTTTGGTAAAGCTTGTCAATATTTATTTTTGTTTTATTCAAATACAGTCAAAGTCTATCAGTTGCCATCACCCTCTTCACAAGAGGAAAGTGCATGTTTTATTCCTAAAGAAAATTATATGTAAGGTGGGACTTAATGATTCAAGAAAATTCTGAATTAAATGTTTATATTTTTCAAAAGATTACTATCTTTCTGATGGAATGAAAGCTAAATAGAGTTCTTGTCCTGTGTCTATTTTATTTATCATATGCATATATATATATATATAAATATATATATGTATGTCTCTGTTCATGTACCTGTGTGTGTATATACACATCCACACACTTTCAACATGAGAGGAACCTGTTTTTCTCCACTTTTTCTGGGGAGACTCCCACGTTCCTCCCTCTCTTGTACCCTGTGCAGTATAAGCTCTAGTGATGAGGCCAAACAAAAAGATATAGTTCACCATAGTATATTAGTTTATGTAGCAAAGTCATTTTCAAGCAAGTAAAATAAAGCTCTGTATTCCAAACTTCTTTTCCATTTCTCATACAGAAAAGGAAGGAAAAGGAAGGAGAGAGGGGAGGGAGTGGGGTTATGGCAGTAGCACTGAGCCAGTGGCACGTGGCGGTGTGCGTGTGCGAGCGTGCGGGCGCAGGTCTGCACACGCACAGGCGCACAGGAGCAGGGCTTTGGTTGACAAATGCAGATTGTCCAGAGAAGGTGGGTGCATAAGTAAGGAAGACTCTACAGTGATGCAATTGTATCTTTTATGCTTGCACGGAGTGAGGAAAAAAATTTGATTGGAAAAAAAAAAAAAAGAAAAAAAGAAAAAGAAGCAAAGACCTCTTTTTAGGTCCCTCATCAGTGAGAGCATACTCAGTATGCTAGAGAATTTATCTGAAACCTTTTAAATCAAGGCCTCTTTATTACAAAAATAAAAACGAACAAACAAAAAGTATGAGAGACGACAAGATGCTGAAGCGTCACTCCAATCGTCCCTGCAGAGAACAATTGCATCCCATTTATTATTCATTCTCTTCTCTCATTTCTACGATGTCTGTCATTTCCTCCGTGTGAGGCATGTCAGTCATTGCAGAGTCTTCACCTTCTGCAGCTGTCTCATTTTCATTCCTCTTCTTTTTCTAGATTGAAACAAGCATCCGGAAACCTATCAGTAAGTTGTGCATGAACAGACTCCCACCAGCTTTGGACACTGGGAGAAGTGAGGTGAGAATATGGTTTGTTTAGAGTATGTTATTAAAAACGGGAATATCTGTGTCATATTTGTGGCTTGCCCCTAATAACTTGGCTTAACTTAGAAGATTTCCATAGCCTTTCTGGGGCTTGGTTTTCTCCTTTCTAACATAAATGCAATCAGGCATTTCTTATGCTAAGCAACATCCAAAACAGACTTCAGCAAGACTGGAGGGAAGAGAGCATCTGGAATCTTTTATATCACAGACTTTTTATTAAAAAAAAGGAAGGAAAACAAAATGTGAGAGAAGAAATGTTTCTCTAGGGAGGGAGGCGAGATGGCAACCTCATTTCTCAAATTTCAAACTTCAGGAATTTTACAAGATGTGAAATCTTTTGCTTAGCGTTGGCTTTTCTTAGCGTTGCTGATCCACTGTGATCCCTTGCCTCACCAAGGCCAAGTAATATTAGAGTATTTTTGGCTAGCAGGAGCAGAAGGTCATTCAAGAGTCCTATGATTCATCCAGGATGTCCTGGATTAGTAAAGCTAAGAAGACTTCAGCCCCCTACAAAACAAGTTGAAGCATCTGTTCCTTATTACCCATTTCTCAGCAGGCGGACTAGTTTTACTGAAAACAATTGTACAGCTGACAAAATATCCCCCACAGGTATTATTGATTCAGCTGAGATGGATGTATCAGAGTTTCAAAATTTCAGAGGTGTCTACACAACATTTGATCTGCAGCTCTCCAACTGCAGATGAGAATAACCTGGTGTAGAGAGCTACTGGCTGGCTCTGCCACTGTCACACTGAATAAAGAATAAATTAGGTTGGCACAGTTATTACTCCTACTACCTGCACTCACCACTGAGAAAAATGAAGCACAATGTCCCTGGCCAGAAAGACTCTGTGAGCTACCATGGTAACAAACTAGCAATGAGGATGTTGTGAAACCACAGGTCAAGACAAGCCATTTCAGTGTCTAAAAGTTTTACTCTTTGGTTCTCAAGGCAAACATGACAAATTAATCATGACAGAGATTATGATTCTTCTATTGTCTTATGAACCTTGTACACTTTGATCTCTTGCCACGGCCTGCACTGTCAACACACATCAAAACTGATTTTAGTTTTTCCAATATAAGACTTTTAGATAGTCCATCTTCTGTAGTTTTTGTTGTTGTTGTTGCTGCTGGTTTTTTTTTTGGTTGTTTTTTATTTTTTTTCCCAAAAATAGAAGTGGTGGGTATTTCCACTTGGTACTTAGTAAGAAGCCTAACTAAAAAAAAAAAAAAAGTCACTGCATAGATTATATTTTCTGTTCCCATCCACAGAATCCTTCTGTACTACAGAATGATGCACACACCTTGGCTGGTTCTGCTTGGAGTTGGACCTAGTGCCCTACACGGTGCCTTGAACACACAACTGAAAGGGAACAACATGCAGGTACTGCAATGTACACAGTCACCCAGACTTAATTTAGTGCAATCTTCTTCAAACTCCATGTATCACTACTACTCCATACATGCAGGATTGTAGTGTTTAAAATATGTAAAAATGCACCTGTTCAATGATTTTTAAGCTTTTATTGTCAACTGCTGCAGGAGTATGTCTTGTTTTAAGCCACTCCTCTAGATGGCAAAAAACCATAAGCACCTGTACTTTTTGTTGATTTTCAGCAGAACTGGTTTTATAAAGAAATAAAAGTATATATACAGAGATATATGTATTACATAGTGTATACATACAGATATAAATGTATACTCTATGTAACACTACATAACACCAGCCACAGGAGAGAATTCGTAACTCCTGGTAACTTTAAGGTTTCTTCCAACCCAAACCATTCTATGATTCTGTGATTCTGTGATACTATGATTCTATATAAATATAGAAACACGTATTGTAAGCTTGGATGAGTAGTTCCTATGCATACATAAAGATGTTATACTGCAGCAGCAAACATACAGTGCATAACTGCTGGTGATAAGGACAGGATATCCATGATACACGTGTTTTGAGAAGCAAGAGGCCCTCTGACTGCAGACCAGCATGGCCCATGGCCTAGATGCCCATCAGCAGCTGGAGGGCACCTTTTGGTTTTATTTCAACCCAAAGACCTTCCAAGCTGCACACTCATGAGACTTAACAGGGAAGCAAACCAAAAGTGAGGATTCTGGGGAGTTACACTGCTAAAGTGTAACTTAATCTGAGCGAAAATCCACTATATTCATCATCTGCTTTCATCAGATCCCACAGAGACTGATTCTTACCTGTTTCCTATAGACGTAACAGGCTGCTATTGCAACCATGGTGGATTCTCCTACAAAACCAGCAAGAAGAGATCCTACTCCAAGAGTGGCTCCATGAACTCTGTTGGAGGCATAGAAAGAAAGCAGTCATTGTTGTGTGAGAATGCAGGAGTCATAATTCCATTTTCACTGGCATATATAACCAATCTGCTGACAGAAATATTTTCTTCAAAGACACAATACACTGCCAAAAACTGGTATTTTAAAAGACTTGTTTGCTTTTAATGGCTACACTGTTTAGTAAAAGAAGCATACTGAATCAAATTATGGACTAAGAATTTAAAGTCTTGTACAGAGTGCTGTAGAACAGATTCTTATATAAACAAGATATTCTTCCATCAGCTTTCTTAACAGTGTGTTTAATAACATGGAAATAAAATCCCCTTAGGACAGGTTTTTGCCTCTTTGACATTTGTGTATTTTTTCCACAGTGACATCACTATTGTGCCTGTAAAGAGCAGTCACGCTTGTAAATTTGTAAATGTTCCTTTTCCAGACAGTGACACTATTTAGGTTTTGTATCATGGTTAGTATTTGGAGAAAATGTTCTGAGCTATGCAAATTCAGCTATCAAGTGACAGGGAAGAGGAATGAAGAGGAAAGCAAGCCCATGGGTTCTGTGAGGAATAATGATTTACCCTAAGTAAGGCAGCACGATGAGACTGGTGATGAGGACGATAATCCGCAGCACTGAGCTGGGTGCCAACACAAATGTCTTCTTCAGAGTCATCAGCCAACCAGTCAAGTGTGCTCTGACAGTCACTGTTCATAAACAGGGGAGAAAAAGAGAAAAGAAGAGTAAAAAAAAAAAAAATCAGTCATCTCATATGCAGCTTTTCCATGCAAAGAGCACTGTTCAGAAATAACCATTGTGAAAATTACTGCTGGTAACTTTGCACCCTACTGGAAAGGAAGTAGATCTTACGTTCAAATTGCTTTAATACACTGATTTGGGAAAATGAAGAAACAAAAAAATCAGTTATGGACAGCACTTGTTCCTAAGAACTGCTCTCTTAAAAACAATTTATTAGATAGTCCATTCTGTTTTCTTCATTAAAACCCCCCCAAACTATCCCCTTCCTTAAAGAGAAGTCCTACCAAGGAAAATTTTCCATCTGGCTCCTGTGTGGCATATGGTGTAACAGTCAGGCACAAAAAAAGGTATCTACATGTACCTATTATTTTATTTGTAGTTTGCCTTTATTATGAAACTGTCTTCTCATATAAGCAGAAAACACTAAAAGATGTTGCATTTAATTACAGAGCTAGAAATTTGAAACATTTTGATTATTGATGTCCAGCTTGTCTTGCTCTTTGATAGAAGTATTAACTTTTATTACATAATGCTTACGCTCTGAAAGAGCCATCGAGGTTACAGAAATTTTATTTTCCTTTTATTTTTTTACCTGGAAGTGGAAAAAAGGAGAAGATGCGCAAAGGAACGACACATAGCTCTGCAAAAGCGAAGTCTACTCCAATTATGTCAACTAAAATCTTCTCTGACACGTTTGGTGTCCAAAACATCACAAAACAGAGCTAGAAAGAATAAAATTAAAAAATCTTTATATTTCAGAAGGGAAGCACAGGAAAAGGTAAATACAATAATATTATATAATAATAATATATAATAATAATAATAAAACTTCAACTGGACTAAAATATTTGTTTACTGATGAGTAGATAACTATACTAATGGTAAATATACATACTATATATTTAGCTTGCATTCAAATAAGAGAGATACCTTAACTTCAGAATCCATTCCTACTTTCAATTTTCCTCACATACCAAGTGTGATGCATAGAGAAAGAATTTTTATAGTTTCTGCAAGTGGTGGTACTTGAATGGTCTGTTATTACACAAACAATAAAGACTCAGATTTTTACAGCACTTGATCTGGTTAAAACACTTGTACTCCTAAACAGATTATCAAATTTTTTTAGTAACTAAAGATTTGAAGTCCTCCAAGACCCAGAGATCTGACCCTAATCTAAGACTAGGGGTTTAAATTTGCTGCTGAAAACAGTACTGTTGGTATGCACTAAGTATGAGAGCAAGGCAAAGGTGCAGTCCTGCAGACATTGTGCTCTCAGGCTACAAATCCACCAAGTCTGGTTATTTTCAATAAAGAGTGTGCTGTTTAGTCCATACAGGAAAGGAAGATTTCCATGAAGAACTCATGACAATTGGTGCAGTGGTTGCATGTGCTGTTTAATTTTTTGGTCAGCCCTACCACCTAGTATCATAGCAGCTAGGTCTTTTCTTTTTATCCAGTTGTCACACCCCTACATGTTCAGATGGCTTTTCAAACTAGTCTTTGAAGTCCTACCACCTCTAAGACAGCTGGGATTTCACTCTCTTCTTTGGCAGAGTGTCAGAAATTGTCCTTTCTGTTTAGCCTCCAAGCACCCAGACTGCAGAAGCTTCCCAAGGCCTGTCACCGAGTGGCCTGTGGGAGGTCTCATGCTCTGACCCTCTGTGTGGTGAACAAAACATTTCCCATTCCTGCATAAAGGTCCATCTTCAGTTTTCCTCTCCACTTATTAGGGTAGGAACTACTATTCATTTGTTACAATTGCATGTTTTAATTGACTAATTTGATGCTGTCTTGTGGTGTATCTCCATCACCTATACAGAGAACAGTAAGTGGAGGAAGGTAAGAGCAGAAGACAAAAGAACTGAGCACTTCTTGTGCCATCTACTTGGACAGGGTATGAATGAAGCAGAGGGGACAGAGGGGGTTGTGTGATTGAGAATTCAATTATTAAAAAGTAACTGTACAACAACAGAGTGAATTCTTTCATTGCTGGAGACCCTTAGGCAGACTGCAGTCGTTTGTCCTCTCACTGCAAACAACCCGCAAAGCAGTCATACAGGGAATATTTTGTCAAATCTTTCTTCAAAGTCCAATAAATAAAGTAAGATACAAAGATGCCCACTCTTCATTTATAATTTGCTGTTTTCATGAAAGCAAGGACCTTTACAGTGCTTGCACTGCACAGTGTTAGGGTCCTAGTGAGCAGTACAGCTGCTGCTGCCACTGCCAGACTCTGCACGTGTATGCTAACAGCAGAGCCCGCCCACTGCCAGCAAAAGGCAAATAGAGCAGTCTTTCCCTCTTCAATAATCCCTTGATAAAGTGTTGAACATGGTTAGACAGGCAAGCAAATGAGTGACCAAAGGCAATGTACTCAGTTCTGCTCTCTAAAGGTTTCCTTCCAGCCCTAACAAGAACAGACTCAATCTCCACCCAGCTCCCACTGGAGTAAGGTCAGTTTGCCCATCAGGGATAATGATTTATACCCAGGTGGTATGTGGTCATTCCTCCTCAGCTATTGCCAACTGCAGTCTTCTCCAGCCCCAATTAGCAGAGAGTAGTGCTGGTAAATGGCTTCCAAGAGCACTTACACTGCAGCTGTTGGGCAAAGACTGCTAAACTCAAGAATAAGCAGTTTGAGGAGGTGAGGCACTGTAGCAGAAGGACCTTCTATTTCCGCCTCAGCATCCTTCCATCTTTTTGGTTGCAATGCTGATAACTAGTTTCATTTTGCTAAGAGAGCCCTCTCCATCATCTTATGAGATGATACTCTCAATGCCCACAGGGAACAAAGCCTCAGGAAAATAAATTAATGCTTTACATCATTCAAGCCCTCTGCAATTTAAATCCTAGAATGCTTGCAACTCTACTATTTCAAAGACCAAATGTAGTGGAAAAAACCCAGCCTCTACTTCAGGCAAAGAATAACACTAAACATGCAAAACAGGAAGGTATTTCAGCTGCTGATTTTGTTACAGATGGCGTATTCTGAAAATAGGATGAAGTCAGCTTTCTTGTGATTTTGAGTGGTCTTTAGGATGTTTGTCATTACCTTGGTAAAAGGTAATGCCAGAAGACTGGAGAAGATGGTAACAGTAGTCCAGGAAAATGTGGCAGAGACAATTAGAGATTGGCTCTACTGGAATAAACAGTGTGACTCAGCTCAGAAAGATTTTAGGAAGTAAATTTACCAATACAATGTTTCTTATTTTTCTCCTAATTCAACACTGTTTTCTCTCCCCACTTGCATTTCTATGCACGTCTGCAAGGTTAAAAACAGAATAAATGGCTTGGTTAGGGTTACAGCTATACCTTCATTTAATCTAATCAAGAGATGAAGACTAAACAGTGAAAGCTTCTGCAGAGGCAAGCAATGTGCATGCAGAGTGGCACTGCAGCTTCAGGCTGCAATTGCAGTTGGCTGTTGGGTGGTGTACCTGGCAACTCTGCTGAGGCCAAAGCATTTCAGTGTTTTGGGAGTAAGGATTTTTCTTGCAGAATTCTAGCAATTTAACTGGAACTTAACTGACCAGCAATGAGTGCTTTAAAAATACAGGAAGAAATGAAGGTGTAAACAGCAGAGTGGAATGCTACAGAGATCAAGCAGTTCTGCATAAAGACAGTAGTATGTATTATTAATTGTAGCATCAGCAACACTAACCTAAGCATTTCTGAAGATGTTTTAGTAATTTCAATTGATCTGAAGGCTTTTGGCTTTTGGTATTGTGCCTTTAATTGTTCTACACTAGTAAAATTTGAAAAACTTCACTAAATATGTCAACAACTCACAGCACCATAAGAAAACTAGTGTAGCTGTACTAGCTCAGATCAAAGCTCCAGCTAGATTAGTACTGTCTCCCTGCTAAAGGTCACTGGGAGATGCCGAAGGGAAGGGCATAAAAAGCAGGGCAAGTGTAGTGTAAGAGATACCTCTCCCAGTCTGCATGGGAGTTATGGCTTCAGGAATTCAGTGATCCTGGTGCACCTTCATCCCATGCAGGTTGTGCTCTGTTATCTAATATTAGTGATATTTTTTTCAATACATTTCTGCATTTAAAGTAAGTGAAAAATGCTCTCATTTGTGGCTTAGACACTCTCCTCAAAGAGGTGTGCCTATTTTTATGTGGAACCTGGCTATTTTCAGATAACAAATTCAGTATCTAAGCATATTCAAAAGTCAAAATTAAAAATTTCTGCTGCCACCAAGCCTAAGAGAATGCACTAAATCTTTTTTTCCAATAGGGAAGTACAGAACTGCTAGTGCTCAGTTCAATTTCTCTTTATTCTCTTAAGTACAATTATGGCGTTTGATTTTCACAAATGATTGCGATGAAAGATTGTTCATGAGATTTTTTTTCAAAGGCTGCATGTGTGAGTCTGAATGCTTCTAGTTCTTGAAAAACAACAGTCTTTTCATAGGCCTTGCATCTCCTGGAAGCTATTTCCATTTATTCTGGTTGCTGACAGGGATTACTAAACCTCAGAGACTCACTACATAATGCATTATAATACATGATGCTAACAAAGGCAATTGTCAAGTGTATAGTAATCTGCAGGGGGCCAGAATGATTTGCTTTTCAGCACTTGTAGAAAACTGCCCGTCTTTTGAGACATTCATTGATAAATATAAAGCACAAAATAGTATTCCAGTGAGCTGTGAACAACAGTACAGCTTTTCTAGACTTCATGCAGTCTTCAGTAAAAAGAAACACTGGCAGATGACAGAGACATGGTCTTGCTTTATGTCTCTCAGAAAGAAATTAAGGAATCCAAAATGGATATTTTTAAAATAGGTTAGACATATGCCAACCTGGAATGAGTCTGGACTAATAGATTTTATTATGGAAGATGATTAACCTGATAAAAGTTATTCTGTGATGAAATAGAGTTCCTATTTTTCTCCTGCAAAAAACATCTCAGCAGATGTTTCATACCATTTGTTGAACCTGATATATTTGCAGAAATATGGCTGTCCAAGTGAAGTGTTTTACCCTGAAGATATTGTTCTATGTATGAATTGAGGATTCTAGCTTAATTTAACCCATGCCTTGCTCATTTCCTATTACCATTATGCTACATGGTGCCCAGTGAGGGCAGAGGAAACCTACTTTGAAAATCTTTACACATCTCAGCTTTGAATTGCACCTCGGGTCTTTGGGATAGTATCATTTAAGTTTATAACTGTTATTACATGGAAGAATATAAATCACATGATTTAGCCTTCTGAACTGTGCAATAAACAAATCAAAAAGCCTGAGTTTTATGTGGTTGGATCTCCTGATTTGCTGAATGTCTCCATGGTCTCCCTCTCTCTGACATAAACAGAACTTCCATAAATCTGTCTCCTTTCAGAGCTTGTATCATACAAGATGAGCTGACTTCACAGATATATTTTTGAAGTCAAGATAATATCTTGTTCTAACTAGCATCTGTGTCAAATGCTGCATTTCTCTCCCCTGTTCAATAATATATTTTGTAAGATGTTGGAAAAAAAAAATCTTTAATTTGTTAGTGCTGTTTTTATGGCTATTTCAAATCCATACCTTCACCGACCTTGAAAATTTAGTTCTCCAAACAACTACACAGTACTGGAGCTTTTCACTCAAAATCTTACTCTAGCACCTTATTGTTAAAAGAAACTGCACTTCTGTATAATAAAAGTAGCGACAGTTTGTAGCTGTTAACTGCTTACTAGTACTGAAACAACAGGAAAGTTAATAGTTACTCCCCTTTTCTGATTCCAGTTGAGATGTGCTTCCATGTTTAACAGTGGTGTGGCACAGAATACAAAGTCCTAATACCTCCTTAAAATACCATGCACCTCAGGTTGCTGAAAACTACAGAATGAATTACAGGGCCTTATGAAGGAAGGCAATGCAGCTACTCATTTGATTTACACAAAGAAGGGCTTTTGTGTTTTATTGTGAGTCAAGGAATCATGAGTCTAGGTTTTATCATAAAGCCATTATTCCCTGTTGACGGGAAATTGTATCTAATTTATCATGAAAATAACAAGGTAAAAACCTCCTCATCCTTAAAGACTTAAGGAGTTTGTAGGGTTTTTTTCAGTTAGGTTGGTTGTTGTTTTGTTTTCCTTTTTTTTTTTCCTTTTTTTTTTTTAAGCATAGTTCCATAAACAATCATAAAGTTCTTTGGAATCTGTGGAGGAATGACTGGGTTTCATACAACACTAGAGGCCAGCATCACTGCCTCGCTACAGAAGCTTGCTGCATATCATAACCTGGTCCTTGCCAGAATGAGCCTGCAGACTTATGCTATCTTTGCTGTGTTTCATGTCAGAGAGCAGTCTTCGCAGAACCACACCTGCAGTTTTGGCAGTTTTGAGGAATTTTTGATACACAGCAAACAACCTAAATTCATCATCCCGAATTGTTTGAGACTCTGAGGCATTAAGTCACAGATCACAGAATATTCTGAGTTATAAGGGACCCACAAGGACTACCAAGCCCAACTCTTAAGTGAGTGGCTCACACAGAGATTGATGTCACAGCCTTAGTGTTTTCAGCACCATGCTTTAACCAGCTGAGCCAATCTCAGGGTCAAGGTTGCTGCAGTCTGATGCTCTGTTGAGACACATGATGATGTGTGTTCATGTGTCCTGTAACTCAGAAGAGGTCAGAAACTGGGTCCTTTTCTTGTGCCAAAAATGTAAAGTTTTCAGGAACAGACTGTCCAAAGCCCCAGAGAACATGTTCTGACTTCAGAGCAGACACTGCTCTGCGCAAAGGCCGGACCTGGTGAGCTTCTGAGGCCTTTCTAACCTGAACAATTGTGGAGTCCCATGAAACAAAAAAACCCTGTATCTGTGAGCAGTAAAAATGTCAGACCACAGTCACATTTGAAACTGATTTATGATGATGCTGATGACTTGAATCACAAGGACATTCTCTTACAATGATGATCCCTCAGGCGCATTCAGGTCAGTATAGATTTCTGTGAACTCTGTGTTCTGTGCAGAGGGTGTAAAGCTGGAATCACTCACCATAAAATTTGTCAAGCAGTGGGGGAAACAGAGCCTGCTTGTGGGAACAGCCCCTAAGTTTATATCTCCACCTGCAATAACTGATTCATACATATCTAAATCTCCCCCCACCTCCCCCAGCTTTCTGGAGTGACAGAGCACCATGTTCTTTAGAAGTAATGGCATGTCCAGTAGCTGCACAGTTCACTGATGCTCTGATAGCATTAACACAATGCCACATCTGCTCTCTCCCCAGCTGCTGCTGAAAGTACTTTGGTGGTATTTTCCAGGCTGGGCTGGGTCACTAAATTGTTTAAGGTAGTCATTATATCTTCCCAATGAATTATGCTGCTTAATTTTTTTACCGAAAGAAGAACACTTCTAAAAAGCTTCAATAAACCAAAGATGGCAGATTTCTGATCTCTTTTTGAAAACTGTCCATCTCCCAACTTAGTAACTTTCCTCTGCCCCAAGTTTTGTGCACCCCTTTCTACTCTTCCTACTGTGAACACGGAGTTTGAGCAGAAACATTGCTGCAGGGACAATTTTTGATGCTTCCTTTTCTGCTTGCTCCAGCCACTCAAGCAGAACAGACCCTTTGTGTGAAACCTGAACAATCATGAAGGAGACATTAATCTCCACCTCACTGGAGCAAACAAAAAACCTTTGTTCCAGGACAATGGCTCAATGCAGTACCATGAATAGGACAAGGCCCTCGTGAGGATTTCATAAACTCTGCCTCTGGTGGTCCAGCATCTTCCTGTGCAGGCAGGAATGCTTCCCTTCATGTCTGAAACAATTTTTACTGAGATGGGAACTAAACCTGACCTTGAAAAGGTGAAGAGCTTCTTGAGCAACTACCTGCCAATATGCCATTTTCCAATTGTTATTTTTTGCCAATATGTCATTTTTCAATTGCTATTTTTTGTGCCAACAGCCTGAAGATTAAAAAAAAACAATCTTGGAGCTAAGAGATGGGCAAAATCAAAGCAGTCAAAACAAACTGCTCCACTGGATGAGTGGTATTACTCTAAAAGCTGTCCTTGCCCTTCATATGCTCTACAACAGTAAAGTCTAAATAAAATGGATTTAGTCTTAAAAGTCAGTACTGCTTTTTTTAAAGTATGGATATTCTACATAAGACTTGTGAGATCTTTTTCAATACAATATGGTTGTAATGAGACCATTGGTGAAGTAAGATTTGAGAGAGTTGGGGAAGTTTGGAGAGTTGTCTTTGTTTTTTATGTTGTTTCTTCATATACTCACAAGAGATGAGGACACTGAACTCTGTCACCCAGGAAATTTCAAATACTGGCATCGTCAGCAGCTGGGGTTGTGTCCTCTGAGAAGGACCAGATTCTTGCTGTGACATTTAGTCCTGTGGATTTTACTGTCTCTCAGTCCAGATCTGCCATGACTTTAGTTAAGCCAGGTTGTAACCTTTGATAATAAAGGAATGCAGAGACGCAAAGCAAAGACAGCCAATAAAAGATAGGAAAAAATGAACACAAATCCAATGAATGGCCTCTGCAATGACATCAACTTCTGACACTGAATGTCACAGGGAGACACAGTGGCAGCAAAATATGGTTCCTATATACATTTCACAGAATCACACAATATTCTTAGTTGGAAGGGGCTCACAAGGATCACTGAGTCCAGCTCCTAAGTGAATGACCCATACAGGGATTGAACCCACAACCTTGGCATTATTAGCACTCTGATCAACTGAGCTAGTCTCATTTTCTTTCGTTTATCTTTAAACTCAGGAGGAAGAACTACCGAGAAGGCTAAATAAAGCTATACAGGACCTCAGTTCTGAAAAAAATACAGTTTGTACTGTTTCTGAAAGCCAGTTGCTAGTCATGACTAAGCTCTTCTTAGTTATAAAAAGGTATTCCTGAAAGTAAGCAACAAATACCAGGAATGCAGATACATCACAGTAGCTACTCTGAGCTAGAAGGTCTTCAGAAAAGAAGAAAAGGAGATATTCAAGATATTCAAGCAGAAAAGGAGATATTCAGAAAAATTTCCAGATCAGTAGAGCTGTAAGCATGACCTTGGACAGGGGAGGATCAACTACTGCTTTAACATGGATGAACTGGATGATACACTATAAAGTTTGACTGCTGTAAACTATGTGGAAGGGGAATGAGTATTGGCATTATTAATCTGCAATTTGATATTGTGGGATGCATTGAAAATAAATCAATCATTATTAAAACTCTTAAGTTCTGCAGTGAGACTTAACCTCCTAAAAAAAACCACACCCTCCCCCCCCCCAAAAAAAAAATTTAACCTTGGTCAACCTTAAAAAAACAGCAAAGGCTCACCCTAGTTAATGCAGTAACACAAGCCACTTTAAGAAAGCTGGCTCTTACATAACCTTCCATTTATAAATCCTAGTGCAGTGGTTGGTAACTGACCTTCTGGAACTACAACGCCGCAAAACATTGTCCCAGGCCATGTTTGCCATGTTTGTTAAAACACAAGCATTTCAAAAACTGGAATGCCATCAGAAACTTTCTGCCCCAGAATTAAAATTTGTGATTTCTACGAAGTAACTTAGTTTGTGCAATGTCTTAGTTTGAGAACACGAACACTGATAAATCCACAGATTTCCTTGTTCACATGAAAGAAATCATCATGATCCTGTTTTTCATGGTGTGGTGCAGATGTTTCTTCTAGTAAGGCAGAAATGCTACCGTAGCCAAATCCTCAAGACAGAACAGATTAATGAGGTTTCTAACTGGATGCCATACTGCATTCCCCATTTGTAGGGAAGATGTTCAGCATCTGAAATGCCAAGGAACTTAAACACATGGCTTGTCTTCTCCAAACGATCATGCTATTCCCTAGATCTTGAGTCAAAAATTTGTGAAAAAATGAGGCTTTGTGTACTTCAGTTAATTTCTACCTACTTGCTCAGCTGCTCTTCTGCACCATCAATGCACAAAGACTACATCTTTGGCTCTCTCTTTAGTACTAAATATGCTCATATTTCACCATACACCCCTCCAGTACCTCCCCTTTTCTGAATTCAGACTTTGGTCCTTTTGGGACATCTTTGCAATGCCTGCTATCTATCATTTCCATAAGAATTGAGATGGGGAAGTGGGGAGGTTTCAGCATTGCATGCAGGTTAGATATAAAGCACAGAGAAGAAGGCCTAAATTAAGGATCTCAAAAATCTTCACTTTGTTCAAATTTCAGCTTGTGAACTAAGAGTCAGTATTAGCAGCCTGGAATGTTTATAGCTACCAAAGCTATCCAAGTTGCAATTACTGGGTGATTTTTTCTGGTAGCAACCCTCTCAATACACTGAGGAAATACATGGCATCAGTCACAAGGAAACAGGGTTTTTTTATTTTTTCTTGTTCCCGTTTTCAGCATCTGGATCACTTGAAAGCATGGGGATGAGGCAGCAGGTACTTGGCTAAAAATCTTGTGAAAGTGTAAGAGCAATAATGGAGTAAAAGGCCCAGCAGTTTCTTGCATGGGTCAGAATTGCAAATCATTTTGCTCCTCTATAGGCTGATCCTTACCAAACTTAATCAAATGAGCACATACAACCCTTCTCCCCTGTTTGCTCAAATGTATGAAGGTGAGGGGATAAATTCAAGTATTTCTGCATATTCTTGCTACCTGACAGTCTAATGCTGATTTCACAGTAGTCGTGGAAACTGACCTTATTTTCTTTCAGAAAGGAGAAAAACACTACCCACGTTTTTGTAAAAACATGTTCACATGCACTGCTTGTGGCAAACCCTATTTTAAAACGCTCCTTTGCCTACCCTCTGGCTACAGTGAAGCTGCCTAAGGCATCTAAAAATTAATCTTGGGCTGGGCCCTGAATGCAATTTTCTGTCTCTTGGCCTTTCCAAAGCTGGAAAGAAAGCAGAGCGAGTGATACTTCTCTAGCTACTGCAGCTCAGGAAGTGCATTCAGGGCGGCTAAATGCCACGGGGACTTCTGGGACCCAGTGAGAGCCGTGCACTGCAGGGATCTGCCATGCAGTTATTTCATGCTATGGACACTCCTCTTCTACCTTTAAAAGATTTCAGTGAAATGGGAACATGTTCCTGTGCATTTTTCAACAAGCAAGCCTCATTCATGTTATCCTGAGTGCAAACTAAGGGTACCGAGCAGGCCGTCAGGCTTGCTGCAGAGATGCAATGAATTCTTTAACTTTTCTCCTTTAACTTCTTCCTTTAACTTCTGTCAAGAATTGCTTTATGCCTTGTTATTTAACAGACAGCACAGTTGAAAATATCAAATACATCACTCTAATGAATGTAAGAGCTTCACACAGGATAATTTATCAGGTGGCAAATGAACTTATTTGTAAGCGCAGAAAGGGATGTGAAATGGTATATTTATTACACTACAGACTGAATATTTGTGAGGAAATGGGCCTATGAAAACTGTACAGTCTTTGGTGTCCCTCATGGGAAAAATCAGCTGCCAGACTTAAGGCTGGGAAATATGATTTGCTGACTTCAGCTGGAAATTAAACAACTATTGAGCATAGAGGGTTTGCACAGCATCAGGGAATAAGTCAATAAGGCAATGCTATTGCAATAATACACTGACTTGGTATGAATATTCTGTCTTTACTCATTCTAACTCCAATATTACCTGCCAGTGCTACATTTCACTGGCTGGTGGAGCCCTGCTGATGAACTGGACAGGAGAGTCAGCAGCCAGTACCCACTTGGCAGTTCCTAGTCTGGCATAACCAAATCCAAAGCGGAGAGCTAAAGCTCAGGCATCTCAAGCTGTCTTTTAAACAGACAAGGCTTTTCAGCCCAGATGAAACACAGCTGCTACTCTTCTACAGTGTTTGACTCTTGCTCTGACAGAATTAATCAGGAAGCAGCAGCTACTGAATCTTGCCTTCTGTGCTCCTCATTTTTTCATATAGGGAATTTTCTCTGTTACACTGGCTGCCTTGCTCTTAATAAAGGTTTTCTTATCTCCTAGGTGCTTGACCATTAATTTCAGAACATAACCAAGCAGATGATGACTGAGAATTAGGAAAATGATGGGATGGCTTGCAGTAAACTGTCATCAAACAGAACAGACTTCGCTCCTCCCCACTTCAGGCTGAAACTGATCCCATAACAGGGAAGCAGCAAGAGAAACCCTGTGACTCTGGACATCACCCTGCTGTTTTCAGATTGAGATGGGGCTACTCTATTGAGTCTTGCAGGTCTGTGGTTCCCAGCATCTGTCCCTCTTTTTTGCCTGTGGTTGGGGGCAAATAAAAGATACACAAGCAAACGTGTTAAATGCTGCAGCTTAAACCTTCTGACGGTTATAATATAATATAAAACCCCTCACATAGAATGATACTGAATATGATTACATGCTTACCAGATACATACATCATACATTAATCTATGACTTGAATATAACTGCCAAGGGATGGTATTTTATGCTGCTGTGCTACAAGGTATAATCACTGGAGAGCTGACAAAATGTCTGCATGCTGCTCTTCCTAAGGGTCTGATAACTACCAGCAAATGAAAGAAACAACACTCGCCAGTAGTAACTCCTCAAACTACAGATGCTCATCAGCAGGAGCCCTTAGAAATCTGTACTTTTTAATCCTCCATCAAAAGAACAAGTTATGAAAATAAATACTACACTCTATTTACAAAAAAAAAATGTAGCTTTTTATTTATAGAATCTAAGAGATTACCTAGAAAAATAAAATAGAAAACCATTACACTCCTCAATTATGAGCAACATATTGAGGAGTCAATACACCAATCCTGACTGCAAAGCAGGTGACATTTTGACATGTATTGACACACACACACTCAACTCTCAGGGTTAAGCATATAAGCCAGTAAACTGACCAGCTGTCAGCTCCTAAGTACATTACATTTAAACTCTCACTGAGATTTAAATCTAATGCAGGTGACCGGGAATTTTTACCACAACACAATGCACATTAATTTCTTCAGCTTAAGTGCCTGAACCTTCACTTTTGTTGAAACTTCATGGTGATGCTCTTTTTTTTTAAAGAGATTTTAAGTTTGTATGTTTGTAACAAGTAAACACGAAATTTATAAATCTTCCATAAATCACACACATATATGAGTGTAAGTGTGAACACTTTCTCTCCACTCTATCTTTCAGCCTTTTGGAATAGAAAGGAATAAAAAATCACAGGGCAAACTGAACATCTGGATTTGTTTTCTTAAGTATTGTTTACTAATTAAATATAAAACAGCATTCTATACAATTAGCTTCTCCCCTTAATCGGTCTATTCATGAAAACTGCTACCTTCCCCAATTGTCCGTAAATGTGTTCCTTTAAAAAAAAAGCAAAGCAGCATTGAAATTCCTTTTAAATAGCAGGAAAGAGCTTTGAGCTGTTTCTAATAGAACACATGTTAAAACTCAGAGGTACTCTGCAGCTCTCCTGCTGTACATTGTCTTGGTGACAGATGGATGAACATGGTGTGGTGCACATAGCATGTCACCCTGGCACCTTAAACCTGTCTTACTGAGAAGGGAAAACCTGTTGAAATACACAGAACACTGGAGAATATGAAGATAACTGGCCAGGTGTCTTGCTCACGCTTCAGCTAACATGAACCATACAGCAACAGGAGCTGGTGTCTGGAACTGTATCCCAAAAACACTGTGGGCTGTCCCAGCTGAGGCTGCTGGAAGAGAAAGTTGAACCAAATTGCACATTTCTCAAACTACTGCTGTAAGAACTGATTGCTCTTTCCCTGCTATAGATAAACAAGTAAGTACAGACTATTCAGGTCACTTTCAGTGATGGTGAGCTAGGAAGCTTTCACAGTGCTCTCTAGGAAGTTGCTTTCTCTGACAAGCATCCTGTATGTTCTTCATGCAGTGACCTGGTGCCAGCCACCCTGAGGTGGCCATACTTTTACCCCAGCAGCAGCTACTTAACAAAGAGTTAACTAAGACATCACTTGCCTTCAGCATGATTCTGAGATGTGAATGCTACTACTGCCAGTCCCCTGAGCGAGCTGACTGTCCCACTTTCCCTAGTGCTGCCTGCACAATCAATGGCTGCCTCTCAGCTCAGGGCACACGGCCTCAGCAGCTTGCCAGGCTTTGCACACAGACGTGTGAGGGCATGACTGTGGCCACACAGAAGAGGTTGCAGTGGCTGCAGCAAAGCAGCCTGAGCCCTCACAAAGGAGGCCTCTTTTACTTTTACACAGCAGCACTAACAACTGACGTAAAATGAGCCTGCAAAGCCTTGCAGTTCAGAGGCAGATGACCAAACACTAATCACATGGCTGCCAGCAGCTAACATTAGCCAGGGAAAAGGATCTGAACTGACTGTGACTTCTGTGTCATCACGGAAGACTTAAAAAACAGCTCAGCTGGGAAATGGAAAGAAAATTGAAAAAAAAAAAAAAAGAGAAAGAGAGAGAGAGAGAAAGGTAATTTGACAGTATCTGTGCCCCATCACAGGCTGCCTTGGAAAAATCCCTGAATTTTGCACTATAGTACCCAAGCTCAGCGACACTATTCTAAGAAAATCCTTTGCTAAGCACAGTCTCCTTGCTATTACTCCTCCTGTGTATGGCAGCGTTCCTTTGAGTAGCTTGCTCCTCACAGAGCTTGCCCCTCTACACAGAGCTCATGTGGGAGGCAGTGCTCTCCCCTGACAGAGCAAACCTTTCCTGCAGTGGAGAAATGCACCCAGACAAATTATTCTGGGATTTCTGCAGTGCACTGAGACTGACATATCCCACAACTAAAGAGATATGGGCTACAGACGTACCACTTTTCTTCTGAGTCTGTGTCTTCCCTTATTTTACAACTGTGCAGCAACCTCAGGGCTAATCTGCAGGGCCATCTAAACAGGTCTAGCATTGAACCAAAATGTTTAGTTCTTCAACAGCCTGATCTGCAATGGCAGCAGCAGTGGCATCTGGAGCAGTATTTCTACTTACAATGGAAAGAAGCATTTTTCCCGAAGTGCCTAATGGCAGTGAAGTAACAGATAATGGCAAACAGCATCATGCACACCCTTTAAACTGCATGCAAATTACCAAGCATGACTTACTTTTTAAAACTAGAATTGTCCTTTATTTCTATGGGAAAAATTCTACAGCTGAGTCCCTTCCCTCTGTTGTACAGATTTTACATTCAGTTGCACGGTCACAAAACATGGCTTTGGAAGGAATCTCCACTTACAACAAAAACCACATCAATGTGACTAATCACAACAGCTGTCTTACCTATCAGGAGTTTAATGGCTTCTACTTAGAGCCTTTAAATAAAACACCTTGTCTACATATTTTTCACTGAGCAATCCAACTAATTCCCATTTTTTGAAGAAGCAGCTTTAATGCCTACACGATGCTGCAAAGTCATGAGACAGTACTTCTGATCATTCTTGACAGAACACATGTGTATGCTGCATAGTTAGCCTGGAAAGGCTCAGGTGTAACCTTGCAGATCCCATGAAGATTTAAACAAACCATGAAGTTATGTTTCTTAACAAAACTATGCATTTTTTTTCCTACTCTGACCTAATACTGTCACACCAGTGAAAAGGTGTTTCTGTTGCAGTAGTAGGATTGCAGTACTTCTTGTGCAGGCATGATTGGTCTGTGGAAGGAGGTAGGACATTTTTCTCCCAATTCTATTGAAATGGTAAGTCTTTGATGACAGAATGTTTCCCAAGGTTTTACACTGGGAAGGTACTTCCCTGCACGGCTGCTGCTGTACTTAAAGCTTCGCTGTCAATTTTTTGAGTGGTTAATGGAATTCTTTTATCTGCACATATTCTGGAATCCTTCTATAGATCATCCACTGGAAAATGCATTTACATGACATGTCTAAGTACTGAATTTGTTTCATCTTATCAGCCTGGGAGCCTCTCTGACCTGAAAGAACAAGATGTTACCAACAGTGACGCCACTAGTCTGACTGCCATTTGTTCAAGCAGAGCCCCTGAATAAAAACACAGCTATCACCAATGGCCATGGGAGCTCACCTGGCCACAACAGAGGCCCATTTGAAGTCTAGTTCCTTAGAACCTGTGGCACACATTAACGTAAGTCATGCCAACATCTGCTGAGTTTGTGTGCTGAAGCATTTGCAGGCTCATGCCTTTGAATCCAACAGAATCTTTAGAGCTTGTGTCTATTTTTCTGCTCTGTCTGTTGACAAGCAATCCTAAGAATCTGTCACTAGAAGGCAAAAATAGAAACGAGACAGGAAAAGCTAGGGACCTCAAAAGTGTTTCTGGAATTTCAGTGCAGGCAAACCTCACATGATGATCTCATGAAAGAACTGCCCTTGAAAGTAAAATGGAGAACTTTTGGATAAAAAAATCCCAGAAAGTCACAAAACAAAAGCCTATTGAAGTGATTAAAACTTACTCTACAGAGGATAGTAATGGTAATGTGAAAATCTCATAATCTATCAGAACCAGAGTAACCTGATAAATACTATGGGGGATTAAGAATACAGAGATTGTACAGAAATAGTATTCTCAGAACTATTTCTAACAAGGAAAGCTTTCCCCTTTGTGGGTTTGTAACAATAGTGACAGACTTTGAGGGAGGCTCCAACTGTAGAGAACCTAACTTTGGTCTGGAACAGGACACAAAAGAAAACCTCAAGGCTTGTGATGGTAGATAACATCAGAACTAGGGTCTCATGGGAAGTCTCCAGACAATTCAGTGGAGGTACATGTCTGTCTCTGTTTCATGCTGCAGGAAATACAAGGTAGAGCGAGAGCTGTTGGTCTCTAAGCCACATGAACAGAGGTCAGGCTTAAGGAAATTAAAAGACAGAGGAGATGCCACATTGGTTCCTGAAATTCTGTCTTTGATGGTGGCCAGCTGTAGCTGTTTAGGGAAAAGGTATAGGAAACAAAGAGCAGAAGAAATGTAGTTCAGCTATGGATGGACTAAACTGCTTCATTTTCAACTGTGAAATAACACAGAGTTCTGTATCCCACATTCTCAGGTTGTGGCAAGTGGGTGGGGACGGTTACAAATACTTCTGTCTTGTGTGCTGTAACATTTCCTTTGACATAAATTAGTTTCTCTTCATGCATAAGCCATTTGCAATTAAGACATAAAGGTTCTGCAGTAAAAGGAAAGGGAGAGAGAAATTCTGTCAGCACTCCCATACTCAAGAGTAAATTTGTGAATGCAGGGAGGAAAGAGTTCCAAAGCAGCCAGTTACCCCATGGAAAGTATGCAATGCTGAGGGCAAATAGCAAACCTGCCTGGGGTATGAGTAGAGTCAATTGTAGGACTTTGAGCATTGTATCCTGAAACAACCGCCACATTTCCCAAGTACTTTTTTAGCATGATGAAGGACTTCATCTATGAAAAACCTATTTTCTAGATTCTCCTTTTCTTTTGTCCTTCTAGTGCAGATACTGTGTAGAGACAATGTCCTGGCCCTAAGCACTAATATAAATCCATCCTTTATAGAAATAGATGTTGGATTTACCCTGGTTATCTGCTTCATCATTTGCTATGATCCCCACCAGCTTCAGGAGTTTTCTTCCACAACTGCCTGTTTGTTGCTAAGAAGACTGCAAAAACAGTGTTCTTGGGGAAAATGCACTGTATTTATGTGTGCAAATTGGTAATTTTGAAACATGGCAGGCTCAGCAAAATTTCTCCCTGAATGTCATCCCTATGCAATGCTTCCCAACATGGATGCAGATTTAGATCCTTTAGTCAGTGTCAGCACCATCTCAGAGATTGCCCTTTTTAGTTAATTTTGAGAGTAAACAGAATAAATGTGCATCAAAGTGCTCCCACATGAAAACCCAGTGCCAGGAGAGGCAGCAGGGAACAGCTACTGCAGGGTCAACCCATGCTGCCTTTCTAACCATTCACAGTAAATGGAAGATGCTCAGGGACAGGCTGCCATCCCACTGCATGTGACACAAATGCATTCTTTAGTCTTCCTGACACACTGGTTACATGAAGTTTTGTTCATTTAAAAAAAGAAACAAAAAGAGATGAAAAGAAAAGCAGGTTTCTGATATCTTTTTGCATGGGAGGCTGACTTAAAATCAAAAGTAGTGAAAATAAAATGGAGTAACTCCAGCCTTTTAGATATTTAGCCTGAGCTAATGACAGCTGATTTTCTTGTTACTCCAATACTGTGATCATACTCCCTTCTCCAGGTAAAAGCAACAGAGCTTCACAAGACAAGACAACTCACCTTACTTGAACTGCTAGTGCTGTTAGCATTAGGTAGAGGATACAATTTTCTGGTTGAGATGAAAACCACTGAGTTGAACAAAGGTTTCTTACCGTTAAGGACAACGCCATGCAAACGAAAGTGAACTTCTTGATATGTGTCGCTGTGACGGTGCTGTTGGTGTTCACCAGTTTATTGCTGGGGTTATTCTGGGGCAAGAGAGAGAGATAGCGAGCATTAGCCTGGCTCCAGACTACCGGCAGCTGCTGGCACCAGGGTCATACACTGGACCTGGCCGTGTCTGACCTGGCTTGTTTGCTTTACAACCCAGAGCTTTCTGAGTGCTTTGTACCGCGGCAGAACATTTTCTGCTTAAACTGACGGCAACTGCTGCTACGGTCACTGAGGGCTGAGTAATCTCCCTACTTTTCTAAGGAATAAGTCCTATTTAACAAATTCAGCTTTGAAAAAGGTTGGTAGCTCCTAAGAAAACACCACCTGATTTTTTTAACCTTAGTCTGAAGTCTGTAGCATGTTTCCACATGAAAAACAGGATTTTATTCCCTTTTACCAGAAATTGGTACCAAATCACCAACACAAGCATCCTTACTGATCCAATTAGACAAGTAGGTAATATAAACAAAGCTGCTGGAACAACTGGCTCCATTAATGCAGTTTAATGAACAGAACATAATTACGACTATTAGATGTTCCACCTTGAACATGGGCTCTGTAGTCACATGGCAGCAAAGTTTTATTTAAAACAACAAAATTCTTCTTCCAAATGTCTAATATAGCAAATGAAGCTGAAGATTTAAAATTGCCCTTGGGGAACACATAAAACCAAACTAAATGGTCTGTGAAAGGATGGGATATCAAAGCACGGTACCATTAGGAACGCTTAAGCAAGAGGCTGTTAGGTCGTCTATTGCACTTACCTTGGGACTGTTTGAGACACATAAGTTCGTGCACCTGCTGATAAAACCTCTACCATGAGATGTACATTTATCCACCCTTAATGGAACTTGGGTAGAACAGCAGTACCTTCCACAGAATCAGCCTTCTCTACTGGAGTTACTCATAGGAGAAATAGAACTACTGCAGACACATTTTGGGAGTGGAACACTGTGAAGAGTACATTATTCCACACACACTCAGGTGTGGAATCTTTTTTCTATCAATTTTCACTCAGGAAAATTGATGGAATTTTGCAATTTAAAGCTTTTGTTCTGATCAGTGCAGCAATTACACCAAGATAGCCCCATGCTCCTGCCTAAATACCTGGAAGTTTAGATGCTTGAAGATGTAAGCAACCTAGACCCTAAAGCAGGAAACCACTCCACCTGACCTTTTGGGGAACAGGTTGTGAAAACTCTCTGTTAACATTTTTTCATGCTTCTATTGCTATTAATTGTGTTTCTGAAGAAATACTTTGCTACTTAGTTTTTACAGATGTGAGGATAAGCCTTGCTTACATCACTCACCAGTGTTTAAATGAACTTTTTGATGCATAGCTCAACTTTCTAACAAGCCTAAAATAACAAAGAGGAAAAAAAGCACACCCAAATCAAGCCATCCAAAAGGCCAGCTAAGAAAAAGCTTTCTCTTTCTTTCCTCCACTGCTGCTATCTCTGCCCTTGCCATACTCCGTCCTTTGCTCCAACTCTTGAGCACATATTCTTCATTCATAACTCTTACACACTATTTAGAACAAAGCACTATGGAGCAAAAAGAACTCCCATTTAGTCATTAGATAAATAGCATTCACAAATCTCACAACTGGTGTTGCTCTGACTCAGGTGGTAGGGTCCATTAAGAGTAATGGCATTATCACCATATAAAACAGCATACAGAGCACAGAACTAGCATATGCCTGCACTCTTCCAAAAAGTAACCCTTAACCTGAATATAACTCCTAGGCCATGAGGTTGCTTTGGACACAAAGTCTCATAAAAGATTGAAGCAGGACCCTGCACCTCTCTTACAAATGTGAAGACAGATAATGATTTCCCTGTTAAGACAAGAATCTGACTTGTCCAGTGGAATCACTGAAGAGGGGCATCTTAAATCCCATCAGTCAGTGTGCTTCTGATGGCCATCAGCATTGCCAGCTTTCTGAGTAAGTGACAAAAGAAAATTGGAGCTTGCATGCAAACATGTAGTTTTGGCTTCTGAAAATCACAATGGACATCTTACAGGATCCAGAAATAAAAAAGTGTTTCTATCTAGATTCTTCTGAGAAAGATTAAGCTTAAGGAAACAAAAGGCCTTTTGAAAGGCACAGTGTCACAAGGTGGTGCGTAACTGAGGGAAAAGCAATTCTCACAGCAATCTCAAAAAACCCACTCTAGGTTTCAGGTTTGGCACTTATTATCTGAAAAGTACAGTGAAGGCATTTACACACATTGTTGCCAGGATGAGATACCCTTTATACTGCTGCTACATCATTTTGTACATTTTATTGCTCTTCAAACATAGAACTGAAATTCCCATTAGTACTCTTCCAGCAGTTAGATAAACTGTACCCATCTGTGCCTCGCCCTAGCATTTTCTTCCTCACATTGTCCCACAAGAGCCCTGTGAGGATCCTTTTAACTGAAATAAACAAATGGACAAATCATGGTCTAATCCTGTCACCACTGCAGTTGTCAGCATATCTTTCACCAGCTAAATGAGACCTGAATTTAAGAGTCTTAATTGCTGTTACTATTGCTTGGTAATAGTGCATTGATTGTGGCTTGTATCAAATCAGGTTAGCAGCTCCTGAGTTTCCTGTCCCAAACTATTTTATCTTGCGGTTCATTGGGTGTGCATCTGCAGTTCCTTTTCAGCAGCATGGCCTCTTAGAAAGCCTACATGTGGTATTTTATCTGAGAGGTCAATTTAGTTGCACACAGGCAGGTTAGGAGGTTATGACTGATTTGACTCTGTGTTGGTTTTAAATTCTCCTTGGAAATATGGTGGATGATATTAAACAGGGCTTGCACCAGCTAAATACATTCCAGAGAAAACAAACATATTTTTCATGAGTATTTGGAACCAGAAAGTTCAGTTACTAACTGGTAAATAAAGGGAAGGAGAGGATCTGGCATTTAAATTCCAGAGTCACAGGAAAGGACTGTTCTTTGCATAACATATATACTAGTGAGTACCAGTTATAAATCAGAGCAAAAAAAGAGACTAAACAAAATTAATTTTTGCTCTGGGCTCAGTTCCAGGAGCAGTCCTTGCATTCTTACATAATTACATGATTTAGAAGTCAGTACTACTAAAAGAATGGCTGTTATCTGTGTGTCAGTCTATGAAACACCCTTTGCTAAATATTAACATAAGCAAGTAAACCCAAATCCACTTGAGAGATACCATAAAATATGGAGCAGAGACGTGAGCTGGCTCACTCAGTGATGGCACTTTATGAGAAATCACTTCATTACCTAAATAGCTACCGCACAGTGAGGACTTTTTTTAATCCTTAAAAACACAGCACCTATCTATCCAAAAGGCAGCTTAATACCTTGTAACACAGAGCTGAGGATAAAATCATAAATCAGACAACAGCCTGAAGTCACCAAAAGCCAATTAATTTTAACTAGATTTTAAGAAAACCTATCAGTGGAACAACAAACAGAGAGAACTAGGAGGACCACCCACACAAAATCCCACAAGAGGTATTTATGACAGCCCTAACAGGGATGCTCACCTTGTCAAAAGCAGGGTATACAGCCCTGATCTCTGTCAGCCAGCCATAGGGCATGTGTCCCACAGGATATGTAGCTGTCAAAATCGCCACTGCCTACAAATAGAGACAGAGAAAAATGAACTTCAAATCTTCAAACACAGCAGTTAAATGAACAGAGTGCTATTGCACACCAGTATCACCACACTGACCTTGACACAATGCAAAACCAGACTCGGGACTGGAAACTTTTTGTTTCAGGAAGACCATCAAAATGGCAATCATATGGCCTGGCATTTTAAGCTTATGAACATTTATTTTGCCATGAAATTACCTAAATCAGCTTTGACATTTCACTATCACTCTGATACTCTGAGATAACAGTTAACTTGAGCTGTAGTGCACCCCTTACCAGCCCAAAACCTTCCTCCTATATTGCTCCTGAGTTATTTTACCTACAGACTCTCTACCTGAGAAGCAGAATGCCTTGCAGTGCACAGTAGTTTTGAATCATATCGCATAATTTCAATTTATATACATTTTACTTGGTTATTCATAAATAAAACAGCTTCAAGTAAGACCGATGGACTATAAATCAAGAGGACTTCAGTGGCTGACTGAGTTTGGACATCAGCCTGACTGCCTGGGGGCAGAAGGCATTTGTGAGACAAAAAAATCCACCTCTCCCCACTCTGGTGCTCATCAGTGAGCACCAGACAAAAAATAATTCCAGATGAATTGGGAAGATGAGAAGACTGGGAATGGGAAGAAACAATTCATTGCCTGAAGTGTTAAAACTAGGCCCTTTTACACTCTCACAAGTACAGCCCAAGAGATTTATCAAAGACATAAGCTCCCCCATATATTAACTGAGAGTGCTTGGGTGCCTTTTGTCTGTAGGTTCAGATCTGTTACAATCCACGCATTTCTGATTCATTTTACATCTGGCAATGGTAATGTCAAGAAAGACCTTTTTTTTAACTACTGCTGTTTCTGTTTCCTTCTCAAACTTTCAAAATACATTTTCTTGATTATCTGAGCCCGTTTTCCCATTATAAATTGAACTGCTGTCTTTGCTTGGTTAAAAGACCTATACAAACACAGGACCATGTAGCAAGCTAATTTGTTCCCTGTGCTGTTTAAAAAGAGAATGGAATACAGTGATATTCACAGAGAGGAAGAGAATGGTATAGATCCTTCCCTGCTAATAATAGCTTTAATAATGTTTAATGTACCTTGAAAAAGTAATTGGTTCAAATAAAACAAATTGGAATTTTAAGATAGTACCCTTTTTAATTGCACACCCTCCCATTATTGTATTTTCATCAGAATTTCCACCTGTATGAAACCTAACTGGGTTAAATCGAGTAAGGAATATAAAAGCTATTTTGCTTATTTTCATTGTCAAATCCAAAAAGACTGCAAAGACACAGTACCTGTTAAAGGAAAAAGAATTTCACTACCATATTTTGTATGCTAGATTCACCTTGAATGAAAGTATGTGGTGTTTTTACAGTATTTTTCCTCAATTAGTGTTATTTCAACATATATGCATGAAAGTTTTCCTAAATGTCTAGCACCTGTATTTGACAGATGAAAAAGGCCCCTATGAAAGCCACCACCAAAGAGGCAGCCCAATCACCACAACTCTGCTGGCCATCCAAGCAAAAGCAGTGGGAGTTGGACAGCACAAGTGGATTTGTGCTCCTCATGAACATGTTACAGCCTAGACCTTCACAGGGACTCCCTGCCCACAGTGAAAGCTGCTGCTATTATTGAATAGGGGACCTGTGAAACTCCTGTGGATACTGATGCTCCAGACGCTGATGTTATCTGTGTTGCCAGCATCTCCCTTTTCAGAGGCAATTATTTCAGAAATCAGAGGAAGTTGGAATGTGATCATTACTGTTAGTGTAAAACTGCCAGTAAGTCACCAGCTGTGACATGTATTTGCAGTCATCCTAATAGCAACAAAATGGAACTGGCTAGCCATGAAATGTGATGCATCTGAATTTTGCATCAAGAAATGCAAAACTGATCTTTGCTAACCTCTGGCTCCCCTTGTACAGACACCACTGTTAACACACAGGCTGATCCCTGAATCACACATGTAAAAGCATTACATTTCCCAAGTTCTCTTCTCACAGTTGTTTATTTGCAGGCCCTGGCACCTCCTGAGTGAGTGAAATACATAGTATCATGTATGACAAATTAGCAGCAGTTCTTTAAACTTCTCATTTAGTATCTTACAGCTTTGCTTGTCCTGTGACAATATGCATCTAGACATCCTCACATAAAACTGGCAGCCGAAGTCCCCCAGACTTCTTAAGAGAAAGGGTCAGCTTGCGGTGTGAGCCTTGGTAAAGGCTCTGCATTACAATCAGAAATCTGTCTCCCAACAGCTGTAGGAGACTTACTGGAGTAATCTGAAATTCCTCAAGAGAAACAGGGTGCATTTCATATCCCAACCAGGAGACAGACTTTTTTTTATATGCACTTTTTTATGTCTCTACACTGTTCTGTGTGATGCACTGACTGCTAACAGCAGTTTCACTTCAGTTTGCACAGCCATAAAATATACATGACAGGAAAGAGTAGGACATGGGACTACTGTCAACTGTCCTAAAATTTCTGAGATCTAAATGCTCCAGACTATGTGTACGTATGTGTAGAGCAAGCAAACCTGGGATGCAGGCACTGCTCAGTGAAAGAATTCTACTAGTCTTGTTAAGGATGAGGTCTCATTAGACCTCTCAGAACAGTTCATGGTGAGAGTCCAAGCAATCTTCTTTTATGCTTTTTCAAGCATAAAAAGAGCACTAAACAGAAATGTACTTAAGACAATTTTTTCTTGTCAGCTTGGCTGAGAAGTGAGGCACAGAGGTAGCACCATGGAAATGGTCATTTGCAGAAATGGAGAGCACTGCCCTTCTCACCTCTGTGGCTGCGGAACTGCCACCTAGGTCCCGGGAGACAAAAAGGTTGACAATGGGCCTACTTATTCGCTGAGTTGCCAAAATTAATGCCAAAGGCCACCAGAAACTCAGCATCTTCCTTATTGTAGCTTCTCCCTGCAACACAAGGTAAAAAAATGAAGTGCATTTGGAAAAAAAAAACATGCAGCACAGAACCAAAAACATGGAGAAAAGTTTTCTGCTTTTCCCATCCATTGTCAGTTTGGTACTCATTTCAATAATTTTCAATATGAGGAGCCTAAAATATTTTCACTCATGGTAGCAATACTGATTCAAAAGAAGATGTGTCATGGATCTCAATAAATAATGCATAAGGTATCTGCATAATTTGTTCTGACTACCAGACAAAGTTACATGAAAAACAATATGACATTTGAAGAAAAAGAGAAAATTTGATATCTTCTTCCATATGAACTAAGGTGCTCAGTTATTTCATGCTGTGCTGTCTTACAGCTTGGTACAGAGGTCCTTTCCTGCAGGACAGAGAGAAGGCCCTTCATGCACAGTGGTTTAATGCAATACTGTAACACAAAAAACCCCAAGTAAAATGATTGAGTTTGAAAAAACACAAGTATGAAGACACACCCCCATTTCAGGCCCACTTCTGTCAGGAATAACATCATGTATGTTCCTGTAGTATCCGAGGCAGAGCGTGGTACATCGGACAAGTGCTCCCATGTATAAGGACAAGATTGGGATCAAGAGAGGCTCCCTGCACTCCAAGTGACTGTGAAGCAAAATGGCTACAAAAACAACCTGCAGAGAAAACAAAGAGATAATTAACAATTTGTTTGTGTGCTTCTCCAGGGCCAACTCATCTCCTGTCTAATTCCCACTAAGTTGATTTGAACCAACAACTTGCATGGCTACAGTATCTAAAGAAACTTTAGTCAGGACCCCCAGTATTTGGTCATGTACATGAGAAGAACAAGAGTTAACTTCATACTCTATGAAGCAGGACTTGAAGTTTGGGCAGGTGTCAGACTAGGACCCATAAATAGGAGAAGGCTGGCATGAAAGTCTGGCAAGGTCTGGCAGCAAGCATGTGGCTGAGAGTCACCCTTCTCAGGACAACGTGCTATTCCGATACACGCTGAGGCTGGAGACATGCTTCTAGGGTCAGCTTCTAAGCCTTATCTTTTTTTGTTGCTGGTTTTTTTTTTTTTGGGCAGTGGGGAGGGTAGTGGCAATTAAAAACCAGATGTTTTAAAATATTCACTTCAACATTTAGGAGCAGGAAGTCTTATGGCAACCTAATTTTCAACGTTTTCAAGTGAAATTTCCCTATTTCATTATTTGCTTTTCAGCTGAGTGCCACATTAATGTAAATTAAATGGAAACTTTTGGGCTAATGAACAGTTCATAATTCAGCCTCTTAAGACTAAATGCTTAATCCATAAAATGCAAAGGAACGGATTAATATGATATTATTCTCTTTGTTAAGTACAGAGTGGATGAAATGCCTGTTAAATTCCAAATGACTATGGATGGGGGCACAACTGGAAAGCCAGCTGTGTTTGGTGCTGTGAGGAGCAGAACCAAGACAATCCTGCCAGGACATGCTGGCATTCAAGTGAGTTACAAGAAATAAAATATACGTTGTTCAGGCGCAGGTACTCTCCTTCATTGCTAGAGCTGTTGAAGTAGTTAAGACAAACCACGCTCTGCAAATGTTCCTAGGGCAGGCCACAGTGCTTATGAGGGTTTTTAAACCTACAAAAACATTGCTTTTCAGTAAACAGAGGCAAGGTCAGTCACAAAGAGTGTGCACACGAAGCTACTCAAGAAAAAGTGGCTACTGCCTGTGCCCCTACTCCCTGTGTAGGGCACAGATGTAGGTGTAGAGTTCTGGGCTCTGACAGCCACAACTTTTTGCATTCTGGATTTGCTCTTGCTCTGTGTAGTATTCTGTTGAGAGAAGATGACAGGTGTCTTATTCTTCACAACCCTAGCACCCCACTCACCAGCCACTGTGGAAAGGGCACAGCCAAAATAAGAATTTGTTTCTGTATTTAGCTACGCGTGACCTGACACGCACCCAGGGTCAGGAAACTTTGTAGGTCACATCGGAGCAAGAGCAGACCCTGAGGGTTAAGGTCATTTACAGTAATTGGTATTATCTCTGGGGATTTAGTGCAGTGCTGTAGTGGGGCAGACCTGACCAATACACAGTAACAACTAACTGAATGGTTCAACCTGGTTTATGGCTTCCTTATGTTTAGTGGGAGGAAAATGCTACAGAAAATTGAACTGAGTGCCACTGACTTCATATTTCCTTTGATGTCGTACTGTTCTATCCTCTTTCTTATCCAGTCATTACACCATTCAGCTGGTAATGGGGCAGTACAGCAACTGTTTACAGTTTCTGGGACTCTTCATTTCCAGTACTTTTATATGTTTTCAAAAGAGGGCTGTATATTGGTTGTTAAATGCTATAACACTGGCCATCATCAGTGTGTATGAACGCTGTTTTTTCAGTGTGCCTAATACAAAGTAATAGGGTAGTTAACACCTCCTGTTTGAAAGTTCAAAAAACATTTGGTCTTCTCTGAATCACCCAGGGGTTATCACCACAGAACCCTTCTGGTGCACTTCTGAGCCTTCACCTTTTGGAACATTAACAAGTACTCAGAAGGCAGCTTACACTGCATATCCTTGGATTAGACATCACATGCAAAACTGACAGGTCAGCTGGAGCATCACGCCTTCACCTCCAACTCAGGATTACACTGGAACTGTGTGAAGTGCTGGGGAGAATGTACAGAGAGAGAAAGATCCCTTCCAAAGCACTCTCTCAGCCTCAGGATTGGCAGCAGCCAGTGGTCTCTTTGCCTGACCTTTCTTTCCCCAAATGTACACGGGTACATACAGAACTTGTTTCTCAGCCATTATGAAACAGGGCTGTGGAAGTGCTCCAGGATATGACCCTAAGCTAAACAGCCCTGGGAAATGACATGATCCAGTCAAGTGAGACTGTCCTAAACTACAACTGCTAGCGAGTAGCCTTCACGCGATGAACAGTCAGAGGGCAGCACACAAGACTACTTCCTCTGTGTCTTGCTTATGGAAGATGAAAAAGGCACAGAGAGACTCTACAAGAGAGTTTCTGTTTAGGAAAGCATTTGGTCTATAACACAACAGGAACAGTGACTTCTATGAGGAGTCTTTACCTGAGCTATGACATCTGAGATGGAGGCACATCCCACTAGAAAACTGTACTTGTGTTTCAGCAGAATCCCAGCATGGGTCCATGCCTGAAAAAAACACAGAGAAAAGTTTGGGAAGTGATTATGATATTATGAATGATTTCAGGTCCAAGAATGCTGTTTTCTGGTTGTTATATTGGACACAAATAACCTGCAGTAGTACCTGGTGTGAACTTGGGAAAACACTAAGCCATTAATGCGGAGAAAGCACTGTTGCATTGAGTTCCTCATTGCCAGACTGGCAGGGAGAATGGAGATAAATCTACAGACTGTATAGACATTTCTGAACACATCTGGTAAGAAAGCAGCCCTTCACAAATCACATGCTGCACAGGACGAATTATCATAGTAAATAATCTAACAAATAATCATTCACCAGCTGAATACCTCTGAAGTGTAATATTCATTGGCCCATTGAGTTATACTGACTCTTGTCTGGAAAAGAAAACCAATTTCTTTTTAATGATCCAACTTCTTTTTATTGTTAGCGACTGTTTCAAGCAGATGAAGAGGTGAGAAAATGGTGGAGGCACTGGCATGAGAAGGTGCTCCTTTACCAGTTTTACACAGAGGTAGAGGCACTGAAGAGAGTTGCCTCATTTTCATGTTGTGCAGGCTAAGAGCAATGAGCCTGGTGATCTGGGAAGCAGCAGCTCTCCCCATGTGTGGCTCTCTTGCCCAAGCATTTCAGATATACTGGAGTTATCTGTGCTTGCAAAAACTGATGGTAGGAAACATCTTTTTGACAAATTTGCTTTGAGAAAATATTGATTTTATTCCTTGTGAGCTCTGTAGGTGATCTGGGAATGCATGGCACATCCCAATTTTTCACCACAAATCAGAATGAGGTCCCATACAGACAACCAGTGCAGCTCATCACAAGATGACCAGTGCTTTCCAAAATGCACATACTGTAACTCTGACAAGCCAGCTGAGGGTTTTGACATCTGTCATGATCTCTGGATGCTTAAAGTCCACTCAGATGCTTTCTCCATGTAGCAGGAGATGAGTTTAGGTATATAAGGAATTACTGCAAGCAGAGGACACACCTTACATCTGCATAATTCATTTTCCCATCAGGTAATGTTTGTGAACTAAGGTCACAAAACCATAACATTAACATTAAATTTCAGTTCTGAATCAGGCACTCACCATGGCATCCATAAAAGGGAAGGCAGCAAGATAAAGGAAGGCCCTCCGAGTTTTACTTCCCACTGATTCATCCACATGGTGCAGCTTATTAATAATGTAATACCCCAAATCACTATATGCTGTAGAGAAACAAGATAAGAATGAAAAACAAAGGTTGCATATGGACTCTTGGGTGAGATATTCAGAAGTACCTGAAAGACTGTGGTGCCTTGGAGCTCAGACACACATCCACTTAGCAAACAGCTGCAAAGGCTTCAGATATTGCAGCCTCACCAGCTGCTGTTTATGAATAAGAAGGGCTCTCATGGTTCTTTTTAAAGTAACCTTTGGCAGAGGCGTGATAACAAATGGCTGGATTGGGAGATGAGTATAGTAAGTGCCACATCTGTTTGCTAAATGAACACACTGGTACTCCAGAAAATATACTGCTTCTTCATTAAATCAAGACTCTTTGTTAGAAAAGCTGTTTTCACCAGGCATTGCGTATTTCATGGGATATAGTGCCTTTTAAATGCTGAAACCATCTATTATCACTGCATTCTCATGACATTACCTGTAAACCTGCCCAAAGCTGTAAAAAGATACTGTGATTTGTGACAGCATGCAACAAATCACACTCACTATGCCTCTCCCTAACTCTGCCTAATGACCATCTCTGCCAGGACCTGCCAGGACCTGTCAGGACCCTGTGTGCTTTGCTGTGCAGTCCCTGGGCAGCCTTGACCTGCCTTAGTTTCCTTCCTTATCTAGAGCCAGCACCTCTAGAGCCACAAGTCAGAACAGGACACCTCTGGAAATCAGGGGTTTCCCACTTCTGATAGCCAGCATGTAACTTCACTGTCCTGTTTCAACCCAAGACAACTTTTGGTGTTGGAGAACACTCTCTTTCCAGGCCTCTCTTCACAAAGTGTTGGACTGAAGGCCACACAGACATGGGAAGTCCCCACACAGCTCCTTGCAGAACTGCTTACAGTTCTATTTGTACCCATGTTACCCAGCTGTTTTAAGAACCTCAGACTCCTCCCAATAACCAGGAATAACAGAGCCTGTGACTGGAGTCTGAACTTTGGAGACAAATATAATATACAGAGGCAAATAATCCAAATCAGTTTTAACCTTTTATAAACTATGTTCTAGACCTGCACATCATTAATTTATTTCCTCTATACACTTGCAATGGCTGTTAAAAGAATGATTAGGCTGTGAGGCCAATCTCCCCCAAGGCAAGTAATGGCAGAATTATTTTTGACTGGGGAACCTTGTTTCAGTTCTCTCCTACTTATGTATTTTCTAAGTTAACTATTTCAAATGTGAACACCTATCTAATTTTCCACTTATGACAACCCTATTATCTTTGTACAGATCTTCATCTAGGGTATTTCAGGAAAGTGATCCTCTTCACGCATGCAGGTCTCATAACTGGACTGACAAATGCTAACATTAGTCATCAAATTCAATCTTCTTAGCCTAAAACTGCCTTTCCTAACTTGTAAACAGTATTTGGAAGCAATTAAAGAGTAGTTTAAGTTCTCATTGTTTTGTGATGGCTCAGAGATACAGCAGTTAAATGATTAACAGAACTGAAAAGACTCTTTGAGTCCAAATAAGACAGTGTAAACAAGATAGTAAAATAAAAGAAGGTGGTATGACAGCACTGTGAACAAGCACAAGCCTCATTCTAGATAACCAGGACTGCCCAAAAGATGCTGAAAATGTTAAAAAACCCCCCTTTTCCGTATGCTGGTCTATCTGTCTTTAACCTGAACTATATGACTGTTAGACTCACAGTCTCTAAATTCACTCAGTAAATCAGATGCAATCTGTAAATTGCATCAGTAAATCAGTAAGTAATCAGATGGTTGCTTAGCCTTCTTTCTGAGGCATTCCCAGCCTTGTTTCCTTTTGAAGAGGGTTGGGGAAGAATTTTAACGCAGGACTCCAACCTTTCTTCAGTTTAGAGAAGGCAGTTTGGTCCCTTTAGGGTTCAGGTGCTTGTGGCAGTTCAAACATCCAGCACAGCCTCTTTATATTTTTGCATGAATAGCCATGTGCCAATCTCCACCCGGTGTTTTGAAAACTCTCTGCTACAAAGGGTTTTTTGCATGGTAAGTCCTTGCAGAAAGTGCTTTTATGGCAGGGCAGTACATGGATGTTCCTGAATCAACTTATTTCAATGAAGGAAAGAAATCTGGAAGGTCTGTGAGGCAAGCCATGTGTGAAGGTGAGATTCACTGAACTTTCTCTTAGGTTCCCCTGAGTGTGCTTTACACTTCTGCACAAAAACTTAAAAACCAATGCATAAAATACACCACCTTATCCTCCGTAGGGACACAGGGACTGAGAATAGTAGTCCAGGTGCTGAGGAACCTGCTTCTGTGGAGGGGCCACCTCCAGCAGTGCAGTGCTAGAAGCACAGCATGCTGCAGTAGTCACCCTCCTCTGCTCTCCCTGCCCTTCATCTGTTTTACCTGAGACATTTAAAGTGTTTAGAATGTGACTAATAAGTAACATTTTTTGTCTCTAAAAGCCATTGCCGTTTTTCGTGGTTTTTTTTTTTTTTTTTTTTTACCTAAAGTTTACTATCACAGAAAAATTCACAGAATCAGAGGGTCAGAGGCTGAACTACTCTCACGTCTAAGAAAAGGGTTGTAGTTTATTGGCAGGGCACTTTCAAGGCGCTTATACCATTATAACTCATAGCACCACATTTTTAAGATTTCTAGGGATATCAGCACTGAGCTCTGTAAGCTTAAAAGATTTTTCTTTTCTCTCCTCCATCAAAAAAAAGTTTAACTGCACGTTTTAATGTGATTTTGGTTTTAAATTTGTAATGTTTAAACTTAAAACATTATCTTCAAAATAGTCAGCTATTTCATATGTCATTGAAAGCACACAATCACTTTTGCTGATGTCTGTGAATGTTTCCATCCTCACAAAGAAGGACTCAGCAAGCTGAGATTCACTGACAAACATACAGGCATGTGTCACTGAGCTGTGAATCAAGCAATTGCTGATGCAATTAGAACTTAATCTTGGCCAACCTTACAAACTCATTATGAAGAATGGTACAAAATTAATAACACAGACAACAAAGCCAGAGAGAATTACATGAATCTAAAGCAGATGTCACTTCCCACTTCTTCCATCATTTTAACTAAAACAGAGAAATCCAAGTCCAAGATGAGCTGCCTGTTTGCTCTTCTCCAATACCTCATTTGTTTTGCTATGTCAAAGGATCAGATTTGCTGCAGAAGTTAGGCAGGAATTCTTGCTTTTCGTTTTTCCAGTTGAGTTTTAAGACCCAGAAGGTCAAGAAATGACACTGAAAACTGTACACCTAATTGGATGTCCTGGTCCCTACACTGATTTCTCTAGCAAGCCAATTACCACCACACAAACTTCAGACACCTTTTAAACAACACACTCTTAATGATGCCAGCAGTCTCAGACAAATAGCTGTACTGCAGTTATTTTGGAGCTGACTCTTACTGAGCATGTCATACTTAAATCATAAACAAAAAACTCTCAGAGGAAGTGACACCATTCACTTCCAGACATGGAGCTACATATGTCAAAAATAGCTTTACCAGAAGAAAAAAATCCAAAACATGATTTTGGGTTAAAGTGTGCTCTTTCTAGACATAATCCATTTACATACTTTGTCAGCAGTTTAAAAAATGAGCTTGGAGACTTGAGAAGTAAGAAATCTATTCTGCTGCTTGTTGGAAAGATGATTTAAATGGCCAAAACTGATGCTCATCAGTTTCTCAATCACAGAACATTCTGAGTTGAAACAGACACACAAAGACCAAAGAGCCCAGCTCTTAAGTGAATGACCTGTACAGGGACCAAACCCACAACCTTGGTGTTATTAGCACCATGTTTAATGTGCTGAGTTAATTTGTTCAGCTAAGTGATTTGGGCAGATAGGAAAATACCAGTGTGAAAAAAACAATACCAAATCTTCATTTGGAGATGTCACAGGGTATATAGATTTTTTTATGTCTTTGGTTAGCTGGAATTTAAAACAGAAGAGAAAGCCTCTGTTCTCCCCATGTGCAAGTTCCGACGACCAGAGTGTTTAAGCTGTTGTGATTTTTTTTTCTTTGCTTATAGCAATACATGAATTAAAGAAAACTAAAACAGTTTAGGAGCATCTCAGTGAAGACTGATTACTGCAATCATATTGTTCTGTGCTTGGGTATAGTTCCAAAATTGCATTAGTTGATTTTCCCAAATCTCTGAATTACTTTTAGTATCTGAAATACCTTCATATAAACCAACATTTAATAAGTCTCAAAACGATCCTGTTTTAACTGAAATACAATCACTGCTTTCCAAAAGTGCTTTGGTCATAGGCTTTCTTCCTTTGTCCTGAGTGCCTTGTCAAAAAGAAACTGCCCTAGCTGTGTGAAAAGAGTTGGGGCAGCCAGGGAAGCATTCTACTGCTTTAGCAATGACCATGCTGAAGTAGGACAATAATTTTAATGAATAACATTTTATTTTTATTTAGTGGGGGGGAGGGAGAGAGCAGCAAGCCTGGATTACATTCTGATTTGTGTTCCTGTGCTGTCCCTTTTTTCCAGGGCAAAATGTTTAGTATCCCCCGGTGCACTGGTCTTGTCAGAACAAGACTGACTAAAAAGAACTATCTCAGCTTGTCATAACTCACTTTGTAACTCCTAGTCTGTGGAAAATTCCAGTAGTGCTACACTGGAATTGATGGGATTACACCTATGTCTCAATTCCTATGAAGATTTTTAATGTACATGCAGTGATCAAGCATGTGGGAAGTTGAAAAGTATCAGCGAAATTGCTAGGAACTGCTGTGGCCCACACTCAGCAGCCCGACAGTAATAAATGGGCACAAAACAAATCACTTGCATGTCTTGGCCACCCAATCTGCTATAGATTACTGCAAAAGTTAACCCTCACTTAAGTTTACTGGCTACTAAAGTTCCACCCTTTTTCTCCTGGTGATGACAATGATCCATCATGTAGTTTTTAAACAGGTATAGTAAAAAGCAAAGAAGATGTTTCCTCAAAGTAACTGTTGCCCTGTCATTTCTAGAACTACTGAGAATTATTCAAAAGGAAATAAAGTTTCTCAGTATACTATTTCTCAGTAAACTAGTGAAAAGTTGACCAATGCTGTTTTATTGCCAAAGAAAATGTGCATACTCTTCATGACACTGATGTTAAAAGATTGACTTAGTATGGAGTGCCTACCAGCAACACTAAGAAATGCATTATATTAGCATAATGTTATATAAATGACTTTTCTCCTCTGCCAAGCTGGCAATTTAGTAAGATGTCAGAAATATGCAGAGACAGGCTTAGTATCTTGAATCCTTTCTCTTACAGCCACAAAAAAGCCAATCTCTGAAATAACAAGACACTTTAGACATTGGCTCAATAGTGAACTTCCCACCAGGAAACTAACTGGGGGCAGTAGCTGCCCTCAAAGTAGCCCAAGGGAAGGAAGGCAGAATACTATATTCTATTTCCAGATCACACCTGAAACAGCCAATTCAGGACTACTGTACTGATAAGGTTTACAGCAGTGTTGGAAGTGGGATGAAGATATGGTTTTGAATCCCTTTGGCCAGCTTGGTTCTCAGTTGTTACTGCTACCTGTACATGGGATTGACAGGAGCTGCTGGTGAGGACTTTGCAGACCTTCATAAGGATGTGGTTGGGTGATGACTGAGGGACCCAGAGCTTGCAGCTGTGAGTTCAAGTGGTTTAGCTCAGCCAGTCACTGGCACAGAGGGTTGTGTGAGCCCCAGTGGGGAAGCAGCAGTGGGGGGCTGGTGCTGAAGCAATGAAGCATGAGTCAGGTGGGTGAAACAGTCTGGTTTGATATTTTCCATGAGTAGAGGCCGCTGCTTGTGAAGAGCTGTGCGTGTAGACTGCAAATAGTCTCTATCACAGCTGGAAACCTGGTGATTCAGTGAGGTCACTGTGTTTCTACCACCACTTGTTTTCTTCATTTTGACTTTTGGTACTCCTTATTTCACTGGGCTTTTTGTTTTCTGTTTCTTCCGGGACTCTGACAGTCCATGGTAGATAGACATGTCATCTTCCTTAGCCCTATATTTATGGCATGTGAAAAAAATTCAGTCCCCTAAGTGTTATTTGTTTCTCTTTTTCATCCACCAAGCATCAGTGACCTGTATTTGTGTTTCTTGTAGATAGCCTGTGATAGGCTTGCAGCTGCTGGGGAGTACTTGCAGGTCCTAGGAGGCTGCCTGTCACTGGGCTCCTTCTCTTCTTCCTGCTAGGCAGGCTGTATATCTGTGGGTCAGAGCAAAATAATCAGGACTTGAAACAGGTTCAAAGGAAACTTGGAACATAAAATTTGGCAACATCACCCAGGCAATTGGTGCTAGAATCTGACTAACTCCATTCCCTCAGGCGCTCTGCCAGTCTCTGCCGTGGCCTTTTGCATATTTTCAGGCATAGACAAGTTAAAATACCAAAAAATATTTTGCAGTCTGTCACCATAAAAAGCTGAAAGATTGTGGGCAGCCCTTTTATTCAGGACTTTAAAGCATGGTAAGTACAGCCTCCTTTTTTTCCCAGTATCTGCCGAGTGCATTTCAGAGGTTCTGAACTCAGCAGGGCTCTACTTCCAGGCAAAGGCAAGAAACTTAGCTGACAGGTTTTCCAACCGTTGTTCCAAACACCTCCTTTCAGTAAGAAGTCCCACATGGAAAATCCAGTTATGTCTTTCACCTAGAAATCTGATAGTTATGCTTAAAACTTTCTTAAAATCTATCCTAGCTTAAAATAAAATACTGTATGACTAGAAAATAACTTTTTATCCAGATAGCAAAGGCAAAAACTTTGACCAGCACTGGCAGAAAAAGCAAGTGAGCAACTAGAAGAGCAGCTCTGGGGGCTGAAGAAACATTCCAAGCAAAGAAGTATGAGAGCCAAATGTACAAATGGGCCAAAATTTATAACACTGACTCAATAAAGCAGCCTCAAACGTAAACATGTTTAGGAAGTGAGCAGTCAAAATCAGTGAATTAAATTAACTTGAATGCATGGATTCAGCTTATAAAATTAGCAACATCTTATCCCTGGCACACAGTTGCCCTGGCTAGGGAGCAATTACTGTAAGCATTTTTTATGACTGCAACATGGAGCAAAGCTAAATAACACAGGGCTCACATACCAGTGGTGGGATAAGAGATATGATGGTCGAAACAAACTGTAGTGCTTGGGAGGCACATAGAGCTGGTGAATATAGCTGGCAGCCTGTTCAAGTGTAAGGGCTGGGGGCATCTGTATTCACCAGATGGATCTAGTACCTACTCAGGTAGGATCTGAAATAGTCCTGTCCTGTCCTATCCTGTCCTATACTATCCTATATAATGAACTGCAGCATATGTTTCTCTTGAGATACTAACAGCCTGATAATGAATGCTGCCTCCCTGCGAGGCCACTCTGAGACTTCACAGCAATTCAGGACATTGCCATTATACCTGCATTTCCTGTTTTTCTGTGATGGAATGACACCCTACCGGTGGTGATCCAGTCTACTGCTACTGCCTGTCAACCAACACATGCCTCCATAGGCTGTTACATGACCTCCTGCCTCCCACCCCTTACAACTCCCAACTTTTTAGGATTTTACCTGCTAAATGCAGTGCACTCTCTGCTTCTTCCTCCAGTATCTCCTGCTCCTCGTTGCTACGGTCCAGAGGTTTCAGCTCTGTAGAATGAGCCAGAAGGTGCAGAGAATCTTGTGGAATTCTTGGAGAGGATGAAGTTAATAGTTTTCCAAGTTAAATGGCTTTTATCGCAGTAGCTGATGCTTGAGTCAATATCCCATTTTTCTAGGCTCTCAAAAACTGGCAAATCCTGTTGCTGCCTTTTTTGTTTTTTTTAATGTCCAGTTTGTGTCTGCTTGTGTATTTTGTTTCAGAGTACACTCAGGGAGTTGGTCTTCAGTTTGGTATAAATTGCTCTTACTAACCTCTTCCTCATAGATTAATCATTCAACAGAAGTGGATGATGCCTAGCACCAGTAGAGAGTACTACCTGATATTTTAATGAGGATGCTGGCAACCTGCCTGCTGAGAGTTTTGTACTGTGAGATAAGTAGCAAAGGAATAGGTACAGAGGGAGTACACCAACAATGCCACCACGAACTGACAAACAGCCCTACCAAGCACACCTTGAAGTCCTGGCAAACCAACCCAGCAGATACTGCTAGCTGATCATCACTACCTAACAGTAACACTGAGCTATCAGCTTCAGGCAACCTGTCAACCTCATCAAAGTTTTGCTCACACACCTGACTGAAAGAGATCAGTAGCACATTTTGTTTCCAGGCAGGAGAGCCCTGTGCTTGGAATCTGCTCCTTAATAACCTGTTTAAAAAGCAATAAAAATTATGTGGATGGGCAATATACCAGCCCAAGAGAGCTCGTCTCTTCTGCACCTCCTGTTGTACTTACAAATGAACTATCAAGCCTACAGCTTAAGCAGTTTGAAGAATGGGTGAGGGAAGCAAACTAAAAGTCACATTAACTAGATGTGAAGTGACCTTACCTATTAAGGTATGAAATACAGCAGCTACAGCGCCAGCCACAACCATGCACAAAACTGCTTTGGTCCTGTCTCTCTTGCTGTTCACAAACACCAGACCTACATTTTTGAAGTCACTCATGGGACCCGTGAAGAACTTCATCAGGGAGTAAGCCAGCCCATAGCTGGCCAACATTTCCACAGCATCTTCCTTGACAGCAGCGATGCCCCTATTCAAGGCCTGTTGAAAGACAGAAAGAGCAAATGATGTAGCGCATGTGCAAGGGTACCAAACACAATCTCCTGCATCTGGCTTCTGAAGGAACAAGCAAGTTTAGCTGTCAGTGTTTGCACCCCAAGCTGGACTTTATTTCTCGATTCAGAAGCAGTAACTTGTGACCTGTGACACAGGCAAAATAATTTAATATAGACTATATTCAAGTAAAGTAGACTTGAAGATAACTTAAGTATCTATTTCTGAAGTATATAATGGAACTTCTGCCATACCAGAAGTCAGTCTCTTTCCTTTTCAGAGTAATTTTATGACCTGCTAATAGTCATGGATAATACAAAACCACTGAAATACTGCTCTGAAGTTTCATCCACGATTTCAACAGAGCATCAACACGCAGGTCATCTTTACAGGCAAAAGCTCTGCCATACGCTCAAAGCTGAGGAGCTGAAAAACTTCTTCCTTGTAACAAGCTTTTCACAATATCCCATGTAATTGTTGTGAATAGCTGATATTTCATTACGAAATGAGGCCAAATATGCACACGATTAAACATAACTGATCTCCTTTCATGTAGTTGACATGTATATATTTGTGTATATACAAATTTGTGTGTTTGTATTTGATACCATATTCATTTTTATCCCCTTGTAGGAAATTTAAAAAGAACTACAGCACGTATCTTTCTAGACATATTCAGGTACAACTAATTTATTCTAGGTCTGTGTTTAGGAAATGTCTGCCAATTAATCACTGGGAATTAGGTGGATTATTTTTATCACTAAGGTGAGCTGTAAAAAAGATGTGTAACATTCCTTCAGATTCCAGCTTGAACCAAAATGCTTCTAAAGTATTGAATAAAAATGACAGAATGATAAATTTTAACTGCAATGTGACAGCATCAATCATCTGGTACACCCAGCAAACTGTTAAAACAGTATTAGATTCAGAAAGCATGAAGGATGAAATATGACTTGTTTTAACAAGTATTTAGTTCCTATGGGTTACAGCTGATGTGTGTTGACAGGGCTGCAGCAATGAGGCCAACCAGGAACGTCTCCCCAAGCCACCACCCAAACCTCACTCACACTTACACAGTTCTAATGCCACTTTATCTGAATGAACAAACCAGCTAGAGTATCATCAGGTAATTGTAGTGAAGTCCTTCCTTTTCAAATGTAAGCATAAGCTTTTTGCTGCAGTTATTTGACTTTATACAAGCAAGCAACTCCTATTGACTTGAAAAGAACCTGCATCCCTGAAGTAGAAACGAGCATTTTTCCTACTGTTCTTTTCCACTCTTTCTATAAGACATTCTTAATGTTTGAAACTAAAGCTGCACTGTCAACATAGCAAAAAGCTGTAGAAAATATCAACTTCTCCACTTTTGATATCTGACAAATCTCTCTCTTTTAATGTACTCTGACCTGAATGCCTGAGGCTCCAAATGTTTTCATCTGTCTTGCTCCAGTTTGTTCCTTCCTGAAAACACCATGTGTTAGATATGGAATACCTGCAGCTGCTATGTATAACTTTTCCTGGGATATAGATAATTCCATCTATTGCATTGACAGCCGTTCAAATTATATTAAATCTGCTGATACCAAAAGCACTAGTGTAAGCACAAATCTGTATCCAAACAATTTGTGAAAGACTGCGGCCTCTGAAATGAATAGTCAAGTGTAGTTGCCTTTTGTGATGATACTTGTGGTGGTAAAGCAATCGGCTTTGGAGGCGTATACAGAGTTACAATCTTCTAATTTAAACTTGCTAAAAAGATGCTGAATCTCCCAATTGCTGCTGCCAGTAATAAACAAATAGCCTTAAATTATGCCAAATAAAAGGTTCCTTGATCATGGCTCTTCCCCTCTTTTTTCTTCTGTCAAGAATGAAATATTTCTGGCAGCTTCATTAAAAAAAAAAAAGGGGCTAACCAATATCAGGCAGGCTAGTTAAAAAACTTCTCATCACATGTAAACAGCTGAATTATTTCCAGCAGTTTCCCAAGCACAAGTGTTTCCTTCCTGCTTTGTACAACTACAGAATACCAGAGTCTGTGGAGGATGGTAATCCACTTCTGACAAGGTAATGGGATAAACATGGCTTTAAGAAATAACTTTTTGTCAAAAGGCATGGCATTATGATCCCTCTGCAGAGAGAGAAATCTTTGCCTAGCACAGACCTCACGCCAGTGAAAACAGCTCCGTATGACTCTGGCCCTGGGGTAACTAAGTTTTTCCATCTAAGTAGGACAGACAGAAAGACTTGAGCTCTCCTCTTTCTCTACCTCTCTGGTTTTACTGATCTCTTTTAATTGAACAAATGACAGCCAAATAGGTAACTTCTGAGTAATGTTCTCCTGGTACCCTGGAGACACCCTGTGTACCAGGTAAGGTAAACTGGCAAAATCCAAAAGGGACTTTTTTAAGAGATATGTTGCCATTAATTTTTACTCCTGTGGAACGTGTGGCTGACATGATGAAATACTCTAGAGGCTAGACCTGAAAAAGCAATCCTTCTAAATGCATCTTTGGAAAGATCCTTAGGAAATTAACAGTCAATAGGGCTGTGTTTAGGGATGCTTTAGCTTCTGTAGCCTTTTCCTTTTTCACTATAAGATGACAACACAAGACTCTTCATCCTCAATTTTCAAACTCCCTATGAAAACTTGCATAGCTTTTCTCCCCAATGTACTTCCAAATATTTTTGCTGCTGAAGCTGTTGATGTCATATCTGATATCCTAAAATTCACAAGAAATCCCAGATAACTGATAAAGCTGCTTTGGTGTGCATTATGAAAGACACAGACACTTGATCTTTCATAGCATGCCAGCCATGCAGTTGGCAATCTTCCAGTCTAATTTCCTGTTAGATTTCCAATTAAATCTGTCACAAAGGAAGGCAATATAAACCAGGGCCAGGCTTCCATTTTTTAATCTGACTCTATTTTGAACACTTTTTGTGTGAACAGAAATCAATAACGAAAGTTCATCAGTAGCATCTGTATCACAAGAGAGCATACCTCTAAAAAGATCTGTGTAGCTTGTCAGTGAAGTCACACAGAACTAGGTAGCAATAATACTAATGACAGTATTTAACACAGCATGTTAGCTTGATCATGCACATTTCAGGTGTCATCCCACTTTGAACCAGATTAATTCATACCATATTTGATGGGATAACTAGACAATCCAGATGCTGGAGGACAGACTGTTGGTGACATCACCTTCACCTGAGTTCTTAATGAACCACTCACTAATCTAATACAGTAGTAGGTGAAAATGTGACTGTAAAGTGACATTCATCAAATGTGATTAAAGCAAAGCCATATATATTGCTGACCCTTCTTCTAGAAGTAACAGAAAAAGCCCCACAGAACAATTCCAGGCAGAGCACAGCCTGGTAGACACATGGACAGATTAGCTGAAGTCATATTCCTAAAATACTTCTCAAAAAGGCAGGCACCAAGATATACAGTTACTTCTATGCAATGTCTTCTACAACACATTTGTTACCACTAGAAACATGAAATCTTTACTAGAGGACCTGCTAACAACCTTTTGAACCTTTTTTTTCACGAATAATTGTGCGGCTGTCTTTAATGTTCACTAAAATCAGAGAGGACTAGCATTTTTAAATTCCCAAGAGAGTCAAGTCAGAAGAATATCAAATGCACTTAAAAACATTGCAAGCCAGTAACCATGTCTTTACAATTGGGTACTGCAGTTGGTTTTAGCCTCTTAGAAGGAATGCATGAGACCTCTATCAAATTTCTAGGACATGCATAATGGATGAATCCAACAAACGCCTGCATGCAAAGGCAGTGATTTGAAAAGCAACAGTTGTGAGAAAAATGTCAAAGGTCTAACTTGTCCTATTTTGCATGAACTTTCAGCACTATTCACTAATGTTGGCAGAAAAAGTTCGGTTCCAATCTAGGGCTACACACCTCTGCTGCCAAAAATTCAAAGGCTGTCTCTTAAGCTGGCTCAATAGAGCTGACCATTACTCACATGATCCTCCCCTCCCAGAGACTACTGGATATTTTACTTTGTATTGGTTTAGAGGTATAAAAAAAATTTTAAATCTACCAAGAAAGCAACATCTATTGTATACATTTTCTTCTGCTTTTAAAACTGATTATTACCTACACACTACCTACATTTCACTCGTCTGTATCTAACTATGCAAGATTTTCTACTTCATTTGAAGTTAAATACTGACTGTGCAGTCAATACTTGACCCCACTGCATATGTTTTAAACAGAAGGATGTAAAATCCAAGAAATGTAATTTTTGTCAATGCTCAATTTCGTTTATCCCAGAAAAGCAGAATGTGACATACTGGAAGTTGGCATGTCCTTACAGCTTGTTTGAAACTAGGATTCTGCCTGAGATGTTTTCAAGTCTGTTCAGGCTAGTTATCTGCTTACAGGTGACATCAAAAACCTGCTCAATTTGGCAGTATCTTGGCCAAATGTATGTTTGGTGCAGCAAACATTTGTAATGTGTTACTCTTCCCTGCACACATCTTTCTTCCTCCCCAGTATTCCCTAAGAAAACAGAAGAGAACCAAAGCATGAGTTAAAGAGCAGTTAAAGAGCAAGCTGATGTAGGGGACAGTCTATCTTGTGTGTCAAATCATCTCTCTCCTGATGACACTTGGCTGAGTTTTCATTTACTAAACCCTGTCACATCGAAATCTTCAGCATCAAATGTACCAGCTGGCTCTGGCTGTTCTGCCTCCCACTGTCACCCCTGCAGGAACTGTGCTGCCAGAAGGATAGACACTTGACAGATCTGATGCTCTGAAAGCATAGCATAACTGGATCACTGTGTAGGTGCCACCTGAGTGCTGTTGCAGCTGCATCTCTGCTTCTGGACTGGGTTTCTCATAAACCAGGAGCCCCTATAGGCAATCTGAGATAAACAGGTAGCTCTGACATAGGTCTGTGTAAGACTTCTGTGGACACAGGTACAGAAGTGAGAGAAAACTGGGGAAAAATAACACACACACATTTATTCAGGCTCAAGAAGATTGCCCAAACATATTGAATGAAGAGAGCCCTGCAAGTGTAGAGGGAGTCAGACCTTGTATCTTGAAAATTATGACTGCAGAGTGTTCATTCTTTTGGGTCTTTTTGGGGGGAGTTGATGTTTGTTTTGTTCTGCAATGCTTTGACCCTAATTCAGTATTTCTAATTTTGGGTCAGCATCTGTTGTAGCTCATGTATCAGATGTCTGAAATGCCATCTGAGGTCAATTCCTATTAGCCCACTATTAAAATACTTCACTTTCCCCCTGCTCCATTACTAAAGCTGGCTGTGGGAGAACAGCCAGTCACCCCCGTCCAGTGCTGACACTGGTTCAATCCACAGAAACAATCCCAGTCCTCAACAAGAGACCAGAGGTCAGAACACCTCCTGAGGGAAGACAAAATGCCTGTCCTGAGAGAGGAACACCTCAACACCCCTATGGTATGTGGCCTGTCTCTGGAGAGGATGTCCTTGGAAGAGCATTAGGACCTGAAAGTGAAAGCTGAAATTCTTCTGTCGCTGCTTTTTAATTCACAATGCAGGGCGTGTCACATTTTATCTTTAAAAAAAGTTAGTGTACAAAAGAACATCAATCCAATTTACTCTGCCTGCTTACGTAATGAGAATATGGCCCAGAAGAAGAAAGCTCATATACCCTGTGAAACAAAAAACAAGCCATGAAAACTAGAATGCCATCAGTTGCAATGGAAACTAGAATGCCATTGGTTGTAACTTTTCCCCCGTTCACCTTCCATGACATATACTCAAAGCAAGAATGAACATTTTTGTAAGGTTCTTACTCTAACAGAAATGTCTGCTACTCTGTGACCATGATCAGAATCTCAGTTTTACTTGTTGACATTAGCCATTTGCTGTCCAATGTCCAGGCTGTGTGTCCTGGAAGAAGTTTAAATAAAAACCCTAAATCCAAAATAACAGTTCTTGAGCACTTGCAGCTTTCACTGGACCTGGGATGCATCATGGAACTGCACCTTTAAACAGGCACAGCCAGGAGGTGCAGGAATAACTGGAGCAGCAGGGGCAACAGTCACCTCAGTGAAAAAAGAAAATCCTTCCCACTGCAAAAATTAAGGCAGAGGAGGCCATGCCTGGGAGCTGGAGGAGCAGCCGTGGCACACTGCCCTAGGACACCTACTGCCTGTGTGTAGGTTCATGAAAAATAGGTTACAGCACAATGAGGCAGAGAATAATACACAAACCACAGATGATAGTAGTGCAGGACCACAGGAAAGAAACCAGACTCAGTGAAGCCAAAAAGTGGCTCATTTCAAATTACATTTGACAAAGTCCCAGAATATTTATGACAGGGAGCAATCCTGGAGAGGTGAATCAGCTGCTGCAGATGGTTGCCTCCCTGTGGGATGTGGAGAACACCGATCCCAAGCCAAGAGAGCAACGAGCCATGACTGTGGGAAGCCTTTCACGACACACACCCTTGTGTGGAACAGAGATGCCTGACACCAGCATGCAGGAGACCTAAACCACTGCCATTTCTACTGATATCTGCACTGAAACATGACTCCTGAGGTGAGACCATAAGCTTTAACTTTTCCTGGCCTTTTTTAGGCAAGCAGCTTCTAGGGGAACAGGACAAAAGCAACATCAGAGATATTCCTCTGCATTGTGACTTTCCTGGTATCCTCTGACTGATGCTAATCAATTGTCCAAAATGTATTCAAGGGGAAACATGCAAGGGAATGCTTTGTACCCAAAGTAGTGTGCAAGCTTTTCATTCAGGTTTCCCTGGAGCTAATCCGCAAAGGTGAGAAACATTTGGGATTATGTTGCATAAGCATGGCAAACTCTGGGCTGAGGTTATTTGTCTTCAGATCTTCTTCATGCCAAAGACTCATTCTCCTCTCAAAGCTGTTTCTGTTTCTAAGTCTAGGAGTAAAGACAAATAAAATAGAGACATAAATTGAGAGATAGAAAACTAGGAGAAGGTTGGTTCCCTGTCTCTTCAGAATGCCCAGTGGAATAGCTATCATTTCTTCACCAAATTCCATTTTGATTACTTTTAAGTGCTAGAAAACACTGGGGAGGATACAAATGCATATCATATGTACCTACACTCACAGAATATTTGCCTTAATCACCAGGGATACAGTATCTACACCAGTGCTCCTTCTTTTGTTCCTAATTTCCCAGAGAAATAGGCTCTGTTCTCTTCCGCACATTATATCCCCAAAGTAAAAAGTAAGCTGATTTACTATCAGTTGCACATTTCATAAAATCACTTTTTCTCATGTTTATAAATTAAATCTCTGCAAGGATTGTTACAGGACTTGTTTGTATGCACACAGCATATCTAATCAACACGGGCCCCGCACCTGTCAGTCTCTCACAACTCTGGTATATTGCCTTTTTATCAGCACTAACTCAGTCTTTGCTGAAATACTGCTCATGGCTCTCGCATCCTGAAACAGAGAGTGCCACTTTCTCCAGGATTGCACCTCACTAGGCTCCAAAGTGTATGGACAGGTTCAGGTTGGAAGGGGCCCTGGGGGCCAGCTTAGAGCACTGCCCCAGGCTGAACATCTGGGAGATGTTGTGGAGATGCCGCACCTTCCATAGACAGCCACCTGAGAGGCCACTCATCCTGAACTTCAACATGTCACCAAAACTGGCATCTGAAGGTCCACATCTGCCTCCCTGGCACATTAAAGTTTGCTAGCATCATCCTAACTTCACTTCCCACGTGTTCCTTTCTCTGCCTGAAAGATCTTTTGTTTCATTATTCAGTACCACCTCTCCTCACTTTCACCAAAGGTGTTGTCCTCCACATTAACTCACCTATGTTTTTACCTCATGGCAAGAAATTATTTAGCTCCACTTGTCTTCTAATTTTCACCCCTCTTGTTCAGTATTTTGCAGTAATTTAGATGTTTTGTTTGTTTCTATTGTATTTCTACATTCACGCCTTGCATATGAAGCCAGGCCTCTGCTTTCACACATTTTCACATAAGCAGCTTTCTCAAGTCCTATTTTTTCACATAAGGTCACCTGACACTCACAATTACAAGATCCTCTATGCAATGTAAATCCATTTTTCCCCCTTAGAAAAATACTCAAATAGAAAAAAAAATCCAAGCAAATACTTCAATATATCTTCAAAAGTACTTTTGCCAGCTGAAGGATTATGGAAAATTAATGAGGTTTGTCCCTGGCTTTGTAGATTTTTTAAACATTTTCATTAAATTTTTCAAGTTATAAAAAATCTTGATGCAGAAAGCATTTGGTGAAAATTTCTGAAATATGCAGAAGCTATTAAAAAATGCCTTAAAACCAGATGAAAACTTGGCAAAGCACCTGCAAAATATGAGTTGCACAGGTTCAGTAAAACTTGTTAAACTTTAACTGCACAGAAATCTTGCCTATATTTCAGCTGTGCTGTGTGCTCCTGGGCATCAAGCTTAGAGCAGTGAAGGTTGAGCATCAATACACAGCAGAGACCACACAGGTTCAAGTCCTCAAAGAACCAGGAGACAAGAACAATACCTATATTTGCTCAAAGCAAAAGGCAAAGTATTTCTCTTTCCACAGACTGAAGCTGCAGTACCCTACTATGATTTCTTTCTCTCAGGAATTGTGAGGTGATTGATTCTCCAATTTTGCCTCTTTTGGAAAGGACCCTAGAGGCAAGATCAGTAAAACTTACTTTTATTGTTTATTTTCTCTTATTTCCATACACTTTCCACTCTCTGTTAATAATTCAGAGCCCATGTCCTCCTACATGGAAGACATGACATATACTCTCAATTCCCTTTCTGCGTGGATTTTAAGGGATGTACTAATTACACCCAGCAAACTGTGTGAAAGCCAACAATCAAATTCAAAGCCATCTATACTACAGGAAAACCTTCTATTATCACCACATGTACTGGCCTACCAATTCATGGCTGCCCTAGAGATTAGCCTATTCCTGCTGCTGTTTCAAATTACTGATTTTGCCAGAACTGGTAGTCAGCTGGGAGAGATGGGTTGCTTCACAAGAGTATGGTCATGCAAACATATACTTTGGGGTTTTGTGTAAAGAAGAAACAAATTTGTTACTCAGAAGTCGACAGTGTGAGAATTAGGGGAATTAGATTTTGTTATCTGCTCTTTGCTCTTTCCCTCCCCTAATGTGGTTCAAATTCATCAGTAGCCAGCAACAGACCAAAGTAAGTGTACCTCAAAAACTGCATCTCCTCTGCTGTCAGTGGAGGTAGGCAAAATATGTACAACAACTGAGTTTCTGCTATTTAATGAACATTTCTTGTACATGATGAAAGGCTAAAGCAAACCAAGTCTGCAGGTTTTATTCATTCAGTGTGAGCAAATGCTCTCTCTGTTACTGCAGACAGGAGAGGTAAGGAGCCTGCTGATCAAATGCATAAAATTCCTGACTTGTCCAATCACTGGGCTTAGGAAGAAGTCTAAGTACTGCAGTATGTCAAAAAACCCCGAACAATTTATAAAATACATGTCAAAGCTACTGTGACTACAAAAAATACACATAACCATCAAACAAGGCTTCTGTGCCTGACTTTGGAACTCAGAGCTTGACCAGCTGTCCCGAAACACACAGTACAGCCCCACCTCGACAAGTACTTAGTGCACTATGCAATTATCTGCTGTCCATTAGCTTACTCATGAAGCATTTATCTGCCCATGTGGCCCAGCATGGACTTGTTACTGATGTTCCAGGGCTTTGCTCACCTTCAGCCGAACAGAACATATTTGAGGTCTGGTGTTTTCCTCAGCTGTTGTGTCGGGAGCAGGGAGCACGGCTGGTTAAGGGCTGTCATTAAGCAGCTGCTCCCTCCAGCATGCTGTGGGCTGGGCAAAGCACAGTTTGGGCGACACAAAGCTGAGTTTGTTAGGAGTGACTGCCTGTGACTGCAAGTGTAGAGCTGCCAGAATAGCTCATGTCTTAATTGCTTAGAAGTGACAAACAGAGGGCACCCAGATCACCAGCCTAAATACAAACTTGGTGCTTCCTCTGCTGGAAACACCCATCATAAATAAAGTCGGCAACAACAGTAGGAAAATCTTTCATTTGTATGCGTTTTTTCTTCTCTTCAATTCTTAGTCTTCATAGCAGCTTTATTAGGATGAGATTAAAGGTACTCAGTGAACTTGAAAACAAATTGTGGATAGTGGCTGTGGTTTCATTTCTCTAAAGCTAGTGCAAAAGATATTTCAAAGTATTTCCAGTTCTTACAGAACTTTCCAATACTTCAGTATCTGCAGAAAGTGACAATCTCACTGTCACTTTGTTACTTTGTTAAACCAGTAATTCTGCCTCTAGAATTTAACCTAACGTATCCATTTAAAATAAATGGAAAGCAGGTGGTAAAGATGTGGGGTGGAGGAAGACAGAACAGAGGTAGTCTTTCCCCGAAGTAAAATTTTCCCTGAGAAAATCTAGCCTTCTCTGTCCTCAGCCTAAGTTTGGAGAACCTTGGACTCCCTGCCCGGTTCCTGCAGGTGTTGTTGACAGGATTGGCTAACGCTTCCTTTTAAAAATAGCTCGACTGGTTCTCTCGGTATGCAACGACATGAAGTCAACAAGTCAACCCACAATGAAATTACTACACGTGGGTTTTTCCAGACGATGGCTATATGGAGCAAAAGTAACAAACAAGTTTCTCTAGAAATCATGCACTGTTTTGAAACACCTTGTCCTTCACAAGGGGAAGCACAGTAATATTTCTACACAAGCACGGCTGAAATACCCTTCTGACCTAGAAGAGTGAGATGCCACAGGACAACCTGATTACCGCTGCTTATGTTATCTCATGGCAGCTGGGAACCAAATTGCTGCTCTTAGAAGAAATGGTTTTCTGTGACAATGGAAATAAGATAAAATATCAGCTCATTTGAAATGCAATCAAGCTAGATATGCTCTGTCTTTGCTGGATTATGAAAAAGGGGAGACATGGAAAATGTATCAATGCTTCAAACTTTTCCTCTGTACCTTTTGGTAACACGTAAGTTTATAGGGGGAGTCAAAAAAGCATTCTTTCTGAATATACTGGGACACACAGACCACAGAGATAGGGGTCCACTGGAGTAATCTTTAAATGCCTGGCAATAATTACTTGCCTAATACCTTCAGCAAATCCCTGGCTAGTGCTTCTACTCAGAATTGCTTAAGCAGTACCTAGGCAGTCTTCTCCACAGAGAAAGAGAGCCTTGGAAGCACCCATGGAGTTGTAGAAAGTCTTGTGACTTTAATTTCTATGTGTCCAGCAAGGGTGAGTCTTAATCAGAAGTGCAGTGACAAGTCAATTTGTGTGTGTTCTTGAATATGCCAAATACGTGTTATAGTTTGATGCTTAATCTAATTTCAAAGGTTTGTGAACCCCTGGGTCCAAAAAAGATAAATTAAAAAAAATAAAATTAAAAAATCTTCCACCTAAAGAGGTGACCAGACATATTATGGATGGCTTTCTCTATTGAAGAACTGCCATTGTTGCCACAATAATTCTTAAATTGGGTTTTGCTAACAGCATTTCTACAGACTCCTTCAGCAGCAGAATATTCACCACCATGACACCCCAGACAAACTCAGTGCTCTCTCAGCCACCAAACTTAACTCCAAAACTATCTTTACTGGCATCCTTTCTCATTCTTGTAGTCCTGATGCAGTGATCCCTTCTTGCTAAAAGTGACTCTTTCAACTGCAATCAACATTTTTCCACCACCCTACTCCCTTTAAGTCCTCAACTTGAACTGCACAGGTAAAACTTACTAACTCATTTTTATGTGTTTTATACAGGCATGAGAGTCTGACTTTTTAAGTTCAGGAAAAACACTGAGGGATTCTCAAAGTTTAAGTGAAACTGGTCCTGGTACACCATAGTACAATAGGTAATTTTGCCTAATAGGTTCTCTGTCTGAGTCACTGGTTTTAAATAATGGGTGTCTTTACTCAGGGATTTCAAAAGTGGTAAGAAATGCAGTGAAGATAAACTATCTACCATGATTTTACATCACTACTCTACATTGTGCTGAGGTTTCACCAGGAGAACAGCCTCCCATTACGGTCCCCCTGGCCCCCAGACCAGCCTCCTTCTACTTTCTGAGTCATTTACCCCTCTATTTCCTCAAAGTCAAATGAGATGCAATCTCTTTTTTATCTTCTCCATACGTGAGATTTTTTGTCCTCTTGCTGAGGAGCAGGGAAGTACAGAGGATGTAAAACATTAATTCAGAACAGCTATAATTTATCTCTGAGTTGCTCTGATACAAAATACAAAATTGGCTTCGGATGGGCATCCTGCCAAGATTCTTAGGCAGAGAGAGAGCTAAGTGTCACACTATTGCCATTATGGGGGTTGAAAAATTATGCTGGCTTGCTTTGATAGTGTAGCATAGCCTGTAACCTGAGTGAACATTTCACTACATTTCTCTGTCTACAAGAAAAACAATTTATCCTTTGCTGACTCTTGAATACCAAAGGACAAAATATGGCTGTTGGGCTTTCTTAGTCAATGCCTGCAGGGCATTGGGCAAAAAGCATAAAGTGCTCCCAAAACAGCTTCTGAAATGTGATGATGCTAAGGCCACCAATGTGCACTGCAGTGGCATACACCTAGGGGTAAATATAATGCTGAAGCTCTTGTAGGGGTGGTGTGTAATACCAGAATGCAAACACTGCTGACATGTGAATGAAGCCAACAGCACACAGTGATCCTGACAGAACTCTGCTTTTCGACTTGCACGGAAATAAAACTGAAATTAGGTTATGCATAGCCACTGGTGGAGCCCTTCTGGGATCTAAATGCACTAAGAAGGCACTAAGACTACCAAATCTTCAGGTGCAGGTCAGGAACAAACTAGTCCATGCTGACCTTGACAAATAAATTCTTTTTGACATCAAGGAAATGAAGTCCTGAAACAGACCTTGCAGAGTCATAGTGGGAGCAAGCAGCTGAAATATTTTGAAGCAGTCAATGCTGGTTGTGTCTTACAACAAAAACTGGAAGGTATACTTGCAAAGAAAATGAAAATTTCTTTGAGATAATGCCACATGATGGTTTTAGTTCCTACTCCCTTTGGTCGTGCTCTTGCTGATAATCTATTATGTTTGTTCTGAGCAACCTAGAAGAAACTTGCTCATACTAGTCACAGGTCCCAAAGGAAAATTTACAACTGGAGCTTAAATGAGGTTACAGTTTGTTGGAATTCAAGAAATGATCTAGCTTAGGAACTGCAGTTTAAGAGCTGCAGAAGTAGTGGAATGATCCTCCAAAGGACTGTCATTTGGCAATTGTGGTCCTAAAAAGGTGGATCTTCAAAACCATTCTATTACAACTGTAAAAGCATAGTTTTCTAGGCCAGGTATTTACAGACTTCAGTGATGCTGCACAGCATACATATTTTCTAAACTCTCTATTTGGAACTCTTTGGCCCAAAGAGTCAAAACTATGACTGTGACAAGAGTAAAGTGAATGCAGGTATCATGACACCTCTCTTGAATAGTCGAACTCGGGGGTCAGATGACCCAAAAAAGAGCTTTTCTCTTGGATCACCCCAGATTTACCGCAGGCAGTGAATTCTCTAAAACTGGTGACTGTGCCGTGATGACAACACAGGACAGGACTCATAACCCCAGTGGTCTCTGGGGCCCAATCCTCAGGAACATGTATGTCTCTGCCTGTTGCTGGTGGGTAACTTGCAAACCCCAAAGGGTTTGTCCCTGGTGGGTTGATCTAGTAGCAACTTCAGCCTTCTTTAGGTCATCATGCACTTTATAAAGAGCAGTAAATGGCATCACAGAAAACAGCTTCTCACTGCTGCCCACTGTCAGATGCTTTAGACCTTTACACTTTGCTCCTCTCGCCTTCTCCATCCTCAGATGCATCCCTGGCAGCTCTCTCTCTCAGGCACGGGGCAGGTCTGTGCACAATCCCTGTCTGCCATGTGAGCCAGAACCTGGTGGGCTCCAGTTGTCTTCATATGTTGAGTCTCATCACAGATAGTTGAACTGGCTTTAAAAGCCTGGCAAATTGCCTCCCACACTGCCATGGGATAAGACCAAATTGCCTTAAACATAAGGACTGTATTTTCATAAACTTAGAAACAGAGGCAATTATTCTGTATCTTTGTGCATATTTCACTGCCTATGAGGCAACTCCCTTCCTACTACTGTGTTCTCCTTTTGGAAGACCTGACTTTATGTTTCAAGTGTTCGATATTGGAGAAAATCCTTTGTTCAGGTTACATTGAGGAGCAGAACTGTTGCCATCACTGAAAATTTAAGCAACAGTGTGACTGATTTCTCAACTCCAGGCAAGAGTGGCAAAAACCTTATTTTATAGTAGGAACTAAGATGCAATAGTTCTGTAACTCAACAATCTCTTCTACAAATATGGTTCAAATCTGGATGAAGAATTTAATTTATTTTGTTAGCTATATGACTTATTTCACTTTGAACAAAAGACCAGCCCACTCAACTACATAATCAAATATTGTAATTTTTTTTTAGACAGAATATATCTGCTGCTGTTGATCAGAAGACTTTAAGGAAAATAAGGTATTTCTTTCTATTACAGAGCTTTCGTGATGTCTTTCTCCAGGAGACTATCTTGATTCATTTTAATAAAGACGCCTTTGAGGAAGCAGATGCTTGTCATAGTGGTATCTAGTGGATTAAGCCTTTTCTCTTTGAAACTGGTGGGATTTAAAACCAAAGAGCCTTGAATTATAGGCATTGTAAAATAAAAAGACAATTCTACTCTGAAGAATGCATACTACTCTGTTGCATGCTTATCTTGAAACCCAAACAACACAGGACAAAGAAGAATAGCTTGAAACTCTTTCGGTCATGGCATTTATTTCACCCCCAATTTGGGGATCAACTCTTGAGCCCCAGTTTGGGCCAGCACAGCTGCATTCCCCCTTGGCTCTCAGACTCTGGACAAAGATTTACAGCACTAATGGATAGACTGTCAACAGCAGTAAAACCCAATATGTTCTGCTAAACCCCAGCCGGCTGTGGCAGGATGAAGTGGCACCCTCCTCACGCTTGTGTCACAAGACTTGAAATGCAAACACAGCCTGGACCAGGTCCTGGCCCTGCACATGGCACTTCAGTGACAGATGACCCCTCCTAACCAGAGGCCTGGTGGAGGGACAGCCTTTAACTGAACCTGGTAGTGGAGCTGAGGGCGCAGGAAGGTACACTCCAGCCCGCTGCCTCACTGCAGCAGTCAGCATTACTTTCTTGGGAAAGGGAAGCAATAGAGCAGTCACTCAGCCAGACCCGTCCCTGCTGCCTGCACTGGGAAAGCACTCCTGCAGCCAGCATCAGAACAGCTGCCAACATCTCTGGGAAAGAAACAAGGGTTATAAAGTACAAAATAAAGAGAAAAGCCTCTGAAAAAGGCCATTGTAATTTTTTTTGTTAGAATTTTATAAGATTCACATGCCCTTTTAAGACAGGACTTCCATCAGGACTGTGATAATATAAGCTTTTTCCAAACTCATGTTTCACGAACGGTAAATAAATGTATTTAAAGTGCTGTTATATGCAAGTGGTAGGACTTGATCTAGTTGACTCTGAAATCAGTGCAAATCTTTGAGGAACAGCTTTCTTTGAGTGCTTCTGCTCTTCCAGGTATATTACCAGAAGACATGGAAGGATGCAGTAACTGTCAAGATTCCTCCTCTCATTCTGTCCACCTTCACAAACTTAAACAGGTGAAATTATACCAGCAATGGAAAGAAGGATTGGTACAGTTCTATATGAAGTGGTGCAACTAAGCCTGGCTTTGTTGAATTTAATACTGCTTTTACTATTCCAAAGACAGCACCTTTTAAAGGGTGCTAACAACCCTCAACCCTGCTACCTGTGGTCATGACAGAAGTCACAAGACTTGTACAATTTGGACATGTTTCTCTTACAGCTCTTACGTGAAACAGTCTTGAAGTTTCAATCAAGTAATACTTTTTGCTTTCTCTCCTATGTTGGATATTTGAGGGCACAATTGTGCTGTAACCTTCCATGCAAGTTTACATTCCAGGGCAATGTTTATTTGCAGTATTGCAGCATTTACATTGTGCTATGATGAAAGAATTGTATAAATTACATTTATTCATCTGCTTGTTTATTTAGTTTTTAAAATATTTGTTCAGACTAGGATTATTGTTCTTCTCTAGAGACTGGGAAAACTGAAGAACCTTAAAGAACTCATGAGCTCAAAAAGGTTTTCTGCTGTATGGTTGTGCACCATATGAAGCGAGCCAAAGTGCCAGCGCTACAGTGAGGGGCTGCACAGAGGCTGGTGAGTGACCCACAGTCCCTGTGACTCTGGAAGCCCTTGCCCAGGGCCTTTCTAACTTTCTGATTTCAGGCTGGGTTGTCTGCCTCCCAATAAACTGCAAAGCAAGCCTACAGTGGACCTCAACCAAAATACCAAAATCTCCTGCTCCTGAATAACCTGACGTTATTATCACACATTTGTAGGTTGTTTCGGTGCCAACATGCTGTCATGCCATAGATCAAGGTTTTCCACCAGGACAAACTAGTTGGGACTAAATAGATTTTGAAAGAGGAAAGTGAAATCTAGGCCAGAGCAAGAAGAGATACTCTGTTTTGAAGTATTATGTGTGGTCTAAATTCTTATGCTTTACAACATTTAAAATACTTTTGGACACTAAGGTGTGTTGCTTTGGTGATAAGTCAGTGAGTTCTTTGGGATGCTCAGCACTGTGAATTTGGCATGCTTACCAAAGTCACCTGTGACTTTGAGAGAGGAGCAATTTCTTGGTAGCAGGAAGGCAGCAAACCATATAGAAATGTACAGGGAGTTGTGCCTGCAGTGGCAGATGTGGAACAGGGGGAGAGGCCAGGTTTGAAAGATGGTATGAGAAAAAGCTCATCAGGCTTAGAGAGGAAGCGACTTGAAGATGTCAGACAAAAAAAAGAGTTGCAAGGTATGGCTCAGAGACTCATCATCTTTCTCTCTTCCATTAGGGCACACATCTCTAGTTGTGCATCTTCTCCAAGAGTATTAACCACAGAGGAGATTGTGAAGTCACCTGGGCAAAACAAAGCTGCCAGCCTGTTGCAAATGTTCTTTTGATAAGCCTATTTGGCTGTACACACACATTTCATTTTCAAGGCAATGGGGGATCTCATGGTGGAATGCTACCAAGTCAGTGGGAAGCAGGACTGTTGGTTTCAGCTCACAAAAAAATCCCACTCTGCTGCAGATGCCTTTGCATGGGTCTGTGGGAGTACTGCTGGCACTGCTACTCCAGTGCATTCTGACCACATTACGTACTTTGCCCTCAGCAAGTAAACAACCAAACTTGCATACTGCAGCAGTGAAAACAAAACAAAAAAGAAGAGAGGAAATCTTCAAGCAGCGCTTACATAGGAGAGAAAGTAATGAACACTTCAGAAAAGAGCCAATGAGGTAGAATATTCTCCACCTTCTATTATTACTTGAAATGGTTCAAACTGGAATAAACATTATTGCAAAATCAAAATAATACTTCCCACTGTATTTTCAGCAAATGCACTAACAGTGAACACAAGCAAAGCTGAGGACTGAAGCCCTACTCAGTAAGCTCTATGCAGGGTCCAGACAGCAACAGCAAGACAGTCTACACTGCAAACCTTTGAAAGAAGCAGTGCATGAAATTGCAGGGGTTTTAATTAATTTGTCATGCTGGTGTTTGTACAATCTGATTAGGTAACAGTATCTGATATGGTATCACATAGGAGAGGATTCATCAGACTGAATAATTACATGGATTAGAAGAGGACCTCTGAAATGCTTACGGGGCTGGCTCAAAGAGAAATACAATCAGCAATGCTGAAAGGAGATGCACAGGCCTCAAAGGAATTTACTGGTGGGGCGCTGAAGATCAAGCTGATATTCTTTAGCATTTTCATTAATTTTTATTCACCACATCACAAGCACTGAGAATATGCAGATTATATATGCTAAGGATGCAAATCTAGTAAGCACCACAGGCACATATCTTTGAGACTTGTGTAATAAAAAGTTGAAAATGCCAAGTGAAATACTGGAGACTAATAACAAGAACTTCTGGCACGAGCCAGGAACTTGTCAGTTGGACTAGGTGTATGAACACACTGCCAAATGACTGACTGGCAGGGTGATGCAGACATGGAAAAAAGGCAAATGCATTTGGAGGATCGGTGAGGCATTTCTGGTAGACGCTGAGAAATATTTTTCTCGTTTCTTCTCCACAGGATCAAGGAGGCTTTCAGAGCATCCCCAATTCAGTGGAAGGTTACTAAGTTGATCCAGGGGTACAGAGAAACCTGATCAAGTGAGTGGAAACCAGAAGAGGTTGTTTTCCATAGCAAAGGGAAGGCTGAGAGGCTGCTCTGTTTCAACATAACCATGATGGAAAAAACAGGGAAGAAGTGTCATTTAATTCAGAAGACTGTGCTGGCCTTAGAACAAATGGGTATAAACAGGGCTTGCATACAATCTGGCTGAAGTTTAGAAGATAGGTCTCTAACAAGTGAAACAGAAAACCGCTTTCCTTCCAAAGGTAACAAGGGCAAAAAGATACGTGGCCTGATCCCTTTCAGCAATATATGCACCTTGTGCAGTTGAAGGTAGGGAAACACAGCCTGGAAAGCAAAGGACTGCCTACATCTTATTTTTAAATTATTATCACAGGTACTCATGTCGCTTGGATTGCTTGTCCCATTTCACCCTCTATTTCAGTACAGCATGCAGCATGAGGGTGAGAAAACACCCCCAAAACCAGATTTCAAACAAGGGGGCTTCACCTCCTTTTGCAGGGGATACTCCAAAGGGCAACCTCAGTGGAGGACTCTGGCTTAAGTCCTCCAGGTCACATCTCACAGGTGTTTTCCCTTAGGTCTCCAGCTGTTTTCCAACACCAAACAGCTGGGCCCGCCTCTGAGGCAGTATACTTCAGTGCTGCTGAAAGCCTAGTATGTGTGTGCAACAGCTCTGTCATGTAAGGGCATATTGCGGATTTGGTTGTTGGAAGTTTTTTTTAGAGTCCTGGGTTTTTTTCACCCCACACTATGGTTACACCTTCCTCTTTGCCTCCCCATGTCCCCTTTCTCTAACAAGTAACAGGGCAAATGTATAGTCTTTCACAAAAGCCTGTAAGGGAGGGATTGGTCTCAAGTGTATTACCCCTAATTTCCTGTGCTCTGAACCACCACAGCACCCAGCTCTTCTTTCCCTGCACACTGCGCTTACATTGCACCAGCCAGAAACACTCAATATTGTTATGCTTACAGGTCTTCTTTTTTTTTTCCTTTTAATCATGCTGCCTTCAGCTTTTATTAGCCATGCCTAGGTTATCTCCTTTAGCATCAGTTAAACCAATATTTTATAAGTATCACTGTTCTACTTGACTACATGTGCAAAGAGAACAGATAACTATATATTAAAAGATACAATGAAGATAACTGTATGTGCACTGCAAGTCAAGATAATGAGAAATTTGATTAAGGACTTTTTGTTGGTTTTGTTGTTGTTGTTTTTTAAACGTGAGCTATCTTGAGAACTTTGCATTTAATAAGGTGCTTAGGCTAGTAAGGGTGCAGTTTGAAGATTGCTTCAGTAAGAGTGTGTGACAGGATCTGGGTTCTACTTTACTTGCTTAAACCTCAGAAAGATAGGGAAAGGCATGAGACCTCCTACACCAGCTAGGCTCAGGAGCCAGCTGCTGTGCCTCCACTAGGCTAAGAATGAAAAAGACACTAATTAGTTTGATACCTCAGACCACTGGAAAGAAAGACTTCTTTTACGTAACACCATCCCCCTTTGTGTTTTCATTACTCAGTTTTGCTTGACTTCCTTTTGTTTGCATTATACTTTTTGATCTTCCAGGCCTACAGAGTCTCACCATATTAGACAACAGTCCCTTCTAATGTATTTACCTGCTCTAAAGTGTTACTTTTAGAAAATGTATATACTGGGACAAACTTAGCCAAAATGCCTGATCATAAAAGTGGCTGCATTTGTTTCCCATTGCAGCTGCAGATGCTTCAGAGGTGAATTCCAAGCACCCTCTCTGACTCCAGAAATCTTGTCCAACAAGCTTCTGTGTGAAAAATGCAGCAGGAAGAAGCTTCAGGAAGAATTCTTCACTGCCTTCTACTTTCTATAGGTATTTGCATTTGGATAATGTGAAAAGAAGGAAGCTCTCCTCAAGAGGTTATAAGATGGAGGAAAACTGAAATAGAAAATGGAATAAATCTTTCTGTTTTGACTTGTGAGTAATAACTGCTGAAGCCAACATTTCCATACAAAATGCTCCACTGGTTTATGTGGCCAGGATGTTTTGCCACCAAAATCTAGGTGGAGTCAATTGAAATTTGTCCTGTGGGTTTTGCGGGAAGCTAATATGTTTTCTAAATTTAATATACTTCAGGGCAGAAGGTTTGAATTCCTGAAGATAGGAACTCATGTATTTTTTTCCTATTTCTTTCTTGCAAATAGACCTAGATGGAAAGGTTTCTTACAGTTTTCTGTTCTTCCTACCACAGACCAGTCAATGAAGCAAAGTTTATTCCCTCTGCCCCTCTGGGAGTGGTGTTCATCTGCATGTCTGAGAGTGAATGACTGCTAAAGTGAGGATAAACATCCTCTAAATGTCTGGAGGAAGGAGAAGTAAATTGGACCTCTTCTGAGGAATTAAAAACTGAGCCTGTCTCCTCCACTTTTTCAGTCCTTTTAAGAAGTATATGTGGTGAGCAGCTCACTGAGGAATCATGAACTTTTTATTCCCCTGTATTTGCTGCTGAAAAACTCATCAGCACATGAATAGTTCAAAGAATGGTACTAAAAAGTGACAACAGGAAAGGCAGAGCTATGATTTGTCTGGCAGCGAACTTCCCGATGACTAAGTACTCACAGCACACGAGTGGAAAAATCTGATACTACACTTGGAGGCCAGAGGCCATAGTCCAAAAAAACAATCTCTTATAACAAGGAAAAGGTCATCAAGACTAAGATTTCATTTAATCTATCAAAGTGTCTTCAGTTTTTCATGGGCACGAGGGCAGTCATAACTTCAAATGCCAGACCTGAAATTCTGATTCAGCCAATTTGGCAGATGATGAATGAAAACTTACCATTCTACTCCCCAGAGACATAAAGCATAAACAGCTTTAGAAGGTATCTGATAGAGAGAAAGGAGTATTCACTCCTTCTGAGGGAAGACAATATACTGTTCTAAGCAGTCATATGGGTTCCACCGAGAGAAATGGCTTTCGCCTTTGGCTAGAGAAGTTCAGTGCTTCTTGTCTTCTGTTCAGAGGTTGCACTGTAATGTGCTAGAGGCCAAGAGACAAAGGATGGCATTAATTTAAAAAAATAAAATAAAATCCATCCACATGTAAGGAAACACTCAAAATTCTCTTATGGATTTTAACAACACTTTTGAATTTGGGAGCCAAACCAGATAGCGGTGATTAAAACCACTACTCTGAAGTTCTATTTAACTAAGGCTGAAATTCAGCTAAACAATTCAAGCTGATCTGAAATGGAAAATGAGGTGGTTTGCCTCCTTCCACAGTGAACAGTCCTACCTTACCAAACCTTTCTGCTAGAGGTTAACCTCTCAAACCTCTCTCCCTTATTTGCTAAAGAAGAGTGAGGATACAAGCAATTCCCTAGAAAGCTAGTAACTTTTTTCCAGATGGTGAACACAAAACAATGCACATACACCATGTAACTCCAAGGAACTGGAAGTCAGACCACAGACTTTATTTGCAGTATTATTTGCAAATACTGTAGGAATGTTTTCTTCTAATCTCCTTGCTCCTCAAGGACCAGACGTTTCAGCATAGAGAGTGCCTCCTCCATATTTGCTTAGCAGTGCTGCAGGTAATTAGTTTTAATTAAGACATTATGATAACCAAAAATACTGTCTTCTGATGATAGAAAGAGAGAAAATAAACTCAGGGCTGTAATGCACTGACTGAAATTTGGGTGCATACCAGTGAGGATCCTATAACCAGAGATTTATCTTTATAGTTTTGTGTGCATCAGAAGTCCTTTTCAAGCGCTACATTTAAAGTAGGCTCAACCCCAATCATGACTTTTCCAGCATATATAATTTTCTCCACTGCTTCATGGTTAAAACAAATCACAAATAGTTGCTGTGTTTAAAGTTTGCACACTGTGAGGGAGCAGTGCTTGTGGTTTGACCCCAGACCATCAGCTGGGGTCAAGCCCACACAGCCACTGGATCACTCCACCTCCCCAGTGTGATAGGGGAGAGAATGGGATGGGTAAAGTGAGAGAACTCAAGGGCTGAGATAACAACAATTTATTCCCAAAAGCAAAAGACACACACAAGCAAATCAGAATAAGCAATTCATTCACCACTTTCCATGGGCAGGGAAGTGCTCAGCCATCCCCAGGAAATCAGGGCTCCATCATGCATAAAGGTAACTTGGGAAGACAGACGACATCACTCCAAGTGTCCCCTCTTCTTCTTTCCTCAGACATTTGTATGCCAAGCATGATGGCATTTGGAACATCCTTTGTGTCAGCTGAGGTCAGCTGTCCTGACTGTGTCCCCTCCCAACTTCTTGTGCACCCCTACATCCCTGGCTGGTGGGGTAAGGAGTAGAAAAGGCCTTAACTCTGGGCAAGCACTGGTCAACAATAACTAAAACTTCCTTGAATTATCAATACTGTTTTCAGCACAAATCCAAAACACGGCCCCATACCAGTTACTATGAAGAAATTTAGCCCTATCTGACAAAACCAGCACATGCAGATATCAAAACCTTCCATATAAAGTACTTTAACTGAATTATCAGGCACTCTGTGTCCAGTGAAGAAAAGAAAGTACCTGCCAATGAAACTACCCATTTATTCACTTATCATTGTTCTCCCGCGCAGCTATGGAAAAAACACTGGAGGCAGAGAAGGGAGAAATGAGGATTTCTCTATCGACAATGTCAGCCATACATAGAAGAAATGTTTTTGCCAAGTCTTCTTTCACCTTACCTTCCAAATCCTTCAGCGAGGATTGAAAAACTTGCCATGTACAAATTAAAGAAAAAAGGCAGCACAGCAGCCCTAGTGCTTTCGAATTCCTGGAGCAATAAGAAAAAAATCTAAATCTGATCTAAAAATATCTGTTTCTTAGCTTAAAAAATTAAAGATTTGTATTTTTTTAACCCTTTGAAGCACATGTTTTCAATTTTTGAATCTGGAGGTTTGTCAACTCTGAAAAATCGGAACTAATATTCAAGAATTAGCATGACAAATATATTAAAATTTGATTACACTGGGTGCCCTAGAAATCTTTTTGTTGTTTACTTTGTTGTCAACAAGCCTAAGTATAGCATATGCCTGTATTTATTAATTTAATCAAATTACTTCACTATATTACTTCTCTGAAGGGCTTAAGTCCAGAGCTAGAATAGTTTTAGACCTTCTTACTGTGCAAAGACATTTCACTTCTGTATTCGTATCTAACTAAACTGGCTCACATGTTTTAAGACAAGTCCTCTCTTTCAATCTGCACATCAAAGGAAAAAGAAAGCCTGTGCTCTGATGCTGTTACTAATTCAGCAACTGGACACAGACCTGGAAGGGCACTTTTCTTCTTCCCAGCTTTCTCACTCAGATGGCTTCCTACAGTGGTTCTCAGACATTTTAGATTTCAAAGCTGATTTCAAAGGGTTTAGGAAATCTGACTTAGTGTGTTTTAAGCCAACTCTTTTGATGTGTTTCTTAGCAATGTGCTCAGCTTGGATTTCCTGGTAAGAAAATAATTACTTTTTTTCCTCCTGCTTATAGTTTAGAAGCTTGTTAGAGGCAGATCATTAGTAACTAACTTGGCAGTATCGTTACTTTCAGCTGCTGGCTCGATCCGTGATTCACCTACCTTACTAGAAGCAGCTAAACCCAAAGATATGACGTGATGTTAATTCCCTTCAGCAAGACAGGTAAAATGCAGAGGTTAAAGGGAAGCAGCTTTGGAGAGTGGCAGCTATCCAAACATCTACCCCTGCTGCCTTTTTCAGACTCCTTTAAAAAGACTGCCTTGGCAGAAGGCAGTGCCCTGAGCTATCCCTCCAAAGCTATTGTACACGCTCCACGAGGTATTGTGCAGCCTACATCTGTATGGTGATATAAATTTTCCTCCTGAAAGGAATAAATCTTTCACAAGTAAGAGAAAGAGAAGATATGGTTTCTAAATGAATGATTCATTGTTTGAGGGTGCAGCCTTGATTTGTTGGAGTTGCTACGATACCGCAGCAGCAATGCCAACTTATCATAGCCCTTAATGCTCTCTGGAAGCTCAGCAAGCTGAAAAGGCATTGCTGAGACAAATTCCATATTTTTAAACAAGACATCTGTATTTACCACAAAGCTACTTTCAATCTCACACCTTTCTCCATAGGCTGGCTTCAAATTATGTACAATTTCCCCCTCCCCCCACTGGTGGTTCTGGGGGAGTGAAGGGCACAAACAGGAAGGCAGTGTACACTGAGAAAGATGGCAGGACGCCCCGAAATGGTAATTTAAACAACTCTCTTGCTGAGCCTGCCAAAACTTGGGTTTGGGCCTTTTTTTTTATTAAAAAAAAAAAAAAAAAAAAAAAAAAAAAAAAAATACTGTCAACAACTTTCTGCTGTATTGAAAGCATATGTGGCTTTGCTAATTCATGTTTATCCAGTAAAAGGCTGAAAGGATATAGTGCATATTCTTTGGGAAAAAGCACAACAGGACTAGATAAGAATAAAGTCATAATTTCTTAGGAATTTTTGCATTTAAAGCTATAACTGTACTAACACCAAATGCCTCTTTTGGCAACATAAAACCTGCATGTTATCAAGCTGATACTCTAAACCAGGTGCCTGCAGCAGCTTAACAGCACAAAATAGGGAACTGTCATCAACTAAACATCAGAGCCTCTTAGACATTACCAAAAGTGATGGGTGAAGATGGGAGTGAGGTTAAAGCCAGGGGAGAAAGAAACCTCAGCATGCAAATTTGTGATGCAGAAAACTGAGGGGAAAATGTGGAACTGAACTGCTACTGTCACTGAAGGAAACTTGGCTCCTACTGAAGAGCCTGTGACTGTCTTAGAAAGAGGAAGCACAAATGTCATGTCCTTCCTACGGGCTGCAGGCTTTCAGAGAATGCGAAACAACAAAAATAATTCAATAAATAAATAATGCCAGTCAGTCATTGCAAAAGGATCACGATGATAAAAACATGGCAGCCTCTAGGGAAAGATTACCTAAGCACACACATCTCTTCTGCTGCAAAATCAACTCAATTTTCTGCAAAGAGTTATAGCACATTGCCGCCTCTCTCCTTTTGATGTTCTCATTAGTCCTCCTAAATTCAGAAAACAGAGTGTACTACAAAAATAGGAAGTCAGAGAGGACTGCTGATTGCTATTAAGAAGTTTTCTTCTCCTATCCCTTTTCCCTGCCAAGGCACAAAGTGCAAATAAAACAAGCAGGATGGAAATCAAAGTAGGAAAATTGCTTGTAAAGAAGATACTAGGTGGGGAAATGGATACCCAGCCTCCAATAACAAAAGGAACTCATTATTTTAGCTTACTTTTTTTTTTTTTTTTTTTAGTTTGTAACCGTGAAGTTTTTATTTTATTTTTAAAAATGGACCAATTTCTTCCTGATTTCCTGACTGAACTGGCATGAGTTATCTTTGGGTGGTTCTTGACCAAACTGAGTACATTGCGCTTAGACACTTAGGAGCATCACTCTTTCCTGATGAAGTTTGGTAAGTGGCGCTTGCCTTCAAAGTGGTTGCGCTCCCTGACTGACAAGTCCATAGTTTTTTGCTCTCAGTGCATGCTGAGAAATGACCCAGATTCATTTTGTAGGACAAAGCTCCATTTTAGTAATGGTTTTTCTTAAATAAAATCTTATTCAAAATGTCATTAAATCTTTCTTCTTCATATCTCAATTAAAAAGTCTCACTAAGTTACAGTACTGGGACAAGACTGACATACATCAGCTTATATATCAGAGGATATTTACTGGTACCTGAAGTGCGATTTTAGATTACTTCTATGCACAAAAGATATTTGCAAAATTACTCTGTGGACCATTTTGGAGACCTAATCTTACTGACCCAACTTTAACGTACCACTGGTGTTACACTGAACACATATGCTTCAAAAGATACAGCTTTAATATAAATATATGGAACCTGAGAGTAATTCGGCTCATCATTTTGCAGTTTGCTTAAAAGGCTGAATAATCAGATGCTTTTTCCTTGGACTGAAGGATATTATTTCTAAGCTCTATTACTTTTCAGTTTTTCTCCCTTGGTACTGTGATATGTGAAGAAACTGCTGAGACTTCCTATTCCTTTGCTCCTTGATAGTAGCAGGCAAACAAGGAGGTTAAAAGAGCAATAAGGGAATTAAAAGGATTCTTAAAAGAACTTGAAAGGAAGTACAAGCAGTGTCAGGAGGAAAGCACACTCTCTGAATGAATGCACTGCTTCCTGACAGTATCTCCAGCCTTTGATTATGCTCAGCCCCTGGAGACTCCTGGAAGAATCCTAAGGGCTAATTAGAAAAATGACATGAAGCAATGAGAGTCTTCCCAGCTGGTCTTTACTCTTTGCTTTCCTTCTGAGGGGGGGAAAACAAGCAAAAGGAGCAGATACACACCAGTAACATCAGAAATTGAGCCACATTCATTATGGTGGTTATTCTATTGGATTTTTGTTGCAGTTGCAGGGATGGAGCTGCATGAAAGGAGGCCACAGGATTAAAAAAAGGTCATTCTTAAGAAGCCATCCCTTGGAGTGTGTGTGAAAGGCTGTAGGAATAAAATGACTCTCAGACAAGGCTGTGCTGTTGCTACACCTTTTTTAATACAGCCAGGGGTGGAAACGGCATGAATAATTCACCCAAGAGACTTGCTAGATTGAAGTGGAAGAAAAAGTGAATTTCCTTACTTTGCTACCAGTATTTACAAACTATAGCTTGCTTTAATCTTTTTTTTGTTGGTAATTCTTACTGCTCTCCTGACATTGGATTAATTTCTAGTTTGGCACATTGTCTGAAAAACAGAGCAATGACAAAGCACAAAGAAAGAAAAAGACAAAAGAAAATCAGAAGCCAAAATTGATCTGCCTGCACCAGTAGCCCAAATACAAATTATAATGGAAAAAACCAACCTTCCATGCAAGCTTCTCAGACTGTAGTTTATATGTAAAGGTAGCTCCAGCGAGAAATAGCTACTGATGTAATTTCTTATGTTACAGCTTAGCTTAGAAGGAACATCCTTTGACAACTGTGGGGATAAGAATTAATTCTCTTTGGTCTGGCATTTCTGTGCAGACAGATCATGGCTGTTGGGTAACTAAGCCTCATTACTGAGTATGTGACAAAGGAGAGAAAATAAACAACAACAACCATGACACAGCTGTCCTGGAGGAAGGAGCTGCATCTTTCCGCCAAGCTGAGCCACTTCTGAGTACACCACAACAGCTTAGAAGCATAATGTTATATGAAAGGCAGTCAGATGCTAGTAGTGGCTGTCACAATTAAAAGCTGTAGCCCGATGTGGCCCTGAGTTACTGATCCAGGTCTCAAATATCCCAGGGGAAACCATCATATAAACCAATTAGGCCCCATGTGCAAAACAGGAGCTCTGTATGTAAGGGCTGCTCTCCACCAGAAGGTGACATCTGCTTCTCTTTAATCTAAATACTGTTTTAATAGGTTAAGGACTCTGTGGCTCTTTCACTGCAAGGAAAACCCAAGTCTCAATTAGAGGCCACAGCCAATATGGGTGTAACAGACTGAGACATGTAGGGACGCCCACAATCAGTTCTCAGTGGTAAGAAGCAAAGACCATTAAAAAAGAAAGAGACGGTACCTTGCTGAAGGATGTTTAACAGAGACAAAACATGGCCATGGATGTGGTCTGAAGTGAAAGATATGGGTCCTTTTTCTTGCCTGGCTGTGGACTTTTATGATCTCCTTTGTAACGGCGTCTTTGCAATGTGCATTGAGAATTTAAGTATGTAGAAACCACATAATGGGAAATGCAGTAGTAGCATAGAAATAAAGAACACCCCACGCTGACCTTCACTGTGTGGATTTAGATATCCAATTTCTATATATATTTTCAGAGAATGATTGGAGGCATTTCACCCTGGCAGGAGGAATACGGCACCATCATGAGGAAAGACAATTGAGTGCAGTCTACAAAAGAAAGAGATCTGTGCATGCCTCTGCATAATACAGGTTGAGCAAAACTGTAGCTCATCAAATCTAAATCCTGATTTCTTTTTTTAATTTACTGAATAAAAGGAAACTTTTGCTAAGCAGTATAAAAGCTTTTAAACAAATAGTAAGATCCTCCTGGCCAATATGAGACCATGTGATCTGCCATGTCCACTGCAGTTTCACTGCTGAAGACAGACAAATCCTCCACAGTGGACAAGTCATTCCACAAAAGTCCCTCAGCAACAGCTGTCCAAAGGAGTTTCTAGACTACATAGACATCTAAGTGGACGCTGATGGACAACACTGGATGATCTGGTGTTGGTAACATAAATTTACTCCTTATTCAGACCATTTGAAATACTACTACTCTGCCTCAGAAAATAGTTACTGATATCTGAGGTGTGCTTTGAGATAAGAGTCCTATGCACAAAACATGCACCTAAATTTATAGGAAGCAATCTGTTTTCTGTGAAGGTATTTAAAAGAAGAAAACTATACCTGGAACTATATCTGCTTGAAAACAATGCTGACAAGAAAAATAACAAGTCTATATCATTCAGCATCTGCAGGGTTAATTTGTTTTGCTAAAAATGACACACTCATGTATCTGTAAGCTTTCAGATACCTTCTGAGTGGGCAAACCAAACAATTTCTACCAAATAATAAAATGCATATAGAAATCAATAAATTGACATCAAACAAACTGAACTAATTGATCCGGGTTTGTAGTGTATAGTCAGGCTGACATTCCAGTTACTGCTTTTCCTCGGTGCAATTAGGGGAGACATTTTTTTTCCAAAAACTCTCCCAAGAATAAGGCATCCAGCGGTTATGGACTCTGAGCAGCAGCAGCAGGTAGCCTAAATCCCTCAGATGATGCCAGGTCAGGGTATTTATTACCTTCCCAACCTTCTTCTCCTTGCACTGCTGAACTCAGGCATGGTAGGCTGTTCTCCATCAGCAGGCAGGAGCACCAAGCTTGTTCTGGTCTCTCCTACACAGTTCGCTTCTCACCTCAGGTGTGTTTTATCATTCAACAGCAAGAACCACCCCACCAAGATGTTCATCACTACTTCTGCTCACCTCTCCCTTCAGGCTCACAGGGTAAAACCTTAAGCAATTTCTCGTAGGAAGAACAACAGGCACACATACTAAAAATACTGCATGGACAAGCAGTCCAGAAAGTTCAGGGCAAGGAACTACCTGATAGGAGTAAGCTTAAAAACAACCCAGGTCCTGAGGGAAGAAGAGACATCACACAGTGTCTCTGTCCCAAAAGAGAGGCCTTTACCAGTGGATTATGTTTTGATGTGCACCCTATTAAAATAGAGACAGAGTGTGACAAGAAATCTCACAGTAAAACAGATGTCATGTCTTGCATAATGTTTTATTTTTGCAAACTGCAACATTGCACATGAACAACTATCGCTCTTTCCTTAAAAACAGAGATGGACAACCCCAGCACCGGTGGTGGAGATGCTGGAAGCTGCCCAGCAGAAAGCTTGGCCTCACTGGCCACAGGCACAGCAGCTGCCTGTCAGCCTCTCTGGCACACCTCCTCCTCTCCACACCCAGCCTCCTCTTAGGTCAAGGGAAACACTTCTTTGGCTTCAATGGACACTGCACCAGCTCCTCTATCACTGAGTGAGCTTGTTTGGTTTCTTCTGGAGTGGCTTCCACATTTGCAGAAAAAAGTAACCGGAATGAACCTAAATTTAGGTGGAAAACTAAGAAGCAGCAAGCATGGCCCTCATGCCCCCATGATGTTGTGGCTACAGGGAGCTGCCTTCCCCAGCACCACAGGCATGGAACTGCGGGGAGATACTGGCCCTCTGTGCCTCACCAGCTCCTGCAAGAGGCAGCCAAGCACAACAACCCCGCCTGCACAGAGGAGGGAAGGAAGCAGGCTGGGACAGAACCCCAGAAATGTGGACATTGTAATCAGTTTTCATCCAAACCAAGTCACTTGTATGGCAGTTAAAGAGCCAGACTGGAAAAAACACATTGCAGAGCAATGCTGTAAAGAATTTGTACTAAATCAAGCAATAATCTTAAGCACTTCTTAAAAATAGTAACTCAAGAGAACTTATTTTGACCTGAGAAGTCTGCATAAACACATATCTCTCTGAATGAAGAAATGAAAAATGCTCTCAGAGGCATCCCAATAAGCTTTATTTTAAAGTTGTTAATCGTTTCCTAAATTGAGTGGCCATGTAGTTGCCTATTAAGACGGTTGCATGTTCCTATGGCACTTCTTGAAAACTTTTTTTAAAAAATCTTTTTGAAGCATTTTCATTAATATAAATGTCAGAATGCTTCAGATCCCCCCAGGGAGAACGTATGACTTGTTACTATGAAGTTTTAATAATTTAAACACCAATGTAACAATCCAGGAATGGAAACAGTATGTTCCAGGAACGCTGCAGTGAATTAATAATTGTGATCTGCTTGTAATTGCTGATTATCCCCATGAATTCTACCCAGATCCAGTAGAGTGATTTTTTTTTTTTGATTTTTTTTTTTACTGACAAAAAAACTTGGGAATAGTATTAACTTAAATAACTTCAAATCAACAGCAGCCTACTCTGTTTTCAACAAGGTTTTGGCTCTTTGTATCTTTCATCTAAACAATTGCAGAGGTTCAGGTATGGAGCGAGAGACCCTACTCCGAGAGCAAGGCAAGGGCAGGAGTCATGTCCTGCAGCGCATGTAAATAGCAGACCCTGTCACTAGGCACTGCCACTGCGGTGTCAACACAAACACTGTCGCTAGGGCGAGGAGAGCAGCCCGCGGGCTACAGAGGTAGGCAGCTGGGCAGAAGGCAAGGTAGCAGAGCTGGGTGTCCTGGGCAGCTTTTGCGTATGCCAAGAGGTATTTGAATGAGATACGGGATACGCTGCAAAATAACGTATGTTCATTTGGATGTGTTGCTTCCACCAACTGTCCCACTGGGTCTCATTTCTCTTTTGACAGTATTTGTTTTGAGGAAAAATTTTGTGGTTTGGAGGGAGTAATAAACACAGCATTAGCACAGATCTGTGTGAGCAGATGCTGGGTTTCTTCTGCAGCAGGCTGAGAGATCAGAAGCAAAGTCATCAGGTAGTATGAATAAGAAAGCCTGTGAAACAGGTATGATTACAAAGGAAATTGTTAAAAGAGGAGTCCAAGATGGAACAGATGGTTATGATAAAGCAGAAAATGAATAAACAAAAGTTGTGAAGGAGAATATCAAGGGACAAGGTACGCAGTAAAAAGCAGTGAAGTGCAATTCAAACTCAAGGAAAAAAGAAGGCATGAGGACAGCCAAGACTTTAAGCTTTGCCAGGCAGTATTCACTGTAGATGAAATTAATTGCACTGAAAGGAAACTGATGTCAGTAGAGAACTCAAGAGATTATTCATGAATTGAAGACATTAGACAAATCAGCTCTTGCAAATGAGCAGTTCAGAGCACTGCCAGGTCAGCAGCTTGTTAAATAGTTGATATACAGTGGTCATCAGGAAAATGGGAGAGAGTCGGGTGAAGGTGCCGAAAGAAAGACCGGAGGAGCACAGATGAGTAGGAAGTACTGTGGAAAGGGCTGCACAGAAAAACAAGATTATTTCAGTAAAACTCGTGCCAGATCATGCTGGAAAAAATAACGCATTTTGGTTTCCCGGTCTGTGACACAAGAAAGTGCTCACCTGAGACTGGATCCCTAAATCCCATGCTCAGTGCTTTTTGCTATTTTACCTCTGAGCCACATTCAGCACTTGCTTGTTACCAAGCTTTTTCAAGCCTGACCATAGAATAATTTCTTGAGGCATGCACAAAGCTGCTTTGAAGTCAGTAGAGCACCACAAGCATCTGCTCATATGCATTGTACCAGGACCACACTGACAACGACCATGATTACTTTGAAGACTACTTGTAAGATGCCGCTCAAGCACACAGAAAGCCTTTTTGCTTTCTATTTTTAACTTAGTAAAAGAAAAATATAAACTATTTCTGAAGTTTATGGTTCTTGCATGGTGTGGAAAAAGTCATGGACTTGATGGATTTAGTTATCCCATCAGAAGTATTTATGATACTTAGGAGTTAAAGGTAGAAATTTCACATAATTTCACTTCAGTGGCAAATATTGTAGCTTAATACTGTTATATTTCTACAATTTCAAGTGTTTTTCTCCACTTGAATAGAGATGCCAGTGGTATCAAACACGGTGGTGGCTCTGAGGTGGCTCACTTCACTATTGAGAAAGCTTTCAGATTCTTGGAGCTGAAACTCTTCAGTTTATGCCAAGTGACGGAGTTTTCAGAGTTCTAAGGCAATATGTAACATCACATAACCTTGCCTGACAGACACTAATTTAGCTGTGGGTTTTCCAAATAGACAAGCACAAACCAGGGTCTTATGAAGATCAGGTAAAGTCAATATGGAATAAGAATTTAGGTAAAATGAAGGAAATACTCAGACAATGTCTCTATCTCCTGAAACAAAACTTCACAAGAGGGAGTCGAGCATATCATCCTTCAGTGATGTTAATGCTGCACACTTCACGCCATGCTAGCAATATTTAACTGTTGAGAATGACTTATTTGAATGTGTAGGTTTACATATTAGTAAATACTAACCTAAAATCTGACTTTGAAGTCATCGCTGATTATACCAACATGTGAAACAGGAAAAAATTAATAAATGGGCTTTTAAATTTGGATCTGCTTGCTGCTACCCCAGAGATCCTGTGTGTCCAGTCAACTTTTGTGTATAATTTTTTTATTAGATGATGATATAGACTTATAAAGTTTTCAAAGTTTTGTGCCTGCCAGAAAACCGAGTTTGTATATGGACCTGTAGTTCTTTATTTTCCCTTGGCCTGAGGTAGGGTTAGGGATGAACCTTTTTCCCTCCCTCCAGCAGCCCCAAGATATATTTCACACAAAAATTGAGTCTGTTAAGATGTAAGGAAGTAGAACCTTGTGGTCCAAGTGTCCAGTCAGAGCAGTTCCTATCCCTGTGCGATCCTACATGCCTGCCTTTACCTACACACACCATCCTCAAAACCATCCTCATTTGTTTGAGCACTATACTTTCCACTTTGTATGCATTTGGTGCTGTGTAAATGCAGGAGCAGATATGATTGAGATACAGCACAGAGATTTTGCAGAAATTTCTGTTACAGTTGCACAAGAAATGAACAGAATTAGACAAGACAAAAAATGCTGTTTGCCTTTCCCAGCTTTGGAAATTTTTCCTTTTGATCACTGTTTGCCAGGAAATTTGAGGGCCTTTAAAGTATTCAGGGACCTTCACTGACATAGCTTTGCCTTCTGCATCTCTTCTGCTCTTGAAAACAGCTGGCAAGATAAGTTCTTACTGATAACCAAGGGTCATCAAGGTTTAGTAACCTTCTGTGGAAACCCTTGCAACATCACTGCTTTCAACTGCAGCTGAACGTGGAATGTGGAGGCAATTAAGATAGCAGAAGGAGAGACTGGGCTTACAAACAAAATGGGAGCCTGGTGGACTTTAAAGGTGCTTACACAGAGCTCATAATCTCCTCAGTGCAGCTCACAAGTTGCCCTGTCCCCAGCCAGCAACAGGTGAGACACGCTCCTGCAGCCCGCAGCAGCCGGCATTCGCGCTGGCTGCGAGGAAAGCCCAGGAACAGCAAAGGTGCAACACCAGCCGCAGTCGGCCTCAGGCTGGGCAAGCCCTGCTTTCCTTTTGGTGTGGTGGGGAAAGGAGGCATTTTAACTTCATGTATTACTTTGAGGTTTTTTTTTTTTTGACTCTGAATGAGCCCCTCAACAGTATGAGCAGGTGCAGGATGACAGCTTCAGAGTGAGTACCTCACTGTCCCAGGTCTGGCGTAACACATCTGCAGGGGTCTCCAGAGCTCAGTCATGCAGCTCCCAGGCTCTGCAGGAGCCTCCACTACCTCTGACACCACAGAACACTCAGGATAAGTCTCTGCTACTGAACTGCTGCATTCACAACAGGAGATCTGTTTTCAAGGTGGCCCATTTTCTCATTTGCTTTGTTTCTTCAGTTCAAAAACACTAACTTGAATTTTGGCAAATTTTCAATGTAGAGCAGGACTGACTTGTTGCAAAAAGAAAGATGGGAGACTCGTCTCCCTGGGCACAGTCCAAATATTTATATTTTGGTATTTAAAGTCCATTTCTGTTGTCAGAGACAGCCTCACTGTTCTAGCAGCAGCCAAAAATACAAGACAGCCTAGAGTTCAAAAATCAATGCACAGATTTCATTTTATCACACATACACAATGGTTGGCTGAATTTGCTTCCACCTAACAACCTACAGCACAAACATAGTATTTACAGATTAATTCACATTTATTTTTAGATTGGCTAACTATTCATTGAACAGGGAGGGAATAACTAAGCGACTTGCATCACAGAACTGCACCTATTAGATAGGACAGGTGAAATGCTGCCAGTCACTAATAGCGAAGAAAAATCTGAACACAGAGAGTTCTTACCTGGAACAAACATTCAGCAGTGAATTATCATATAATTTGTTTACAGCACTTCTGTCCCTAACTTCTACTTCTTCAAAAGTAAATCAATTAATTAAGCAAAACTTAGCTTTAACACTAATGAGCTTTCTTCTAAAAGGAAGTAGCTGCAGGGGACTGTGGTGTTAAGTAAACCTCTTGTTTGTCCCTGCTCCCCAATTCACCAGTGCAGTTCTGCCAAGCTTAGCTGCACTCTTATGCTGAAGTTGCCAGAGATAGCTTCAGGACCCACATGAGAGCAGGAGTGTCAGCACTGTAAATAATCCCCAGTGGATCCTGGCTGTGGAAGGGAAGAAACTAGGTGCTGATTGAGTAAGAAGGGCAGAGACCTGGAAGGGGGATGGGGAGGTGTTTTTTGGTGGAAGAACGGGAATTTCCTCAAGATTGTGATGTTCTCTGAAGAATGTATTTTTATCACTTTTTATCTTAAATAATACTACCCATCAGGCTATGAACTACCCCACTGCTGACATCTAAGCTGAGAACACAGCAGCATTGCTGCCATCAGCTGTACCCCAGCACGGGAAGTAGTGAATAAGTGGCCATTCATTACAACAGGTCAGCTTGATATTTGGAGAATTCATTGCCTATGCTTCCAGAAGAAGCATGACTCAGATACATGTGATCAAGAGCATCTGCACAGAAATTGGAGGCAGATGTTTGCTAGCAGGAAAAGCACACACTTTAGAAGCAACTTTAGAGCTCCATTGAAAAGGTGGGTCTCTGGGTTTCTGGAGGAAACAAACTTTTTTGACACTGCTGTAACTGCAAATATGAAATTACAGTTGCAGTGTCATGCAAATTAGAAAGAATATTAGATGAAAACAATTAGTAGCTTCTGTGGTTCTTTTTAAACAGAATATGCTGGGTGTTGACATGACTAAGTAACTACAATGTAAGTAGAATGAAAAATGGTGTTAAAATATAGAATGCTGTAACTGAGCTTCTTTGTTATTTGCTTGTTTGAAACACAGAAACTGTCCTTTCTTGAAGTCTAAATTCTCTCTCTGGTCACAGACACAGTAAGGTAGCCAAGATACTGTAATGAAAAATTCCCTTTCACTGTATAAGCACGCTTCATTTTCATCTTAGGCTTTGCTCTGGTATCCCTAAGTCTGCAAGTACTGCAATACTGAAATTCTGTAATAAAAGGCTGAAGTAAAAACCTACTGAAATGTAGATAAATCAAGTAAACCATTTGGGGGCAATTTTTTTTTTTTTTGTCTTTTGGTTTTTTTAGTGTAACTGTACATTTGTGCAGGGTTATATCATCTTATCATCTGCAACTTTTTTTCTCTAATATTTTTTTCCAAAGCATAGTACTACAAATGATGCTGCTTGCTCCCTACAGCTGCTCTATAGCCTTTGCAATTTGGAGCTGTCTGAGGCTTGTTCACTACCTGTTAGTGGATTTGGCTAGACTAATGCTTTTTTCTATTCCTGCTATTAGTTCCATAAATACAATTGAGACAATACAATATTGAAACATTGGCTCTTTATGTATTTTTAAAATAGGAAGATAAAATGTAGCTGTAGCTTCAGAACAGCCTGTTTCACGGCCTTAACTAGCCTTCCTCCTTTCACTGTGTTAAGAATGGGTAAAGTCAGCTATTTGTATTGTTATTCTTCTGTAGGTAACATAAACATTTATCACCACAGAAAACTGTGGAAAATAGAACTATTCACAGACAGTAGTTCTCTATTTGAAGTTTTAAACAGAAACTTGCCCGAATCACTGCCTTAAATTTCATTTCCATGGGATTAATGTTACGAGGGATCAGCTTGATCTGACCTTTATTCCCAGAAAACATCTCACACTTCTGTATAGTGAAAATCGTCTTTTTGCTTGTTCATGTCTGAGTGTGATTTTCCTAGCAGTAGCCTTCTGTCAGTGGGCAAAAATTATGTTCAGTGGAGGCATCAAAGATAGCACTCCTTGGATATCCAGCGAAGGCAAATGCAGTGGTTTCCTTATTTCCCCTGGGAGCTCTGCATCTTACTATAACACCAATGATTTCTTCACAGAAACCTTTGTACCCTGGTCTTTATTTGTACCCTTCAGTTACAAATAAAGACCAGACTACTGGACCATTAAAAAAAAAAATTACATTCTTTGCCTTATTTCGTTAAGTTTAATGAAAATCTGTGAGATTGGGCTGCTGCTTTCTACAGCTGACATCCCGCAGCTTCATTAGGATTATCTGGTATTAGTTTGTAAGTAAAAATACTCTTTTCACACACTGTCTGCTCTTCAATGATGAGTGCTAGCTACCTTCTTCTTCACTGCTGACTTCTCTGCCAATGGCAAACAAGTGATACAGAAATATTGCTGAGGCTGTAATACAATAACAAGTATTTCAACTACTAACTTCTATATTCTTTTCTTTCTCTTCTGAAACATCACTACTACGCAGCAAGCACCCAGCAGTTACAACATTATTGGAAGCAAAAGAAGCTGAATCATGTTATATGAATAAGCAGATATCCCTCACTTTTCACCAGCACTAACTTCTGATGGAAGTTGTAGAATCTTTAGCTTTGGCATCACAAGAGAAACTCCAAAGGGCACAGATGGTGTCATTTCCTGTAGGTGAAAAACTGGTGGATCTTCATCTCAAGTCATTTTGATCTGATGGGTTAACAGCCTGCTGTTTGAAGTCTTGCACTTAGTCCTCCCTCCTGATCTGATTTTTTATTGTCTAAGTAAAGGTTTGCTTATTGGCATATCCCAGGCTCTTGAATTTTATTCTGCTTTTTACATAACAAGTTCTTTGTCCAGAAAGCAAAGAAATGTGATGACTATAGCTTTTGTTCCAATGTCTGGGCTGAGTTTTGGGCCATTGAGACTCTTTCCAATTGTAAGATCTTGTTCCCTCAGGCTTTTTTATATAATGGGTGATAAAGGAGTTGGAAAGCAAATTTATTGCCTCTTTTTCTTAAAGGCTTTCCTTTTCATCCTTGACAGTGCTAACGGGACCTTTACTGCTGAAGCTATTGGATTTCTCTTGAGTGTCTTATTCCTAGGTGTCATTGAAAAGATAAGTTATCCTTTCCTAAATCTCCTCCTCCTGTTCACTTTCAAGGGTCATGTTTTTGCATGGTTTCAATGTTAAAGTGGAGAAAGTTCCCAGTAAGCATAGGGATACTCTACAGGCCATCTTGGATTAAAAGTGCACTTATTGGTCATGGATCTTCATGTTTCTTTTCTGTGGGTATCAGATATTACAGGCAGCCAAAAACTTCCACTGAGCCAAAAAGAACTGGAGCTGCTTTTATGTCATGTGATACTCCTTTCTTTTACCCAGGTTTCCGTCTCTCTATTTTCAGTTTGGAAACCTAGCATTGTGCCCAATATTCACGTTCCCTGTGGGGACTATTTCTGATGACTTCACAGTTTCGTAATGACATTGAGCAACAGCTGACATCTATCTGCACAGGCTGCAGCCATTTCTATTTCCGGACTGTCTTTATTCCACTTAGTTAACAATGATACAGCAAATTCCTAATTCCCTACCAAGAGAGAATGAAAAAGACCAGTCTTTTAAAAAGACTGGGCAAGAAAGAAAATCAGTTTTCTACTTTCTAAGGGCATTGCTAACCCCTGTGTTTACATGGATCATAATGACTATTCAATGAGTGAAGATATTTAGGGAAATACCAAATCTGCACCCATTTTCCCATGCATTAGTCTAGCAATGAGGACTGATCATAGAGATGAAAAGGGAACAGCAATGCTGCAGGGGGATTTCAACCTTCCTGAGTCTAGGATGTAAGTATAAAGTAAACAGATCTGCCACTTTATTTGTGAAAAAATGAACACTGTCCTGTTTAAAAAAAAAAAAAAAAAAGTCAACAACCTCTGTAAAGGTGGGAGGATTCACCTCTTTGCACATACAGCAATGACAGAGTGAGACAAACCTTTTGCCTACTCCTCCCCTTGGCTATCCCTCCTCAGCGAGGCCGAAGAAGGAGTAGGGCCGGATGATGGCCACGGGTCAGAGCAGGTAGTACACATGTCATGGTCTGGCTTTTTGCTGCCATTTGCTGTCAGCAGCAAACTGGACTGTGCTTCATCAGTGCTCAAACACTCACCTGCATGTGGTAGAACTAAAAAGAATCCCAAAGCCCCCAAGTGAAATGAAAGTCCCTCTTCCCTCAGCCTCAACTCACCCAAATGAAAATGGAGAATGTCTCAGACACAGAATTAAGACTCTCATGTGTGAGCATTTACTCTTCTTATATGATGCATTGTTCTAGTGACAGTACAAAAACATTTTTAACTTACTAGAACAACACCAATATGGCTTCTTAGTAGCCCAGTCTGGCGGAGGCCAAGAAATTTAATGCCCACATTTCTAAAATGCCACATTTTTGAAAGTACTGTTTCTTGTAAAACTTGTAAGAGATTTTTTGTAATAATAGTTGCTTTGCTTTCAGAAGGACTAAAGCAACATAATTCAAATGGATGGAAATATACAGACTAAGACTTTCAAAGTGGCCAACAGAAGACAAGCATGTCTTTTCCAGTTCTCTCAATACAGTCCGGACACTTCTGTCTTTAAAAGGATTTTCATATTGCAACAACAGCTTGCTGTTTGGAATGCTGGGAGAAGACATAAGCAATGAGAAAAAGGGAAGGTATTTTATGTTTTTAGATTTTCCTAAATCAGGGTCAATGGCAATGATATGATGACCAGCTTTGATTTATCATTAGCATGCAAAACAGAAAAAACGAACAGATAAGCTGTCCTGTGAGCAACAATGAAAGGACATTAGCAAATCCTTCCAAATTTTGTTTAACATGTATAATTGAACAAATTTCTTTATGAAACTGAATATACATTGTCTTCTCTCATTATGTTTTTCCCCATTCTATTGAGCAACCTCCGTCCCCGAGCTCATCCTTCTTCTGTCCCATTCCCCGCCCCCTGCTTGTTCTGCTGAAGCAGAAAATGAACAGAGCTCTGTTTGTTCACCAGTGCCAGCAGCAGAGGCAGCAATGTCAGCCCCACAGAAGCAGCCCCCTGCCTCTGTGTCCCAGGCTGAGGGGACACCTTGCACTTCTGGGAATCATTCCTATGAGACAACAGGGTTTGTGAAGGTCTCACGTAAACAATGACCTGTTTTAAAGAAGGTAGAAATATTGAAAAACAAGTATTTTACAACCACAGCATATTCAGCTTAAGAAGTTTTTACGACCTTCCCTTCACAAAGGGAATGGAAACTACTTGCAAGGGTGTAGGCTTCAGTCCTTTGTGGTGGTATAGGCACACCTGCAATAGCATGACTCTCATTAATGCAATCTTAGAAACAAGTTGTTCAGCTTTCCTGACCTTGCATTTTCCAGAGTCTCATTCTTCTGGTAGCTGGGAGCTTTCCTCATTTCCAATTTAAAAGCACTCATTGTCTGTTCACAGTCATACGTTGCTGCTCAATTTCCTCTTGTTTGCAGGTAGGCTACCATCTTCCCATCAGAAAACATGATCCCATCTCCCTCACAGACAAACATCTTAATCCCGCTCTACCTTTCTTTGCTGGGCTAAAGAAACCAAAACACTTCAGTTTCACCTTTTCAGACAAGATGATGAAAAAAAAAAAAAAAGGAGAAATTAATAGCTGGGATTTCTTTTGCCTAATCTTTTGAACAAGTTTGAACTGACCTGCCTTAAGTATGTATGGCCATAACTGTGCAAAGTGTCCCAGGTGAAATCTCACTTAGAGCACGCGTCACCTCTACTGGTGACAGGTCATCAGATAAATCCTCCGAGATCTTCTATCTTCTGATCTTTATGTTACCCTCATAACTCCTCTTTCTCCCCCTGCCCTCCTAGAAAACAGCAGCCCTTTGTGGTTATACTTCAGGCAGCTTGCAATGCCTAGGTAGGGAAACATCCATTTGTATTCATTAGGAGACAAGTTTGCTTCAGCAACATTAGAGGTGTGCAATTTGAACTTTTAAGAGTGCTAGGCAAGCCAAAACCTATATGCTACTTAAGCTGTTATTTCACTAACTTGTTTATTCAGAATACTTTCTCCTAGTTGCATGTTTTGAGCCCTCCCATCATACAGTTGTCCTCCATGCTTCTGCTTTATATTTTTCTTCATTATCAACCTCTGTAGAAATACTATCAGCAATATCGGTAAGGTAAGGAGATTTTCAGAAAGAGCCTTAAGATCAATGCTGGCTCAGCACAAGTTTAATTTAGAACATGTGACGGGTCTGACTCACACTGTGCTATTCATGCCATCTATCCCTAATTTGGAACAAGCCTAGTAACTAGTTATGACCTGAAAATGTCTGAAGACAAATTATATATAGCATTTTAAAAATATTTATAATGTTAAAAATGGTCATGAACATCAAAGTCCCTCAAGGGATGCACAGGTTCACAACGGGGATATTTCTGTCTGAAGCCTACAGCAAGAACCTTCACAACACCTGGATCTCTCTGCATATTATATTCATGCCCATGTACAACTGACTGAGCTTGACATGCTTTTCCCAAGCGTCCTCAAAGGATTGTCTTTGAAAGAATATACCAAAGAGCAGAAGTGCTCTCTGATCCAAAAGGGGCTTTGTTGAGATTAGATTCTTTCAGCACTCCAACAGTTTTATCTCTGGCCATGCAGGTAAGAAAACATTCCTGTTTTCAGGAGCAATGAGACCTAACCACAGCCATGAGACCGAACAGCGGGATGCACAGGCATGTGGGGAATGCAGGCAATGTTATTCTTGTCTGTGATCCAGAAACTGGCTTTAAGACTTAGTGAGAATAATCACTCTGACCTTGGTTTGTAGGTTCTTTGAAAAAAGCCACCAATGAGGACACCAGCTATTTATCATGTGCCATCAGATATCAGCATGCAGGGACAAAAATTTCACTGCTTCATCATGCTGAGCAGGAATTCAAAACAGGCCACCTGGGTGAGGATGAGAGGGAGCCACAGGTCAAGTGGTGAAGTCGTCACAGCCATGCCTCACCAGCACTGGGCCATGCCAGTCCTAGAAAAAAAGTTTCTGAACCAGACTGACACGGACCTAGCTCTGACAAGGTGGCATGTGAAAGGAGGAACACACACAGCTGAGTAGCACGCTGCCTGGTACCACAACTGAATGCCTGAAGGAAGAAGTGGCAAGCAAGAACCCTTTGCTAGATAAAAGTCTTGCAGCTTTACAAAGCTCACATTCTTTATTTGAAGTCTGGCTGTCTCATATGAGATAAATACCTGTACATCAGCTGAAGTGAGGCCTACATTTAAAGCCCACAAACATAAGAAGATTTCTAATTAAGCTTTTTTTTTGGCTGAACCAGGCCTCTTGCTTGCAAGGAAGGAATCTGTTGGGGGCAGGCAGTGGGCACCTTGCTGCCATACTTACCACGGGCTGCTTGCCTGCAAAAGGCAATGAGCTGTGCTTTGGAGGCAGCCTGTGGGCAGGCACAGTAAAGGAAAAGCAGGGGAAACAGAAGAGGAGCAGGTATTTGAAGCTTACAGACAACTGTGGACTAAAAAAAAAGGCAGTAAATAGGAGGCAGGATGACAAGGTGAAGGGACAGGAGCTGTCCAGGGCCACCAACTACAGCAGTGCACGGGAGGCCCCAGCCAAGGGCTGAAAACAAAAAATCCTCCGTCTCAAATAAATACGTATTAACAAAGAGCCAAAAACAGACAGTAAAAGATGAGACTGATGATGCTCGATCCTTCAGGGTTCAGCCTGGCAGGCTGCAGATGCCAGACTGTTGGTTATGGTGCTGCATCACTGCACTGCCACACAGGGATTCAGTGGAAGACAAAAAAAGAACTGAATTGAGGGCAGCTCCCTATTTTTATATCCTGTTTCTCTCTTTCTCAATGGTTGTTTTCTTTCTTTCACAGAGGAATTGCAAAACAAAGGGATATACACAGAAGATTTGAGGTTATAGAATCTTATCTGGCCGAAACAGAAAGAAGGAAAGTGTAGAGGTATTTGATTCTAAATGTCAGGAGACTATAGAGGCACTATTCTTCATGGAAAGCAAAAGAGAGACACTCATGCTTGCAGTTGCCTTTGAAACCAACTCCCAGAAGTTGCAATAGCAGCCTCTTGCAAAATAGCTACTAATCCTTGCTTGTAATTGTTCCAACCTCTCTGTGCATCCCTCACCCCTATGCTGTGTCAACAGCAAAGCAGAACAGTGCTTAGGGCTCCCTACTGCTATAAGTGTGTTAAGAGCAGAAAAAACCCAAAACAACAAACTCAAATATTCTTTGTTCTTCTGGCTGCAGACAGAACCACTTCCCTGTCCATCCAATTTGTTTATTTCTTGTCATAGCACTCCATACTCAGAGTTCTTAAGAGACTGTATTCATATCTAATGGTTTCATGTGCTGCTACTATCCTCTGTCCTTGAAAAAAGGTCAAGGATATTAGTGAGTAATATTTTTCCTCTATTTATTTCTACAGTTAATCGCAGGTTATCCTTTATCACCAGCTGGACAAGTATTGATTTAACATTCTTCTCAATGCTGGTATCAATACAGAACCTGATGGCCTTCTCATTAAGCTAAATTTGCACTGGCATGCCTCCTTTATCTCCCTTAGATTTCCAGCAGAATGACAGAGGAAAAAGTTTCTAGTTTCTTATTCAGCAAGATATTAGTGATGAAATTATGGCCCCACAGTCACTTTGACTGGAGCATTTGAGTCCTTCTTGTGCACTGACAAGCTTTCATGACCTAGGACTTCTGGGATGCGGTGGCATTTCAAAAGCCAAGGATGTCAGGCCTTTCCCTTTCAGACAGCTTGATGTAAACCCCTCTTTCTTATCACTCATTTACCCTTTCAAACCTCTGGGTGCACACAGAATACAACAGACCTCACATCTGCAGATTACTGCAAGCATGACCAAACTCCTGGAGCTCAGTCACAAATATGTAACTTCACATGAGGTTTCCTTGGCAAAGTCTCGAGGCAATGATTGTGCCTTCGTTAGCTATTTTCTCCTCAGTGATGCAACCACCCACAAAGTGGTAGGAGCTTGCAGCTGACAAAAACAGCACGCTGTGATTTGGAAAAGCTAGCCCACAATGACACTGGCTTTTTCTGGACAGCAACTCAAAGCTCACCAACAGGTCAAGCCTAGAATAAGAAAATGTCAAGCAGGATACCTGCTGTGATTTATCATGAATTTACTTAAAGAGAGAAACACTGGCTTCTGCACAGCATTAACACAGAAAACCCACACTACTCATATATTAGGTCCAGGAGGCACTGCTGACGAAAGCTCTTCCCAAGACTGTTACAATGCTGGAGCATGTCCTAACCAGCAGACCGTTGACTGCATCTCAGAAAGCTCATACAAGAACCAGACTCTGAATGCTGAAAGGTCGTCATGCTTTCATGCTTTGAAATAAAACACTCTGAAGCAAAATGACTGCCCACAAGTATATAAAGAACAGCGGTGCAGTGATCAGGATTGCTTTCAAGGTCACATTTTGAAAAGATAAAATCCATGTACAAAACCATGGATTCAAAAACAAAACAGCATTTGCACATGCAACATAAAACCAGAGATGGCTCAAACTATAAGCCACAAATCAGGTACATAAGCAGTTACAGCCCATCTCCTTATTTCTTTGACCATTTAGTCTTGCATACAAGTCACAAGTAATCAAGACAGACTTCAGCACCACTTGGTGTATAATTCTCCTCTAAAGGCAGTCTCCTGCCCACAACACACCACATATATGTGCACGTGTATCTTAAAGAAGCATGTGAAAAGTATATTTACCTGGGTCAAAAAAAGCTTTCAGTGGATGACTGCCTTTGGTGTTTTAATGTGCTGAAAAATGTTGTGCATTTTGGATTTTCATCCTCTTTTAAAGTGAATGTTTAAGTTTGCAAAATCGTTATGACCCAACACAACTACAGGGGAAGCTGACAGTGCTGTCACACTAAATTTGGAGGCCCACATTACCAGTTTTTATGTGCTACTAAGCGCAGAGAAAAATGACCAGTGATGTCAAGTACATCACCTGGCATTTTCAGTTCTGTTGGGCAGTCGGTGGCTGGTTTGAACTCATCTTCCTAGCTGGCCTCTTGGGCTGAGTGGGTTGCAAATAATTCTAATGTTCAAAGTCATCTCCAAAATGCCACAGTGGAGGAGGAAGGGGGACGGACTGATGGAATAAATTACCCAAGCCAGCAGCAGGATAAGGGCAAAGCAGATGGGCTCCCTGGCAGCAGTCAGGAAGAGGTGCTGCAGCTCCAGTGAGGTAACAAAGCCACAGAGATGTCTATGTAACTAATATTCTCCAGCACCCATGGGACAACCGAGCAAAGGACCCAAAGAACTGAACTGGAAAGGCAGTAAGAAAGGGTAAGTGAGAAAGGCCAAGAAAAGGTACAGGGCTGTGGGCATACACCACATGGGATTACAGGACGGAAACCTCCCCTGTGCTTGTCAAGACTTGTCTCACAACAGCTTTTGCCTTTAAAAAACTCAGTAAGCCTCCAGCTAAAAAGCAGAGTTAAGATCTCTCTTATTTCCACACTATGGACATCTCAACACCCTACTTCTCTCATACTGAAAGGTTCCTGCATTTTGATAAGCTCATTTTGTTTGGATTTTTTCCCCTCAGCTCTGCCAGGGAGACCCTAAGACAGCGTATTGCTCATTCGGGTAGCAAAGGGTGCACTGCCTCCAGTGAATGATTCTAAAAAGAACAAGACAAGGATTCACAGTCAATACTTCTACCAGCTAGGTGGCTCTGGCTTCTGCCCCAAGCAAGTGCTCTCTGTATGCTGAATCTGGGCGGCAGCATGTGAAAAACAGGGTGCTGTGAGAAAACTGTGTATGACCGCTGATTATTAATAAAAGAAATTCCTCACCTCTGAGTTGCAGCTTTTTTACACTTTACCTTAGTAAGAGCCCATAACTACAGTGCCCTTCTAGAGTGCACTGAATGCCTTTGAGGAGGATGTGGTTCTCAAGCTCAGAAAATGTGGTCTCTTCAGGTTTAACCCACCATGTACAGCACTTTACAGTGATTACAACCCTCTTTTTTTTTTTTTTCAGTAACTCACTGAATTTGAGCCTATGTAAAACACCACCACCACCACCTAATGCTGTCTAAAGGTCAGCACTCTTTGTGCCACATTTTAGAAGGAAGTAAAGTGTGAGAGGGAAAAACTTCTGCTTTTTCATTGGAAAATCATCTGGAAATCTTTCCAGTTTAAACTGTGTTTACTACCCCAATCTTTCTCACCGCTCCTGCCCGCATTCTTCTCCACAGCAGTGACCTAGCCAACCTGGTTTCCCTTTCCTCTCCTCATGACCACACCACAGTTCATACAGCTGCAGATGGTTATCAAACTCCCTTTTCCGTCCAAGCTATAAATGCTTCACTTCTATAATCTTTCCTCTTGCGTAACTGACATTTTTTCCTCTCTCAACAGAACCAAAAATGTGAAGTGTCTTCCTACCCCGTGATGCTGCTAACAATTAATTTTCTTTTCAAATGGCCTAAAGTTTTTTTAATTGGTAAGATGCTGACAGAGGAAATGACAATGATGGACTTGTTCAAGTATCTGTCTTCCATCTGCAGGACAGCAGATTTGAGATCAAAGGCTGCCAAATTCTAGGAGCACATTGGTAAGCTGCGGCAAGGAAAGCCTTTGCCTTGAGGAGTGAAGATGCCAGGGGTGGATCAGAGGCTACCTCACCCTAACTACCCATAGCTACAGGAACAGCAACTACTGTATACTAACGCAGAGGTTACAGAAATAAGATTTTGGTCACTGGTATGCAGCAGAAGGAAGGAGGAGTGAGAAGGGAGTGAAGAGGAAAAAGAGCCCAATAAAATCTAAACATAAACTCTGCATTTTCAGGAAAATAGATGTCAAACACTATCTTTAAAAAAACAAGGGAAAAACATTGAGTGATGTGGTTGCACCTCTTATACCTACACAAGCCGCACATCTGACTTGATGAAGGAAAATAACCAGTCCCAGCTGGCGGGCAGCACTGCATTCTTCAGCCAGTACATAATCAGTACGCAATAATCACGCCAGCACATTAAAGCTCAGGTGCAGCCTGCTTCTGACTTCACTCACTAATTTAAGTGCAAAACACAGGTAAGAAGGCCAGAAGACAGACCATCTCCCAGCCAAAAGCCTTTCAAATGTATTTGTCAGCAAACAGACTGGCACATGTTTTAGTTCAGCCCCACAGAACCCTGTACCTTAAGGAATGTTTACCAGGAGCTGGAAACAGGTAATGAAGAAATATAAAACCATGTATTCTTTCCAGCTGCCATGCATGTGAATTTTCTCTGCACTCCACTGAAAATATTCTGGGCTGTAAAAATTGAAAAGGGTTGAAAAAAAACTGCCTTAACAATGCAGAAATACTATGTGAAGCAAAACACTTGAAAATAAGTAGTGTCTTGAAGTTTATTCACTCTCCACACTAAAAGCTGAACTCTTGCTGAACCACTACATCAGTAAAGCAAACTGGACATGTTGGGCAACAGTGACCACCCTTTCTCCAACAGTAACACTCCAGCCAAAACAGGAACAGTGAATTTTTTGCATCATCTTTGGGAAAATAATTAAAATAGCACTTGAGATTTCATGCCCTTGTGGCACTTATTTTCCAGCAAACTGCTCCTTACTCTCCAGTATTTTTCCTTTGTCCTTTTTTAGAATGCTCTTGCAAAAGCTGTGGAAATCAACTGTGCTATTGCAAGTAACAATGCTCTACTTCAGCCCTCTTTGGAACAAAATGCATGTTTGCACCTGAAATTATTCTTAGTTAATGTTTCACGCAGGCTCTTTTATTCTGCATTACATCAAGGAGGAACTCATCAAGAAAAAGTGGACATGTAGAAAAACTCTACAGCAAGGCAGTGACATCCTGTGGAAAATCTGAAAGAGAGGTGATACCATAAAGGAGACAGAACATGGAAAACTGCAGAGCTTTGCTGTTTTGGACACCGAAGTGCACAGGTCATTAACATCTCTTATGGTGGTTCTTTTTTAATTCTCTATCTAATGGTTATCTGAAAAGACAGTGGTGATGTCTAAAACCACTGCTACAGCAATATTATGTCAGTAGAAAATCAAGGAAGCAGAAAGAAGTGCAATCTGATGATCTAACTGCGTATTAACATCCCTGTTTCCCTCACCCCAAAATTCATAGGTTTCCAAGTACAAAGAGCATGAGGTAGCAATGGCTGATGAAATTAGCTTGTTAAAATATAAGATAGTTACAAATTACCCATATTTTTTTAAGAAAAACATGTTCTGATACCTCATTTAAACTGGAATTGAGCTCAGCAGTAATATCTGTTATTTTAAAACATCACAGATTTCTCAAAGTAGCTGAAAAGCAAAATCTGTTTGGAATTGCTCAGTTTTATACATGGAGTTTTCTGCATGAGCTGGCAGATATATTTAAATTTTCTATTTATACAGCAACTTACATCCATGTTTTACAAATATGAAGGAATATAATTTGTAACTGCCTTGTGAAACATATCACTATTTTAGAACCGACGAAACTCACACAAAGAGAAATGTCTTGTCTAGGATCAAGATAGGAACAGATAGAATCTGCACTTCTAGAGCTGCAGCCTTGAGTGTATGCCTTCTTTGAATATAAAAAGAAACTTTATCTTTAGTCATAAGATTGGCCATGTCCTATAAGCCTTTGTATATAACCAAGTTCTTCAGGCAGCAGCAAAATGAGCAATGATTAAAAAGAAATCAGTTCAGACCAAAGCAAATGTGAAGAGAAATCAGCTTTCTTGGTTTTGGAAAAAGGCAGCAAAAAGAAATAAACAAGCCCCAAAACAAAGAAAATGGTCAGTTCACAACCAAAAGTTTTACTTCAGGGATTTCTCAACATGATGCAGAATACAGTGGTTCAAACTCCTTTCAAAATTTCAGTTTTGAACCTATGTTTTAAAATTAGACTTGGGGAATTTTCAACTCCTTATTTTAATTCCTGATGCTGCCTTAGTCTTCTAGATTTTCACTGGCATAGGGAAGAGAAGCCAATTTCCCTATCTCTGAAATAAGCATGAGAAGTATTTGGCTACCCCATGCACTTTTTTCAGTGGATCTCCAATGATATTACGACTGGAGTATCTCCAGCCTGGAGACTGGGAACTGGGACTGCTTGGCAAAGTAGTAAATGTTCCCTGTCTCCCACTGCATGAGTTAGTCTTCTGGTAAGGAGAATAATTTCCACCCCACCTCAAAATTTTATTTTCCAGCAACCTGCTGGGCAAATATCATCTGAACTTATAGTTTTGAGATTAAGTTACTTCATTAAAAAGTGTCTGGTTGGTGCTGCATGGAGTTGTTTTTTCCTGCCTCCTTCCAACCGGTCCTGGAAATAAGCTCTCTCTAGAGTTCTATAGATAGCAAATTCCTTCAGACATGCTTAATGGTTATCATCAAGTACAAAACCTGCCAGTTCATAACAGTGAAGCATAAGAAAGTCCAGAGAAGTCCTTAGAGGCAAACTGACACACCCGTGGGAGGTGGGAGGCAGGGAACTGGATGGTTTTGTGAAGGAAGGAGAGAGCAAGATTAAAAAAGGGGAAGGTACTGACAAATATAACAAAACAGGTCCTAGTTCAAGATTATGTATTTTACACTATGGCAACATGGAGCACTGCAGGGAATGGACACCTCATTAGTAGTGCAGGTTCATTCTCACAATTTCTAGTACCATGTGAAATCTCCAGCGGTGATAGCCCCAGTGCTCTTCATAACCTGTTTATTTTGTACCTTACGTGCTGTAAAATGCAAATAGATATTGGTTTAGCTGCCAGGAGTCTTTGTCATCTTTAAGAACATCAGTGCTTTGTTGAGATTTGGCTTTTATCTGCAATTGTTTTATGAGATCTTTGACTTCTTCCCAGATCTCAGCATGCACTGCTTGCTGTGAAATGCCAGCCAATGCTCTGCGTGAGTGGTGAATGCAATGCCTGGTGTGTAACGCCCGCTGCACTAACACAGACATATAGGCCTAATTAATCTCTTGGGCAGTCTCAGGAGCTGCACACGTGGTCTAGAGCCCACCTAGCACTGGTGTGAAAACCCCCAGTGCTTGGCAGATGACCATTTAGGAACCCAGGCTGCAGGGCTCAGGCTGGCGTGCACAGGGAAGTAAAGCTGCATTGTTCACAAAAAAGTCTCTGGAGACAGCACTGAGGTATATATCCTGAAAGTTACTACTTTAGGTGTTTGTGGTTTGGTTTTTAATCCTTCATAGAGGGTTTCATTTGGATTTGCTCACTCTAAATGGGAAAGTTAGACATATTCCTAGCTATTTCCCTGACTATTTGGCTTGTGAATTCTGCAAGAGAAACTACATTAAAATAATGCCATGGAAAATAATAACAACAACAAAAAATTTCTGTTGATAGTATACTCTGTATATGTCTCTTTCTTCAACATAATTTAATCTAAATTTAATTTAAAATGCTGTGTAGCTCACATTCACTTAAAATAAATAGGACATTTCCATCAGCCTACCATATTAGAAATGTGGTTGTGGTAATAGCGTACAGTCGTGTTGAACACCAATTATAGGACATTGTTAGCTTTCTTGTTTATATGGTGCTAAAGTCCTACATGATTAAAACAACTCCCTGACCTCTTACATCATCAATAACAGGAGTACTTTGCACTCATAGAGCACTTTTCATCTCAGAGTGCTTCTGACACATGAATTTTCATTACATCTACATACAGGTAGGTGTCTAGGCATACTTCAAAGGCGGGGAAACTGTGCCACGGAAAGGTTACACAACTTGGCACAAATCCCTGGTGAACAGCTGGGAATGTGAACTCTCCCATTACTTGTTTTGAATGTCCAGACAATAATGCTTACCCCAAAACCAAGCTTCATAAGGCATTAATCAAGATGTTTAACCCCCTACCAAGTTTGCAAATGGCATGGGCAGACAATAAGCTCACTAATTCCTTTTGATACATTATTCATGACTTGCTCTCCTTTTCTGGCAACTTTCTTTTTTTAAGTTAAAAAAAACCCAAAAACGGGCCAAAAAACCCAATCAAATACAAGAAAAAAAAGGCAATTGCTGCAAAATAATTTGGAATCCAAAACACGAAGCCATTTCCTTTAAGGCTCCTCTGTTGGATGTCAAACAGTACAACATGGACCACGTATGGCCAGTTCTCTGCAGAGACCATAGCACCTGAGTGACCTTCGGAGAAAGTGGCAGCAGGGCTGTGCTTGCTCGGTTTTAGCTTCCAAGGGCCCACGAGCCACTGGGCACTGTGTCTGCATACAGAAGTTAATGCAGGCACGCTAAACTGCGGGGCCAACAGCTACTGACACAATGATCCAGGGGCTGGCTACATGATGGCTACAAAGTTTAAAAAAAAACCCCCAAACGAGAAACCCCTCCTAGTGTTCCCATTGATATTAAGGGACCACTGCAAACACGCCTTGAGGTCGAAATACTGCCCTCTGCCTGGCCTTTGCCACGCCATGAGCATCAGAGAGAGTTGCCACGCCTGCAAACTGTATTTAGCGCTGCCTAGGGTTGAGTCCGTGCTTCTGACAAAGTTAGTGAATTCATGCACACCTCAGCTTTTCCCCTTTGTAAAAATGCTGATGCAAATGCACACTTATGTTACAAGTCGGGCTACCAGAATCTATGGCAGCAGCTCTGGAACTGTGTTAAAAGGAAAACTGATGTGGGTGGTGACAGATTTTTGAGCCCACGGGGTAGCAATGCTATTATTTGCTGGCTGAGTTGTTTGAGGTTGTGTTGCTCTCAATCACATGGGAGGCATTTATTTATTTATTTCTAAGCAAGTATATCCAACATTTTTCAAGGGAGCCAGAATTTTTAATGCAAACTTTGCTCTCCAACGACTGAGCTCTACATACAACAGTAATTATTGGGAATTTCAGGATATCGAGAGTTGAAAGCTCCTGTTAATGGCAGAACGAAAGAGACCATCTCTCTTCTAGTGGTGTTAAGCTCTTGGGATGAAAATGCTCTGTTGTGTCTATTTGTGTGTGCATGCATATACCTGGAGAAAAAGATATATATAGATGCATGCACGTGAAAACACACATTACTGACACACAGAGACACAGATTTCAGTGGAGAAGGAACATCTAGCCAAAATATTTGGGACTATTTTCCTGAAGGCCATACTCTTAGGAAAAAAGGTATGTAGTATTTTAAAAGCCATGTAGCACTGTAAATAAACTGGAAACGGGTTGCAGAAGGAAACCAAGAAAGTAAGCTAGAAATGGTTTATGTCTCCAATATTCTGGTAATTTACCTGGTCCTGCATCAGGACTACCCTTTTTAGTAGAGGAAAAAAAATCAGGTATTTGTCTGAGAGACTTTATGAGGTGAAGAAATGAGGTCAGCTCACTAGATTGGAGTAACTCTGTAATACAGCCTTGTCCTAAGGCATTGTTGGATTAGAGTCCAGGGTCAACAGGAGGCTCTTCACTGGCTGTAGCAGTTCTGGAACTGACTTCAGGAGCTGAGTTTATTAGTTCTGAAGCACTGCGCCAGCATTTTTTACTTCCTGTAAACTAAACAGACTTGCCACATCAAGCATGTTACATGGGGCAATGGTGATAGCTTTAACCTATGTTCTGCAAACAATCTTTGGTCTTACTGTAAATTCCCTTTAACATAGCAAGATACCTAGAGGCAGCTGCATACCAAGGGTCTGGTAATTTTCTAGTGATGTTTGCTATTGACCACAACTACTCAACACCCAGAAAAGCCTCCCAAGGTAATAGGGAAAAAAAGATGTGATTTTCTTTCTTTTCAATCTGAGGAATCTAATAGTGTAAGGTTTTGCTAAGAAGGCTCTGCTTTGAACACTCGACTCCCAAATACTCTCTCCACTTGAGGGAGCAATGTATGACTACCATACATCAAAAGGGTTTATGACTTACAGCATTTCTTACACATCCCTTCTTCCTGGGTCAGGCAAGGTCCATTCTCTACCTATTTTTTTTACAGTCATCTCTTTCTTCTGACCTGCAGTTCTCCTGCCTCTTTTACAGTATTGGCCAGAGCAAGTAATAGTCCTTGGTGCAAATTTTACTTCACTATCTTTCTTAGAAGTCTGTGTTATCTGCAGGATACATTCAAAGGTGGGGGTACTGCAGCCTTTGCAGAGCTATGTGTTGGTACATCTATTCTTCTATGTTGATTCCATTCATCCCTCACATTAAAATTATTGCATTTTTTGAAAATGTAAAGCAGAAAGGTGACTGTCTCAGCAAGTCAATGTACTTTCAGCCTCCCAAGTCCAACAAGCCCAAGTAATGTCGTACAAACACAAAAAGTAACTTCATGTATTACATAGAAGAAAATAAAATCTCTTTCCTTTTGTCTGTAAGAGGAATCCTTCAGACCTGGAGTAGCTTCATCCCTGCTTCAGTTTCCTGATTCCATGTAGGTAAGGCTGGTACAAAAACTATCTTTCCAGTTTCTGATCCTGAAAGAAGCTAGACTTCTAGCAGGCTGGATTTCTCCCTTTTCAATTAAATATCTCCCCAGGCAGCCATCTGAGACAAGGGACAACCCCAACTCTCCTGAAAAGCCAATCCTATGACTTGGCTATCAAACAAAACACATTTTCTGAGATATTTTTGTCCCTAACGCTGTCAAAGTTGCTTAAGTGTTTACATGTATCATTCACAGATTAACATCCCTCCTGTGTCATTGGTGCCCAGCCAGACAGAAGGACCTTCACTTATAAAATTACCTGCAAATGTTTGAAATCCTGGTTCAGAGCACACTGAAGCCATGGGGATGTTTTTTTAAAGGCTGACATTTACCTTGAATCGAGCTGACCTTGGACGAAGCAAACTGTATGAATGCACCTGTCATACTCAGTTTGCTGAGTGCACTGCTTTCAATTTAACTTCTACTGTATGTTATTAACATGGCATAGTTATTAGCATTTAAATCTCCTTTGTCATTTCTATATTTAGATTTCTCTTCCCTCTTCCCCCCCACCCCAGCATGTTTTAAAGAAGACTGACTTAGTAGGGAAGCACATAGTTGTTAGACAAGGATGGAATTGTATTTTTCAGTATCGTGGTTTATTTAAAGGACTGGGAATCAAAATGCGATTGACACAGCCATGACAAACATATGATTAATGTTTGCTATTTTCTCCCACTGTAGTATTTTTCCTTTCACTTTATTCTTCACAAATTCTTGAAAGTACGCACTTACTTTCTGATATCTTTGCTCAAGAAGCACAGGAGCAGGTGTCTATTCTTCTTAGCCAAACTGAGTGACTTAGGACAAGCATAAAGCTATTTGGGGTGCAATACCTAGTGTGGCTGCCCAGCTTAACACTTGCGAGTAAGTAGTAAGTCCTACTAAAAATGTAATGACAGGTCCTATACAGTGTACAGTGCAGTGTACAAGACCGGGGCCTGGACTGTCACAGATACCAAAACGTGAGAGCAGAGATTCCCCCCGCCCCAGCGCAGTGGCAAACGAGCACTAGCTCGGGCAGGGGAGTGGGTTCGTCAAGCACTGAACATGTTCTCGGTGCAAACGCAGCAAGTGGGGACTGGGAGGACAAACTGGGATGGCTGCATATCAGGGAGATAGGCTGACGGCGGGCTCGGAAACAGAGGGCTATCTTCTCGATGCCCATGCCAGGGGACAGCCTCAGGTCACCAACACCGCTACAGAACTGCAGCAGCGCTGAGGCGCACGGAACACCGGCGGGGACAGGGGTGCAGCCGCAGGTTCACCCGCTCGGAGCCCCGCCGGGAAGCCTCCCCGTCCCCGAGGGGGTGCGGAGCGGCTCCCCGCGGGATGCCGCGCTCCTCCCGCGGTGCCGCGGCGGGGCATCTGGGCG
>VXBQ01002340.1:2056642-2210999 GCA_013400175.1 Phainopepla nitens
CCGCGGCCGTGGCGGGTCCGGGCCGCGCTCGGCACCTGTCCGCACCCCTTCATCCTGCCGGGTCCCCGTGGGCGCCCTGGGCGGCCCCCATCTGCGCGCCCGTCGCCCTCCGTGCAGCCGTGGGCAAGGGAAGGCGCTCCCTGGCCGTGGGATTCGGGCCTCGGGCACGGGCACTCATACAGCTGCGGGAAAGGTGGGGGTCCTGAACGAGGTGCCAACCAGGGAGTCTGACCCACAGCTCTTCTCATCAAAAACCTGAAATAAATGAATCTTGAGCGTTTGGCAGCGTAACATCTTCATCTTCCAAGATCTCTGCCCGAGATTCTGCTCTGACAAGGGAATGATCTTCTGGCTCAGGGGAGCTTGCAGGAGGGTCCCCACTGACTAGGGCACTGGCTGCCTTCTGAGCCAGGGCCCTGGCAAACCATGAGGTTTTGCCAGCCTAAGGGCGGGAGAAAGATGAGAAGGCAACCCTCTTCTGAAGGACTTGCTGAAGTTTGTCAGCATTTTCAAAATTGCAAGATGGTTTCAAGGTTTTGTTGTAATTGAGTTTAGCTGGGGCATTTAGGTGTATGGTGTTATCTTCACCTTGCCCTCTTCAAGGAGAGTTGGCAAATATTTTGGGAAGGTGGGAACCCTGTGAGGAATCGGATACCTGTATCTGATCCTCAGAGAAGCAGTGGCCAGCAGAGGAGTGCTGCAAAGCCTCCCTTTCCCAAAGACAGCTGTACTAAAATGTTCTGTGACCAAGCACTATTCCACATATTTGGAGAGTCAACAGGAGGGGAGCTCTGAAAATCCCTGGTAGGCAGATGACAGGCTGTGAGGTGGGGCTGGAGTGAAAGAGCCCCTGATTCCTGAGGTGTTTTGGCAAAGTCAGCCCCAGTTGTGCTGGAGGTTTTTTCCGCTCCTACAGCTGGAGTTTGTCCGACCTAGCAAACCTTGAGCTGGAGCAGCCATCGTTGTGACCACAGAGGAGCAAACTCAAATGCTTACAAGAGAGCAAACCTGCTTTCATCCTGTAGATCACTTACAATGCCACAGGCACGGTGTCCTGGAGTGAAGCAGAGAAAAACGGGAGAGGGCCGTGAACTGAGAAGAGGGAAGCAGAAGTTGTTTGTGATTGCCTAAGAGAGTCTTTGGATTAACAGCACCAAATCTTCGTCATCCTAAGGGAGAGCTAATCATCTCCAGATGGACCAGTGGTTCATCCATCGGACATCTTCGAGCCATGTCCAGCGAGAGGGAGCATTCAATCTCCAGCCAAGCTGACTAAAGCTGGACTTGAAGTAGAAACTCTTAGAGATGCAGGGGCCTTATGCCAGCTGCCTTGTTTTACTTGTTTGCTTGCGCTGAGCTGAATTCCCTGCCAGTTTAGACATAGCCTTTATGTACACTTAGGTGTTAAGTTGCAGGTCCTTTTCTTTGAAGCAAGCCTTGTGCCTATTGCACTCAAGGCTGGATATACATTGAAGCATTAATTCAGTATTACATTCTTTCTTCCGGAGAATGTGTATGTTTTTTGATAACTGTATTGCCAGTAACTAATTTCTTCCTGTCAGGACTAGATTTTTTTAGCATTAAGCTCTTTCCTCCCTGCCATAGGTCTGAGAACAACTTGTAGATGAAATTATGGAAGAATATTTTTTTTAAACTCCATATTTTAAAATGCTTTTTTGCAAAGTGTTCCTCTTTTATTTCAGTATAGAGAGATTCTTTATTTAAGGGAAAGAAACCTTTAGTGCTGTTTTTGAGTCAGAGAAAAGTGAAAAGGAATCCCCAAAGCCACTTGTAAATATGTGATTTTAACTTGCCATTTGAAAATTCCAGATGAGCTGATGTTTGAGAACTACCTCCTCTAATTCCTGGCAAAAACAAGCCACCCCAAAATTAAAGCTTCTTGGATCAAAACATTTGGATACTGTGTGTCTCACAGTGCAAACTCTAAAGAATACGTAGTGATTATTTGTCCCAAAGTAATATTCAGTCCTGGAAATACTGAGAAACCCAAGTAGTTTAATGTAGTATAAGAGAAGTGTATCAATTTGAGGTTTTTTTATGTGTTCATAAGGTAGCTGACACTTTTTAATTCCACCGGATAATGAATAATGCCCCTTACATCTTTAATTCATCTCCATCTGATTGGTCACTTGAGGGCTGTGGTTAACTTTTTATCTTCCTGCTGCTCAAAGCAGTACAATTTTATTTTAAGAGTAGTTTTACCTTTTACCTCCTCACATGTAATGGAATGTCCTGGGCAAGTGTTAACCTAACTGATGCTTTCTTGAGTTCTATATTTTAAAATAATTAAATCTACTTAATAAACTGTTAGACAATGTTTCAGATTTGTCTCTCTGCTTCCCATTCATGCCTTCTTTTTCACAGCTGCCTGTAGTTTTTGTGTGCTCTCTTTCAGGCCAGGTCATATTTGCTCCTTGAATTCATTACATAAACAAAATTGTGTTTGCAACCAAAGAACAAGGATGGTTTCTCACATCTTGAAGTCAGTAGTTTGCTCAGCTGATGAGCTGAGGAAATAGGTCATTTTAGCTGTATTGGGCAAAAAGCAGTGATTAGTAATCATTTCCTTTCTAACATATTTTCTGTTACACTACATTTCTTACTCATATACTAAACACTGTCTGTTTGTTTAATGGAATAAAAAAGACAGAGGGGACAGCTAGAAATAATTAGCCATAATCTCACTGCTTTTTATAGAAAAATCATCTGGCCCAGGAGGATCTCAAATGGAGCCATCTCACTGGAGAAGTCCATATGAATGGAGTACAGTGCTGCAGTGTGTTACAGTGTATAAATGATTAAAGGTATCACAAAACTCCCTCGTGCCTGGTAATGAAATGTGTTCGTAATTGCTGCTTGAGCAACTGGGCCAAAGTCTGAAGGTGTCGCCGGTAGCAGACTGAATCAGGACAGCACACATAACCTTTACTCACACTGTCAGAAATCCAACATGCAGATCAGCGCATGAGCTTTAATGTGTTAGACTACCAGGACTGTCCTGAGCTTAAAGGAGGCCTCTCACCACAAGTATATCATGGGAATCTTGAAAGGACCCTGCTGTGGTATTGCCTTGCTTCAGAACCATGCCTCTTTTTTCCTGTTTGAGGCTACAGGTCTCTTGGGTTTGTTTTTTAAATCACTGTGCTTGGCCTTTCCCATCTCTGCTTGGCTGTTTAGCTGTTAACCCTGCTTTTTGGAGCTATAGGGTCTCTTTCAAACCTTTTCTTCTACATAGCATTTTATTTTCTTATGATCTGGTGAGGTAGAATCACTCATTGTATAAGAAACAAACCAGCAGATAACAAAATTTGTCAGCCAGTCATCCCATAAAAGAACAGATGAGCTGGATTTCCCAGCCTAAACAGTGGCCAGTGATTCTGGTCTTGGAATGGCCTTGGGCTTGAAGAGAGCAAATGATGATGGTCTTCTCCTATCTGTTATCAGATAAAGTGGAAGGACCTCTCCACAGTCATATTCTGCTTCTGTCTTGAGTTATTCCTCCCCCAGCAACAGCTGCCTCTTGCAAATTTAACTTTTAAGTTGGAACTGAGTCTGATGCATATTTCCAACTCTTTACACCACAGTAGTTAAAGCAATAAGATAGTCGTTTTAAAGTGTTGTCAAACTATGACTGAATGTTACTGAAGGAATGCTCAGAACATGGGTCTTGTGCACAAAATGGAAAAATATTCTTTCCCATTTAATGCTGAGGAATAAAAACAAATAAATTTTTCTATGATCTGATTTTTCTGGGGAACTGACCAGACACACGGTTCTAAGGAATCTTCAAGATCCAAATGAAGATCCCCTTCTTTCCCTGGACCTGAGTTCTGCAGAAAGCCTGTTTCTAGTGGAATGTATGCTCAGCCTCTTTTCCTGCAAAGGACAAGACAAAGGAGAGCTAGAGGCACATTTTCTCTTATCAGGGGTAAGCAAAGCCTGAATCACTGCAGACACTGTGAATTGTGCAGAAGGCCTTTACCTCAAAGGGCTAGTGGAACTCTCCTTGTCTCACTCCTTGTGCATCAGCCTTAGGATCAAGGGGCACTAGGTTCTTGGGTTGTCTGCCCGGCCATGACATCTAGGCTGTTGCAGTTCATGACCAGAAAGACTACAGAAATGCTGTAGGAAAAAGCTGAATATTTATGTAGCATTTTATTCTGTGAGTTGGTAGAGTTGAATTGAAAGATCAGAAAACAGCCAAAGGAATTGAGTTGTCTGTCAGAGAAGTGTCTGACTAATACAGTTCTGATTTAGCTGCGTCTCTGTGTGAAGAATAAAAATGGTCTTTACAACCAACCTAGGTCACTTCCCTGAAAGGAGTCTGCTGTGGATGCAGCTGGCTTGTCAAGTTAGATGATAAGGATGCTGCCCCTGCAGGAAACCCATGTCTTTCTTTTTTGGCTGGCACAAGCACCCTAGCAGCAGCTTCAGGCAAAATTGTCTCCCAGCTGATGAAGCAGAAGAAGCTTCCTATTAATGCTTGGTAGACTGAGATAAAAGTAATGTTGAGTTTCAGTGGCACAAGGAGACCAGGGTTGCTCAGAAGTGTCAGACTTATTTTTCAGATGAGACTCAAAGTGCTGTCTCTGGTCACCTGCAGTGGGGGACTCATCCAGAATGTGTCTTCTGCCACAGGGCAGAGTGTTGGCTCTGTGCCCCCATCTTAACAACAGTGTCTGTTCCATGGCTCACTTGGGCTCATGGCCTGGGTAATCCCAGCTGTATGCATCACTTGTGGCTCTGGCCTTAGAAGTGTTACTTGCTCTTTGGGCTTGTGTTCTGAGTCCAAAACTGTGTCTTCTTCTGATGCAACGTGTGGCACGTGGCTCTGCAGCAGCTCTGACACAAGGGAGCTGGTGGGAGCAGCTGGGCTGGAGCTGGGGGATGCTCAGGGATGCCCAGCTGCAGCCCAGCTCACTAAGGCAATGATGCTGTGCCATTCCTTAGCTGATTGATCCAAACAGCTCCTTCCATGGCATTGGAGTGCTATGGATGTAAATATGGCATTGCAGAAGGCTAACTGGACCGGGTGCTGCCCAAGTTAAAGGTTTTTGTCTCTCAAGGGCTTGTAGCGTGGTATCTGGGATCCTGAGGGAAGGGAATGCTTATAAACTTTGCATGCTATAGATGGAATTACATTGTCCTCACATCAGGCCTGAGGCTCCAGCATTGTTTCATGATCAGAGGGAGAGAAACTTTATCCTTGTCAAAGCAAATGTGTACAAATGTTGCATTTTCTCAGCATAGAAGAAATTAAATCCTTAAATATAGGGTTCTTTGTGTGTTTTGTGTAGCTTTTTACCTTGCCTAATTTATAAATTACAGTTTATTTAATGGTTATAACTTGAGCATTCAAACATTTTGAAAAAAATGCAAGTAATAATTTAAAATATCTTCTAGAACTTATTTCTAGTTAATAAATTAAAATATATTTATGTGGATTTGCCTGGAATTCAGAATCCATTTTTAAATTTACATTTGGCATCTTACCTCCAAGCATTAGGATGTACTTTTTGCAGCCTGTTTGATTCTCACTAAAACTTTTACATGTAACAGCACTTGCTGTGCTCTATATGAAATTTAAAAACACACAATGCCACCAACAGCATACTGTTGCAAAGGTCAACCTTTATATCTTTGTGCTTTATTATAACAGTAATCAATATTGGACTTGAGCTGTTTAGAGATTATTGATGCAGTTGAATGCCATTTAACTAAAACTTGTTGGAGGAAGTGGTGATTTTGCATTCTGAACTTTTGTATTCAATGTTCTTTTGTGGAGAGCTTAGTTGTTAGATTAATTGTTGAGAATATGTTTAAACATTTCAGAAATATACACTTATAAGCTTGCAATATTTTACCCTCTCCAGTTTTATTTAAAAGGGCCTCAGTCCATCCTGAATATGTGTCTTGCCACACATGGCTTCTGTGTTACCACAGAAAATCATAAAATAGCTTATACAGAGCCTGTAGTCAACTAAAGAGTAGTCAATGTGTTTGTGAGAATGCAGAATATGCAAATGCATAAGCATTATTTATTAGTGTCTGTAGGGTCAAAAGTGCTATAGTATATGCATGCCTAAAGCCAGTATCTCCTGAGTATAAATTTCAGCAGAAGTTTTCCAGTAATAAATTTTGTATTTGTCAAATGTGATAGTACAAGGGGTAGTAGTTTTAAACTACAATGAGGGTGATGAAACACTGGAGCAGATTGCCCAGAGAGGTGGTGGATGCCACTCTTTCCCTCTGGTCATGGTCAGGCCAGATGGGGCTCTGAGCAACCTGTTCTTGTTGGAGAGGATCACTGCAGGGGGGCTGGACTAAATGACCTTTAAAGGTCTCTTCCAACCCAAACTATACTTGATTCTTTGAATCTATGCTGTAAAAATGAGTTTGAGATTTATATGATGTTCAAGTACTTTCTTGCACTTCCTTTCAAGTCAGCAATGAGAGCACCTGTAAACCTGTTGAAGGAGCGTAGAAATCTTTTCTTTCATGAAAGATGATGAATGACATAGCTAATGGCATTTTCCCGTCTCCCAACAGTTTGCTGTCAATTTTTTCTCTAGTTTCAAAACAGTATTATGAAAGAAACTAGGCACAGCACTGGCTATTATTTGCATGCGGACATGAAATATCTTAGGCAGGATTCTCTAAAAATCCCTCTACCTTCCATTCTAGATATTTCATTAATAGGATTCACATTCTTCCTAGGACAAGGAAAACTAAATATTTTGAGTTAAGCTATCGAACTTTTCAGTTGTTTGCTTGTTTTTTTGGATGCAGTGCAATGAGGTTGTTAAGCCCTTCAGACTCCAGCTTACCATCTAAACCAAGTGTATTTGTATCTGGATAAAGTCAAAGAACTGTTTCTTGAATGTGGGTGAAATGAGACTCCTTATTAGCTGAACCTCACTGTGCTAACATAAGCCTAAAAAAAGAGCACTGTAGCACCGTCTTTTCTGTCTGTGAGAATTCAGATTAACATGTTATTGCCTTAAATTGTGAAGAAGATGTGTTATATTCAATCGAATAAAACAATTTATTTTCTAGTTTACTATTGAAAGTAAAAATTGTATACTGAATGGATTTCTTACTAAAAGTAACAAGTGTGTTGTCTCAGTTGGTCATGAACTGTGAGGAATTTGGTGCAGACAAGCTCCAGACCTACCAATGCATTCAGCAGTTGATCACCACGTTTTCCTTTCCTTTCCTTTCTTGCAAAAATGCCTTTCCTGCCCTCCATCCAGCAGCCATGCTATGGCCTGGAGGGAAGAGCAGGTGAAAGGAGGTGGTAGAGAAACCACGTGTGATAGAGTAGACTTGATGTGTTTGGGAAACCTTTGTTGTTATGGAAAGAAGTTGGGAATGCTCCTCTCTTGAAGCCTGGCTGCTGGATCAAGCTGGCCAGATGCATCCCAGCACCAGAGACATCTCAGCAACACCAGAGAGCTGCACAGAGAGCCATCGCTGTGCTCTGGGTGCAAGGGAGGGAGGATTCACTGGAAATGGTGCTGGAGGAGAGTGGGGAAATCAAAATGAGCCTCACACTTAGAGCAGGGCTTGTTTGGTCAGTGGCAATGACAACAATAACCTCATCTTCTGCCTGCCTGGGTAGAGCTCAGTAGTAAAACCAGTGATGCAGTGCTTTGTTGCTTCTGCTGTGAATTTATGGCATGACATCAGGGTAAATAATTGATTTTCCCCAAAAAATCTTTCCTTTGCTGGATGTAACAGCATAACTCTCAGGGTCTGGGAGCTGAATCTGAGTAGGTGTTGAGGTTAAAGGTGCCTGAAGCCTGGTAGGACAGGGGAGCAAGAAACATCTCATGGGGACACAGTAATTTTGGGGCATCAGTCCAAGAATACGTGGAAGCATCTGCAGTGGGTCAGGATTGCATTGATGGTGGGCAATGCCTTGGTACCTTGCTGTTTAACATCAGCCCTGCTGAGAGGAATAGGTGTAAGTTTGCTGAAGGATGCTGTGGTGCTCGCTGTAGTCTGCCGTTTACTGTGTTACTTTTCTTGGTGGTGTGATGGTTTCTTTCCTTGTTTGTTAAAGGACAGGAAGAGGCGCCATGTAAAAGGTTACTTGTTTTGAAATACAGATTCTGTGAGGATGGTATCTGCCCTCAGTCTTTCAGTGGGAGCCCTGCTTGGCCCTGGAGCCATTGCTGTGACAAATAGCCAGCAGTGAATGCAGTTAGCAAGGACAGATGTTGATCCGTACGGGTAGCAGATGTCACAGGCACCATGGTCTAGTGCCTGAGTTGTATGGAGGTCTCTCTTCCCAGATAGATTAGAAAGTGCAATCCTCAAAACCAAATATCCATCAAAGGCGACATATTTACTTCCCATTCACCTGATATCCACTGAGTCTGGTCTTCCTCAGGAAGAAGAAGGAATCCCTTTCTATCTACTCACTGTAGACAGTAGCAGATTGGATCAGGACTTTTACCAGTGTATTCTGAAGGATGTCAGTCTCATCTGCTGCTATTTTTTCAGGTTTTGCCAAGTCTGTGTTTTCCCTGTAAAGTCTGGTTTTCTTTCAAAATGGAAGCTATCTGTCATTTTTGAATGCCCAGAAAATAAAATTTGGTTTATTGTGTGCTCTTACAATTCCCAAATGCCTAACTGATGAGCTCTGAAGATCTCAGATTTTCCAAGGCTTTTTCACTTCTAGCAATAACTAATTGAAGGTGGTCCTTTAAGATAGCTTAAAGAATGTCAGGCAAGGACAAATGGACGAACTGGCAAACTGCAGAGTATCAGACTGCCTTCTGTGCTTAGGAAAAACTTAATCAGCTAAATATGACCTGTAACACTTGAGTCTGAAAAAATTTATTGTTCAATAAACTGAAAAAAAATTTAAAAGTGTCTTTTCTCCCCTGATTTTTATCAGATATTTTCTGTCTGCTTACTAACTTGTGCAAAAGCCATAGAAAAATTCAAATTAGGTTATCATAGAGGTGTAATGGATCCCTATGAGCTTTTAGTGCTGATAAAAGGCATATAGAAAAAAACAAACCCATGAGCATTGTTTGGCTGACATGAAGCCCTGGGAATACAAAGTTAGAATCAATGCTATTTGCCTAAAGATGAATCTCCCTGTAAAGTTGAAGCATTCTTTGATTCACAGCATGTCAGCTGCCTAAACAATTTCTTTTAACTCAGAGCTTTGATAGTGGAAGATGTTACAAGTACCATGAGGTAATTTTCCAGCCCCAGGTTCCTGCCATTTGATCTTCCAGCTCTGAGTTGAGCTCCTCAAGGTTCAGAAATCCTTTTGACAAAATGATGAGGTTTCAATACGTGCACTGAGCTGAAACTTCTTACATAGTGCAGAGTCTTTAATTTTGTGGAATATTGTGCTTATGTATTTTAGCAAATTTATTGAATCTTAATTATTTATATAGCTCCAGAATGTAAAGTGATTCATTTTTGCAAAAATAATTGCTTTTATAGCGTGAGAGCAAACGCATCACTGTGCTGCCTGCAAGTCTCTGTGACAAATTAAGACCTGTCACCAGCAAGCCAGCAATTGCTGCTTGTTCCCACTGGGGGGTACCTCTGTTTTTATACTTGCAAGTTTTAGTATAGAAGAATAACTCTTTTAATCTTAATTTATGGTGTAATGCATGCGACATTCCAGTTATCCACGGAATGGTTACCATGCTACAGTCGTCTCCCCGTGTGAGAATTCGCACGAGGAGAGGAATGCAGTGCTGTGGAATTTCTCCGTCACTGAGTGTTCATGTTCCACTGTTGGTGGCTTCTGTGGAAAAATTTAGCAGAGCGAGTGTTCCTTCTGGTGCTTTTATTGCATAGTTTTGCTGGGTTTTGAGTCTTTCTCCTCGGCATGAAAATATGAACTAAACTGGGCAAGGGAGTTCAGCAGTGTGGAACGGCTGTTCCTTACTACGTTGAGAACGTGACAGAAAAATCCCTCTGCAAGCTTTGTGCTGAAATTCGAGGTTGAGAAGAAGTAGTTATGTGTAACATTTTATTTGGGGCTGATCATTTGTTCATAGAGATCAGATTCCCAAAATGTTCTTTCAGATTCTGGATGATACTGGTCTGTGTAGGCTAGATTAGCTATTGAGAGGGAAATCCATAACTATGAAACTTTGGTACTTGTGTTTGTATATGTGATCCTCAAACAGACTTGATGCTTGATAACAGAGCTTGACATTAACTTTTATTATTTTATTTACTTTTTAAATTATTGGCCCTGAGGTCTCTATGTACAGAACCTTGTCACTGAGGTAACTGGAGATACAGGTGTAGAGCTGTCCTGAGGAGATGGAGTTGAGATTTATTTTTTTGCTTCTTATAGTCCCCCTTACCACAGTAATCAGATCATTCTTCTGAAATGGATCTTTCTTTTGTTACTCTATCAAGCAATACTTTAGCAAAAAAAAAAAAAGTGTTTTAACATTTCCTTTTCTTGAGCGAATCAGCTGAAGCTGATAACCAGTTCTCTATTAACTGACTGCAAATTCTTGAGTTCATTTTGAGTATAGAAATATTTACTAACATATACCAAACTCCTCCATCTGATTCTCACTTTTTCCAGATGTGGATGCAGAACTGTTAGGTCATTCAACTGTTAGGTCATTCATTTTCATTAAAATCTTTATTAATGCTCTATATGAAACTTAACTAAATTTTTGCATATTTTCAATAATTCTGACACTTCCAGCCCTATCAAAATTCACTGAACAAAGATCAATACTTTTTCCTGGCACTTCATTATCCCTTCATTATCCCTCATACACATCTGGGCATCTCTGGAATGACGGCATAAACAAACAAAACCCAGAATATTTTGGGGTTTTTTTACGTATGTATTGAATTTAATTTCTTTGTGTACTTCTGGTATATAAGCAATAGTACAGATAAACTGTGTTCAACTGTGTTTTCTGTTTGATTGTTAAATGAAAAAATATATAAATGAAGATGTTTGCTAGTTTCCCCCTGAGGGATGCTTTTGCTTTGTTAACATTAAGGTTTTGTTCTGCTCTGATCAGCTGTTACCTTGATTGTTTTATCAATGTTTTTACTGCATAACCACAAGCAAAATATCTTAAAATTAACTTCCCTTTTCGTTATCAAGTTTGTGTCATGTCTATGACAAACTTCCTTTGTTGAAGAAGAAACACATATTTAGTGCAGTTGGCTAATGCAGCATATGGGAAATTCTATGATAGCTGTTCTTGGTAGTAATCTTCCAATTTTGGTTGCATCCCTGGCTATGGCTGGTGGCTTGACCTCCAGTGGCTGTCTGGACCAGAGATTGTAATCTTTCCAGGATATGGGTGAACATGAGAAGTGTGGTCTTTCTAGTCCATGAAATTGTTCATTCGTGCAGGAAACACCATGGGCTGTTAAAACTGCCATGGGGACGTTTGACCTGGAGTTGTCCTTCAAGTGCTGAAGCTGTTCCGAATTTTAATTCTGTCTAGTTGTTGCCACCAAAATGTCAGAAAGTACTGCATTTTTGGGCACTTCTGCAGTAAAGCAAGTAAAACCTTTTGTTCAAAGGTCGGGGAGTCCAGGGCATAAGACACAGAGGTGCTCCACCAAAGTGAGGGGGTTCTCTCTAGTTTCTGAAAATGGAAGATCTTCTTCACAGTCACTAAAGTGGTCCCCAAAATTTATGAGTTAGTGAAAACTAGTTCCAAGTGAAGTCTGTAAATGTTTTGCACTGTACAAAGAGGGTCCATTGGTTCAGTTGCCCACCATTTCCCAGGGCAGGCTTGTCTTCTGTCCAAAGCAAACAGATGTGGGATTTGGGAAACAGTATACAATACCCATCTGGGGCTTGATCCAGATAGGAGCACTACAACCTCAGATACACAGCAAAGGGACGGAAGCAGCTAAATTTGGGGTTGATGGGTAAGTGCAGCTGCAGACTGATTACCTGGTTTTAATTCAGCCCAAGGTCATTCTGCGTGCATGGAGCTCCAGTGATAGTGTTTGTCCACTGGCTGCATTTTGTGCAGCAGCAGCAGCAGCATTTTGGGTTTCTTATTTGACTTGGGAGGATATTAGTCTTCCTGTGCCCTCTTCGAGCACCTGATGCTAGTTTGGCAGATCCCTGGTTGCCAGGCAGCATCTGCTGAGAGTAATTTATTTATTTCACGTCTCAGGATAAGTGAAAATACTAATTCTTCCAGGTGCAGTGTTGGATGTAAATGCATTCATTAGTGATGGAAAGCCCACATTGGCCCTCAGCCTCAGGGAGCCAAACCTTCAGATGGGGCCTCAGCACAGGGCTCTCCCCGTGATACCGCTTTATCAAAGGTAAATAATCCGAGATTTGCCAGTTACTGAACATGCTTTGTAAATATTAATTAATTGAATAAAGATTTAAATGTGATCCCCATTTTAATCTTTTGCAAATCATTATTAATCTGTCCTGTTTAGACTTTCATGTTCTAAGCAGGAACAGTTCTTAATCAATACACCCATTTGCTGTTTTACCGTGGAAGGAAGCAAGGTTTTGCTGCCTGCGTGCTTTAGGCATGGGGATATCACTGCTGGGATCCCATGAGTCTGCATCAGAAGGAGTCTGGAAGCTAAAGGAGCCTCACAGTTAAGCAGATTAACAGTGATTTCTGCAGTCTGGCAGCAGGTGCTTGTAACTGACTCTATGCTGTGCAAGATGATACTTCATCAAATAAATGCACTGTCAAAGTTAATTAGTTACATTTTTATTTTGCAATTTACCTCTATGATGACATCCTGCTGGTATTGAAAAGTGCTCCAAAAATGATCGTTTGTGCTGTAGCTGGTGCATTTTTTGAAAACTTGAAAATGAGCTCTTGGAAAGCGAATATGAGGACGAAATATTTGATTTTACTTTATTGGCTGGTGCTGACAGTATAAATGCTATTTAAAGCTTCTGGAGACTTTGACCAAGCTGGCAAATTTTAGGAGTCTGTCAGCTGTCTTCACTTAATAATGTTTCCTGCTATTGTAGTGAATACGTGAATGCATGGAAACCTCTGAACTGTAGTCATTAGAAGAATGACCAATGCTTCATGTATTGCTTGTGATGTTCTATTATGTTCTGTTCTTTAGAGTGCTTAGCTCTTATTCTGAGAAATTATATAAAAACATTTGGGCTAAAGTAGTGTCAGAGAATGAAGTTAAGATGCTCATTCATCTGTCAGATATTGTTTCCATCAAAAACAACACACTGAGCATTTATTTTATAGCTGCCAAAATGCTTGGCAAGGATTTAAATGGAAACATCTGCATAGTCACTACACTTTAGGCCATCTCTCTGGAGATGGGGACCCTGTCAGCTCAGGGAATGAGACAGATAATTTCTATCTATACAAAAATCCTCACCAATGAAACAGGGTGATTTTTTACTTTCTTCCCCAAATACTGGCGATAGCGTTCATTGAAACAACAATAAAAAAATATATGGCAGTAATTATAAACACGATTGTAGCATTATAAGATTGCACCGTATGTTGCTTTTCTCTCAGCAACAATATAAGATATTTTTTAAAAATTAAAAAAATATTTAGAAATATCTTCTTTTTAGATGGAGGAGATAGTACAAATCTACAGAGACAGGATAATAGGTTCATTTTCTTTAGAAGTCTGAAAGCTTATACTAATAATAAAAGCTTATACTAATATTCAGCAGCAGCTGAATTGTTGAAGAATTGTGTTGTGCTTTTATCTTCAGCTAAAATCAGATGTGCCATTTTGCCATTGTGAAATCTGAATTTTATGTGTGCTGCCAAAAAATGGCTCTGATGCTGCAAGACTGAGAGATTATTCCTTGACAAAATAGCATCATTTTGGTGCAGTTAATGTCAGATTTTAGCGGGTCTTGTATGCATTACTTTTTTTCCCTTTGTTCCGGAGGCAGGAAACAGCTACACTTATAAATGCCTTACTAACAGAATAAGAGGACTCATTGAAAGCTGGGTCCTGAGTCCTGAGTTTTCTCAGGACAGAAGAGTTCAGCATTATTGAGGTGGGTTTTTTTCGACAGTACTGTTCTGGAAGGCATCTGTGCCAAAGTATCTCATGTATCACTGGCATTCTCATTCAAAAGCAATAATTGGGACAAGAACCTAGACAGGGCCTGGCTGTAGTGTCAATGTGGTAGATCAGTTTCTGCCCTCCAAAATGAGCGGCATGTCTTCAGATGAAAATTGTTCTATCCCTCTCCTCAGATGGTGGAAGGAGATAGGTAGGCCGTTCCAAAATGTGGCTGAGAGTGGCTGAATCACCTTTTTGAAGTTCCTGCTTCACCCTGGTGATTATCTAGAGATAAGGGAATCTAGCCATGTTACTCATCAAGGATGCAGTCACACCTTTCTGTTTGCAGTGGGGCATTACACTTACATTCAAAATCTGGACCTTCTTTTTATTTCTGTTCTTGATCAGCAAGATCTTACTGTATACATGGGGGAAATACTGGCTGGGGAGAGGGTGAGGATGGCACTGAATATCTACCAGTTCCATGAGAGGAATAAACTGGGCTCTATGATGGATCTCAGCAGCTTGTCACTTATTCTGAGAAGCATCCTCAGTCAGGTGGACAGCTTCCCACTTCTTTGTTTTTTAATGGGGTGGCCACATCCTCCCCATTTACTCCCCACTGCCTTCATCCCTTGCAAAACTGCTGTGAGAGGGTAAACCACAATTACCAGAAGCACAGACCCATCATTACATTTCCATCAGACTGTGCAAATAGTAATTTTAAAACAAGAAGTCCTTGCGTTGTTGCCTAACTGCATTCTTTAGGAAGAAAACAAACAGGCAGGGGTTAAAATCTAGGTGACTGATGGTACCGTCTTGACAAGCTTTGTTTCTATGCCAGTAAATTTCAAAGCACTTTATGATGGTGTGCTCCTGCCTTTCCCGAGACAGTGAGGTAACTATCAAGAAGGTCAACAATCAGTAAGAAATAATGGGGCTTTTCCAAAACAAGCTGCAAATTTTGTTTTGTAGTTTCAGTATTTAAGAGAAGAAAAAACATTTTAAAGTCAATTTCTTTGGCTATGATTGTTATCTCCACATGCCATTGCTGTTCAGTACTAAAATACTGAGTCAACAGCTTGCAATTAAAGTGAATGCTTTCTCAGTGAAATTGAGCATTTATTTATCCACTAATTTTATTTTTTTTCAAAAGTCTTCCTTTATAGATTGGTTATTCATCAACATATGGCTATAATTAGCTGTTTATTTAATTGGAATTGAGGGATGGCTTCAGCCAAGCTTCAGGAAGCTTCAACCTTGTAACTAGGAACAGAATCTGGATTGATATGTGGCTATTATAAGATGAATACATTTGAAGAAATCTTATTGTGGATTAAACATGAAACATGCATGCTTCACTTTCTGTGCCACAGTGGCCAGAAAGGCGAATTCCCAAAGACACACATCTTCATGTATTGGAGTATTCAAGCTGAAAAAGCAAAGTATATGTTTTTAATTGATTATTTTCTACCAGAGAAATGATTTTTTTAAATTTTTGTACGTTCAATTAAAAGTATTTAGGAATGCCATGCATCCTATCAAGTCTGTGTGATACTCAGATACTCTAGTGCCTGTGGATACATGCTTCATACCAAATTGCTCCATAATTTGCCATAGTGATTAAAGGAAAATTATACAAGGGGGCTAATGAGGTAACCAGGTGGGACAGACTAGTCTTTTCTGAGCTTGCCATCTGAGAAGGTGTTGCATTAAACTATAATCATGGGTCTAAACTTCCTGTTGGCCTAAGCATATATGTTCTCTGAACATAACTGAAAGAAAATGTTTTTCATGTTTTTTTTTTTTTTCAGTGTTGAATTTTCTCCAAGACTAAGACCTAGCAAGGAAAGCAGTCCAGAGTAGAATAATAGAATGGCTTGACCAGCTGGCAGAGCTCTGTGATCAGTAGGTAGAATATTATTTTCCTTTGGCATGTGGGTGTGGAAAAGGGTAAACTACTTTGTTTTTCCATTGTGATAAATTTTCGGGAAGACCTGAGCTCCTGGAACTTCTGTTTTTCAGAGTCACTTTTTGGGATTTATGGTAAATTTGGTAATCGGGAAGTGGAGTCATCCTTCCTGACTTATGATGATGAAGTGCAAATATCAGCTCTTCATTCTCCTGAAGGTCGTATGACTTGCTGTGAATTGCTGTGAATGCTGGCTTCTCAGACCAAAAAGAATAAACAGAGTGTTTTCAGTTGAAAGGCCACTAGGTTCACAGGATATTTAAGCTCAATACAGAGTAAAAACTGCTGCAGTCATGTCTCTTCCACAACTGTGTGCCTCACATGGTCTCAATACTTTGAACGCAAGTAGATTTTATCAGCTCTGAGAGGCATGAAAATATTTATTTTTCTCTTATTAGTATAGACATTATAATTCCTTAGTATTACTTCTGGTTATTTTTTAATGTTCAAACAAAGTTTCTCACTGGAAGAAAAATGGAGGAAGCCTGAAATGATGATTTGGTATCCATGCAGGGTATGGGAGAGTCACAGTCAATACTGGTGTACCAGTATGAAACAGCCATCAAGTCCTCATATATGACTCCTTCAGTTGCTCCCTATGTTTGGAATGAGGAATAAAGCCATTATATCAGCTAAGATCTGCAAGATAAATGTGGAGTTCTTAATGCACACAGTTCTTAATGCACAGCTGTGTGCTTCTAGCACATAGCTCAAAACCTGACAACCAAAGCTCTTCTAAAAGTCTCAAATATACAGTTCTCTTTAGTGGAGGCAGAGAGGTTCAGTGGCAGCTTGATCACTGTGTAAGTGTCTGGCATTTCCTTCTATTCAAGGAAAATTGCATGGTACATATTTACTCTTGAGAATCCATCAAGAGGCTTGTGTAAGCCAAGACTGTATGTTCATGTCAAATATTTCACCCAAAGTTCTTATTTTTTCATTCCAAAGCTTGCTTAAGAGTCGCATAAAGTGGATATGTGTGGGTGTGTCAGCAAGAGGAAGGTTTTCCTAGCTGAGACCCACACATCTGGAATTCTCTCTCCATAGTCATCATCTGGCCAAGTAAATATCCTGTGTGGGATCCTTCAGAGAAAGACTCAAAGATCTCTTCCTTTTCTCTTTATCATGGTTTCCCTATAATTGCTGTTTTGTGTGGTTTTGATGTAAGGGAAAAAGGGGACAGGATTTTGTCTTTGGAGTGCCTTTCAGGTGCCACTCTGAAGTCTGCTGCTGTAATTATTTTTGTACTACACAGTTTTATTAGTTGTTGATGAAGTTCTAACCAATAGTTACCGAAGAAAGAAGAGTTTAACAAGAAAGGTTGCTGTTAAGTATTTGAAGGAAATTACAATAGTCTGAACCTTCACTAAGTTTTGCATGGCCATCTCAGCAATGTCTCTCACATTCTGGCTCCCAGAAAATGTCTGGAGAGTGTCAGCTGGTCACATGTCATCCCCTACTTCTGCTGGCATAAACCTGGAGTCCTGTGGCTGAAGTCACTGCAAGTTTGTGCAGTCTGTGCTGTTTAGATTCATTTTCTAAACCCCACCTTCTTTGTATACTTGTTTTTAATAGGAATACAATGAGAATAAAACCTTATTCTCCTAATGTTTTCCAGAATGTTTGGCAAATTACGTGAGGTTCAGCTGCTAACTTGGGGGTGTCAAGGTTTTTTTCCCTCTTGTGATTAAGTGACAAGGTGAGTTCATATTGCCGGAAGAACAGCTGCAACACAGGGAATGGGCTGAGATAGACTAAGAGGTTTGTTTTGCAGACAGGCCAGACTTATTTTTGGTGGCTTTGGCTTGGTCATGTTTCAGAAACCTCACTCCATAAGGCTTTTTCCTGCCTTCAAAACCTCAGTTGTTTTAACAATAACAATAACAAATTATGAATGTTTCCATCTGTAAGAGAAGTAACTCGATCAAATTGAAAGGCTCATGTTACCCAAGACATAGGGAACAGTGTTCTTGAGTGCTCTGCAAACATTGTCCAGAAACATTGCCCTTAGGCCCTGTAGAGGTTTCTGGACTGCAGAGTACCTGTGGGTACAGAATTTCACAAAATAGCTGTCTTTGCAAGTAATGCTAGAGGCAGGATTGATTCGAGGCTGGCCTTGAGGCTGCTGTTATTGGTTGCCTTGCAGGTGGATAGGTAGCTTAAATACAAACCTAACATGTCCCCTGGCATGGCAGAAAGGCTGAACAGTTGACAGTGCCACCATTTAGAGTTTGCTTCCAAAACCAGTCCACAACTAATTCTACAGTTCTATAGTTTCTTTCATGCATATTGTAGCCTGGCTAGTCCCTATCTGAACCCAAGTCACATGGTGTAGAGTGACTTAAGCCTTTAACATCTTATTCTCTCTGCTTACATTAGCCTGCACTGAACTCCATTTGTATTTGGGGAAAAAAGAGACTTACAGACATCCTCCTCAGTGCTGATTTGCAGCATGTGACTCACATACCTTAATGAACAGAACCCTTCCAGTGGCTTTAAAAAGAAAGATATTCAGGCTTAAAATTTGTCAATGCGATATTCATTAAAATGAAAAAAACATTTGATTTTGGCTATGATCATTGTAGAAATGATAAATACAAGAAAGTAGTTGGTAAGGAAGGAAGAGAGACAAGGTGTATTTCATAATAAAATACTTTTTAAAATACAGCAAAACCTGCTTAAATTTGGAGCTCTGTTTTTGTTGTATTTTACTGTCTAATGAATCAGAAATAAAACGTATAATTTTATTGAAAATATAAAGTAAATCCAGATGTTTACACTCAGTAGTGTCACCAGTGTCTCCAAGGAGCATGTTATCCTATTAGATTTATTCCTCTGAACAAAACCAAACAGCTCATGCTGAGTAAGACTGGAGCTTCCGTTCAAACAGCAGTGGTAAGACTGTGGGACTGGAATCTCCTGTATGAAGGGAAAATTTTAACACTAACACACATAAGGTCTGTGAAAACATAATACACTGGGCTCTTTGTACTCTAGAAATATGCAATGATTCTTTTTTTATTGTTTTTTTTTAATTTGAGAATTTTGGTGTGTTGTGTTTGCAACTGCACTAAAAAATTTATATTAACTCTATCTAAAAAGGCACTAAAACATTCTTTAGAGAACATTTTTTACTTGTGATTCTAGTTGGATGGGGTTCATTTTCGGTTTTTAGCTCAATGGAAGTCCTCAAAGCTGTCACAAGACATCTGTAAAAAGAGAGTGGGCTCCTTACGTATAGGGGAGACTGAGATGGTTGAATCTGGAGCTTCACTACATAAATTCTCTCCACTATCTTTTATGGGCCAGACTTTCATTCTGTGGAAAGATATTCACCCAGAGCCTGTTTGCAGTGACTAAGTTCTTTCTGTGATGTATCCTGGCTGTAGGCCTGACACTGAGGAGTGGCTCTCTGGTTAGTCTAATGGCATGCCAGTTCTGAAAAGGAGAGTTCTGCTCCTTTGAGAGTCCCCATCTAGGGAAAACCCTGGCAGGGAAATCTGAGACAGCCTAGCATGAATTTAAGTCTTATTGAAAATGCAGTGCTTTATATTTAAACTGACTGAGCACCTTATATTAAAGGAGGAATTTATCAGTAAAAGAACCTTCATAGTCCTGAGCTTCTGTGATGACCAAGTGAAGACATCCAGTATAATCCATTATTCGTTACTTTTGCTTCCTCTGACTCCTGTGATTGCTTTTTGGGGTGTATGTGTGAAAGTCTGTGTGAAAGTCTGTGGCAGTTAAACTGTTTGAAACATTACAGTAAGTGAGGTCATTGGGGCAGGAATAGAGGTGTGGGGATTGTTCAGTCTTTTTCCATTCCTGTCAACAATTTTAGTTTGGTTCCTTGATTGTGGGCATTGATGCAATCTTTATTTAGATCATCATATCCTATTTTTCCTTCTTAGGCAAAACTGAGAATCAGCCCTCCCAAGAGTGCTGTGATCCCAGATTGGCTAAATACTGTTATGACTGATGCAGTAATGAAAAATATTTATCCTGTATTATCGACCAAATCTGTATTTTGTTCATATGCAATGATACATAATGTCCACAGTAAAACACTTTTCACACAGAAGAATGCCAGTAAGTCCCCCCCAAAAATATAAATTCCCTCAATGAGGCAAGAAGTTCTTCAATAGCCAGACAAATTAAAATAACCCTGTAACAGGGGAAATAGCCCTATAAGGTGTCTGAATGTCTTGAAAGACTTTGCAAGCTCTTCTCCTCCCGTTCCTGATGGGGCCTGGGTGAGGAGCTGGCGCAGTGGGGCAGGAGGAGACAGCTGCCTCCCCCGGTGGCCATGAGCAGATAGAAGGGCTGAGATGTTGAGGTGTGTCTGGGTGACTCAGGGCTCACGGGAAGCTGTTGCAAAATGGCCAGAGGGTCTCTTATTCCCATTCCCTTCATAATACTAGACCACATTTACAACAGAGTGTGCCACATCTGCTGGCAGCATTTTTGTGAATGTTTCTTTTGTGTACTTGGTACAGTGTTCCATGAAAATTAACTCTCATTGATACTTGCATTAGTTGTGTAAAGGGCATTGACCTAACTTTAGAGGTGATAATCAAAACACAGAGAAATTAAAGTGAAAGCACTTTAGTAACTTGAAATAGCTGATCTGAAAAGCCTTTAAAATCTGAATGTTAAAAGCTCATATATACTATATGACATGTCAAAGCATGCCTCCTTCTCCACAACTTCATTTGCAGCTCTGTATGTTGAGAATTTTTAAGCCAGATTGATGGGTGTCCTGTGAGTGTCTGAAATTAGCCCTTTTGAAATTTCCAGCTTCATGAATGTCCCACATCCCACGAGGGCTGTGTCAGAGATGGGCACATCATTTTCTTTTCCATCACCAGTACTCAGTTGCCCAAAGGAAGATCACTCAACCTCAGAGTGATTTTCCCTGCAGCTGCATCTTCTGACTCCTCATCATTCTTATTCCAGGGAACAAGTAGAATCACTAGGTATGTCTGTGAAAGGTTCACTGTACATAGTACAGATAAAAATCTTTGGGGAGATATGGGCACTGCAGTTAAGTGGTCTGCTCTGAATGCATAGATTATGATTAGTACAAAGGCTTGTATTCTACCTGGATTTCACAGTGATTGTGCATTCCTTTTACCCCTGTGACTGTAATCCCATCGCAGCAGAACTCATATCTTGCTGGAAAGCACTGAGTATGATTTTTAAAAATGAGTAGTTTTCTTTTTCTTGTTAAATCAGGAAGAAAGGCTCCTCCCACTTCTTAGGAATTATAGAATTGATTTTGAGTCAATCTAAACTGCAAAAATATTTAGGTCAAGGAAGAACTCAATAACAAAGATGTAGCTTGTCTTTTGGTAACTGAGGAAAGATGCTGGTCATAGAGAGATGCTGGCTAGATTACTAGCTACGTAGCATGGCTGTTTGCCTTACAGTATCACACAAAACTTGTCCCTTTTTAGGATCTAGAAAATTCTGTCAAGAACAGCAAAGGGTATTTCTCATACTGCACCAGCAGCAGTATGACAGAATTAAGTGATAGCTGAACAGAAGGAGGCAGAAAACTTACAGGGATCCAAACAGAGTCTGAACAAGAGCTCCAGGTTTATTGTAGAGATAAGATGGATTAAGAAATGTATCCTAAAGACGTGATTCTTGCAGTTTAATTACTTTAAGTTCTTTTAGTAGTGTGATGAACAAAACATCAATGTTTTGATGTTTAGAGACATAGTCTCTTCTTTTCAAGTATTTTTGTACAAGAAGTCTCATTCTAAGTTTAGTCTAGGTCTACATGTAAGGTGATTTGATACTCATCAGTAGCACTCTTTTTTCTTCTACTGATGGCTTTTGCCCAAATCAAACATTTCTTACTTGACAGATTTCACGAGAAAAAGAAGATGACTCTCTCCTTCACTGGTAAACAGAAGTCTCGTTTCTTTCACTCAACATGTACTTCACTACCCCTGTTTCCCTTGCAGTATTTAAGGGATTGATAATGTTGTTTCCTCTTTGCCCCCTACATCCCAAGATTCTTTCTGCTGTGGTCAGGTCTTTCCTGCCTTCTTTTGGAAAACAGGACTGTGACTTCATCATATTGTGTAATGAAGTTTAAAATAGTGCAGGAAGAGATTGTACAAAATAATATTTTTTTTTTATTTCTGCAATAAGAGTCATAATCTGTGAGTAAAAAGAAATAGAAGTTATTGATCTAAAAATTTGCTAAACAATCTATGTAATTTTTATTTAAAAATTAAGTATCTTTACCCTAAAATTAAGAGTTTGGTATGTGGATTTGCTGCATATAGTTTTTTGTGGGTTTTTTTGAATGGATTTTTGTAATTTTGTGGAAGAGTTCAAAGTATGTAGTGAAAAGATCTATGTTTGCATACTTCATCTGGGTAGATGTTTTTGTTTTGGTTGGTTGGGGTTTTTTTGTTTGTTTGTTTCCCATAAAAGGAAGGGCTTTGTATTGTAGTGAACAATAAATTGCATTTGTCCAACTCTCATGCAAGTAGTGGCCAGCACTTTCTTAAGCTGTCTAACAAGGCCCACTATAATGTCCAACAATCTGCCCCTAGGAAAGGATGAACAATTCAAAAAAATTATTATGAGTTCCCTTTACATCAGTGCACCCCAAGTCAGCTTGCTTCTTAAATGCAGCCTGAAACATACTTCCAGAAAATTAAAATAATTTTCTTTTTCAGGAATCCATTATGGCTCTAAATGTACAAATAAATTTTACCTTATTTTAGGAAAATATTATAGTTGGCAGATATATGTTCCTTATATAAAACCCCCATATGGTCATTTGTAAAAGTCAAGATCTCCTTGTGGTTGTACTAGTAGGACAGTGACTGAAGATCTGAATCTTATTTCTGGTGATTCCTGAAGTCTGTAAAAGTAACTCTCCCTTTGGTGTTTTGGAATAAATTGTTCATTATATCTACTTTAAAGTGCTAAAACTATTCATTGCATATGAATTTTATTTATTTCCATTCTTGTGCTGCTATCCTCTTCCCTTTTTGGGGCAGATGTCTCTCCCTAGTTTGTTGAGCACTTTTATAACAATAGAAGTGAAAAGCAGCTAGTACCAGGACTTCATCTAAAACCAAGAGCATACCTATCACTTTTCTTCAGCTTCTCCAAATTAAGTTAAATTGTAGGTAATTCTCATCCATTGACTTTCTTTCCCAGTGGGGTGGTTAGTAAGAATTTGTTTTAATCATGGTGCAGGACAGAAAGGTCTAATTCCAGGACTGGGTTGGTCGAAGGTATGCCAGGTAAGCTACAGCAAGTTGCCTTTATTGCACTATAGGTAATACTGTCTGTGACTAAACCAGAGCTTGGTCACTGAACTCCACGTGATTGAGTGTGGCTTTTAGTGTCATGAGCTTCTAAAGTTCATTTTATATTTCTGATGGTTGTCTTCAAATAATTAAGCCAAGCATGTTTAATACACACAAAGATTAGACATGTGATGAACCAAGGAAATGCTGAACTTAAAGAAACAAGGCAGGCAAAGGACTCTCAGCCCCTGTGTTTTACTCTCCCAAAAAAGGAGAGTATTCTGGCAGCAAATCATCTTTTGACTGTCTTTCTAAAAGTAGGCTTTGCACCTACTGATTGTACTGTGCTGTGTACACAGACTGTGTCGAGATCAGGGCTGCTCCCTTAGGGATGGGGACATGGACGTCAAGGGTGATCCCTGGAGTAGCAGATAAGGGCCTCACTAGTCCCAGCCCACCCTCCAGTACCCACAATAGCCAAGCAGGACAAATCTGTAGGTGGTGACCAAGTAATGCCAAGAGTTCTGATCATCATACAGTATCGTGGCCATAGGCAGATTGAAGGTCAAGCCAGGAAGTCAATCCATACATCAGGGTTAGGATTAGGTCCAGTGATCACCCAGCAGGAGTGTAGCAATAAGGCTAGGCTTAGGTTGAGCTCTGCATGTCAGAGCCTAAATTAAGGATTTTCAATGGCCAGCCATAGCCCTGAAGAACAGCTCTCCTCTATCATGGCCCAGGCAAGGAGCGAAGGCTCAGGGCCGAGCTTGACTAGACCTCCTGGGTTCAAGGGGGTGGAGTGGCCTCAGGTGAGGCTGCTCACAGCTATTTATGGTGTGTTAGTGCACTCAGGGTCTGGCAGACCAGGGTTTCTTGCAATACAGGCCAAAATGTTTAAAAGAAATGGATTCACATTTTTCCTTTGTTATCCTGCGTGCCCCTTCCTCCACAATGGTCACATCAGTATAAGAAAACAGCACAGGTAAGATATTCTTTTAATGTACTGAATTATTAACAAAGCCCCTCCTTCCCATGGGCTACATTTCAGAGATCTTTGTGGTGCATTTTTATTAAAGTCTCCTTTAGCATGCTGCTAACCTACTCCTTGAACATCACAAGTATGAAAAACAGATATAGATAAGGTGTTTCATTATGAGTTGAGGGCGACTTATGAAAGCAAATTTCTATAGTGTGCAGAGCACCAGCTGAGCAAAGGCCAAACTTTTTCTTTAGTTTGGATATTTCTTGTTTCTTAAGAATCCCTTAATATTAACAAGGGAGGTGTGTGTGCAGAGGAAAAAGTAGAATTCCTGTCATATCAGAGTGAGCTGGTGGAAGGAAAGAGGAAGAGCCTGGGTTCCTATATCTGAAGATATCATGGCAATAGTGAAGGGAAGAGTGTTCTATGCCATAGAGCTAACACACCAAATGTGATCCTGAGCTGCTGCTGCTGCAATGTGTCACAGAGGGGATGAGAGAAACTCTTCTTTCTCTTGGTAAGATGCCGGAAGTTGAGTTGTGAGCAGCTGAAGTGTAAAAACCTGGGCTAACTAATGGATAAGTTCTCTCCATGAGTCAGATCAAAACCTTCTGTAAACAGGTTCACATTTCTGTAGGTGTGGGCTAAGCAGTTTTATGGCTTTTTTTGTTCTTAAAATTTTAGCTTTGTAAGAAACCCTATGTGACATATTCTTAACTTTTTGCTGTCTGACCTGCTTATCGTTATGTAGTCAAAGCTGTACAATGAGTTTAAAATAACATTGATGTTTAACTGATACATGCATACTTCAGTTTACATCCTGCATTCAGGATGTTGTAAAGTCATGAGCCTGATAGAAACCTGTGAGTAAGCACTCAGAATAGAACTGGTATAAAAATAAGCAGTGTAGAGATGGATAAAGATGGCAGGAAGAAGTATTGAGCAGCTCTTGAGGAAGAAAAAAAAAATCTTACCAATTTGTCAGGAGTCAGGTTTCCAATTCAATGAGATATTCCATGGCATATTTTATATGGTATTTTATGTCCTTGAAATTAATGGAGAACTTACACAAATGTCTGGGTTCTTTACCTGAATGAAAGTCAGAATAGTCTTTTTTTCATGCTGATAAGTGTAAAAACAGAATTATTTTTTTTTTTCCATCTGTGAAGTTTTGCTAGTTTATTACTTCAAGTGGGTTGACTCTACAGTTGGATCAGTACCTGACTGGCAATGAATTGTGTAACATGTCGTTCATTTTTTCCAACTTCTCATTTTTTTTCTCCCTTGTATTGTGAAATTTTTAAAGCATAGTTGTCAAAAGCAGGGATTCATGCTGAGAACATGGATTGCCAATCAAGAAACTGTCTTTAATACATTGTAAGATCGACATTTATTCTTTGTATAGGAAATCTTACAGAAATTTACTCTGTGATTTCCAAGGCCCCTGTGATATTTGTTGTGCTTGTAGGGGCAGCACAAAACAGCTGTCTTCTCTCACCTTGGGTACCTTAAAAATGGTGCCAGCTGCCTCATTACAGAGTTCTACAAAGGGGCAGAAGGTTGCTGTGCAGAAATAGTGCTGTAATTAGCCTGCTATCTTGCACTATTACCAATGACTAACTGTCTGAAACTCCTTCCCTGGAAAATACTGTTCTGCTGACATCAAAAGACCCACACTATATGGGTAATATTCATGGTGGTTTCTCTTCTCCTGGTTTCACTCCAGTAGTTTCCAGACCCCCCTCAATTTAAAGGAAAAGTAATGGAAAAAGCCTGTGCTGTAAATACTTCATGTGCAGGACAATCTCCCTGATTCTGTGAGGTCTATGTGACGTGAGGAGTGTGCAGTGGCACTGACAGTGCATGGTTTAATGCTTGCTTGTGTCTTTGTTTTACTGGCTTTTATCCTGAGATTATCTGACTAGGTGCTTCTTCTCCAGAAGCAAGCCCTGCTCCCAATGATGTCCTGTTTCTCATCCTAGCCTCTTTCTCTGTTTTGTGTTTTAATCTGTGCAACATCATTTTTTTTCTGATGGCTCTGGGCATCTGGTGCTGCATGTCAGGTGGCCTTAACAGAGTTAAAGTAACCTGTGTGTTGTAGAGCAAACAGCTTCGAAGAGTGAAGTTTCAGTTTGGTGAATAGTTTCTCTAAAGGAAAGTCAAATACTTAAGGTTCTCACATTTGCTCTCCTGGAGAGTAAAAGTTTTTGCTTGAAGTGTTAAGACAAAACTCTTGAAATTAGAACAATTGCTTCGCTCTGAAAAACACATAAAAAGGATGAGAAACACATATAGAATTGGAAATCTTTACACTGGCCTGCTTTTAATCTCTATTTCTTGCATTTAAAATGCGCCCTAAAATAATTCTGATGGGTATTCTGAAAGCACAATCACGTTTTCCAAGTCTCCCATCTTATTAAGTACTACACAGCATTTCAATTCATTGCAGATAGAATAATTGTAGCAGGGAATGGCAGAGGATTTCTCTTCAAATGACCTTTGGTTTTTCTTCCTTATTCAACAATTTGAGTTTCTTGAACAGATTTGCATGTTTAAGAAAAAGATATTTGTAGGTAAATGCTGTTTTCTGCTTAGTAAGTTCTTTCTTCTCCCCTCTTAACCACTGTTTCAGTTTCATTTCAAAATTTCTCTTCCAGTCACGCTGCTGGACTGTGAATTGGGTACATGTAGAAGTATTTTAGCCAGAAACCACAGAATACACAAATATGTTTTGTTTTACACTGGTTCAATGCATGTTGTTCAGTGCCCCTGAATGAAGGCCTAGAACCTAATAGTGGTGTTAGTTAAAACCTTCCTTTTGATTCCATATCAGTAGTTTGGAAATTTTGGTCAAGTTTTACTTACTATTGCAGAGTTAAATAACTCACTTTGGGATTTTCTGTTTGTAAAACTCTTTCCATGATATGAAGCAATCCATTTTGTAGCTCTCTAGCTCTCTCATCATAGTGTTTTTGTATGTGACTGCAACCTTTTAAACTGTTACTCACTGAAATTGAATGGGAGTCATGAAATATAGTAAATCCCAGATAGACCATTGCTGACTGCTTTGTGTTGAAGCATTGCCCTCCAGATTTGCACTACAGGTGTTATATGCAGGAATGAAAACTCTGAAAAACCCTGCCCTTGGTGCATATGATTGATAGGCACAATAGGGTTAGACAGCACATAATCCCCATGCATGTGCTCTTCAGGGAATAAAGACTATCAGTTCTGGATCTTTTTTTTTGTTCTTGTTATGGTGTTATGGAATTAGTTGACATTTGGAACTGACAACATTGTTTTCTGTTGTATGGTTTCTGTGTAAATATATATATATATATATATATATATATATATAAAAATGTCTGTAAGAAGGTACGTCTCCATGCCTTATGAAAGGAGATAACCTGTAAACCATGTGGGTTTTTAAAATAATTCCTTTTCCTTGAAATCTAAAGGATGGCTTTTTGGTGTGGCACTTATGCTGGGTGAATAAGTGATGTTCCTTTCTGTTGCTTCAGTTTGTGAAGAAATTGGAATCTGCAGAAACAGTACTTAGCATATTCACAAATTATATTTATCAACAGCATAACCTAAAGGAATGCAAATTTAATTGCAAGAGATGTCTAGTTCAGAATGACAAACTGCAAAACTCTGGCTTAAAATGGTAAACAGCTTCTTACACAATAAAACTCTCTGTCTTATTTATTTTCAACATTTCATTTTTATCTTTAGGCATAGAGAAACAAGTGTTGGCTGTACCAAACTTTATCACGCTGAACAAGACTTGGGTTTCTATGGTATCTGATTCACAGATAATGATGTATGGGACTGTGTGTTCAAGTGTGGTAACTTGAGTTTTTTCTTCTCTTGGCTCTTGAATCCAGCTGATCATCCCTTAAATGGTGATCAGCTGGATTATCAAAATAATGCTATCCACTCGATAGTACAAATGGCATATTTTGCTTTCTTATCAATCTCTTTGCATTAGAAAAGGTAACTTCAGTTTTAAGGTTGCTTTAACCACAGGCCGATACTCCCTGTTAGGCTGGAAACCACTACCAGCCATTTTGAAACAAAAACCACACCTTTGATAAATTGATTTCAATAGAAGTGCAGGAACCATGCAGCTGTGTTCTGCAGTCTCAGCAGAGGGTGAGGAGCACTTAGCTGCTTCAATAGCTGCTTTGTAACTGCAGCTGCTAAATCTGTGTAACCTTTACCTGAGCTATGCATCAATGCCTTGCCCACACATCTGTGCTCTGCATATTGCTTGCAAGTACTCAAGTGTGTGTCCTCTCAGCACAGGCACAGGAGAACAGTAATTCAACTCTGTTTTGAAATTTCTCCGATTGAGCATTCATGGGGCAAATTGATACAACTCAAATCCTCTCCATCTGTTAACTATGTGCCTCTGTCCTGACAGGGTTGATTGATTGCAGGACTGTGCTCTGGTCAGGTGAGTGGCAATTGAGCTGACAAAGCAGTGGTTTACCCCTGCTGACAGAGAGGTTTATTAGTTAGAATCATAATGAGCTCCAGTGATGAAAAAGGATGGCAGTAAATAGCAATTTTTTTTGTCCTGTACCTTTCTGTTTAGAACTATCTCAATACTCAGTCCACATGTAAAAGAAAATGGGTTGTTTGTCTTAAAGTCACATTTCAGATCACCTGTATTGTTAGGGTGCTTTTCAGTTTCACTATGGCCATTATGATGTTGATCATCTCTGCTTTTTTCCTGGGGCATTGCAAACTGTTCGCATAAAAGCATTTTATTTTTATGCAAGTAGTGCATACAGGGACCTTTTTTTTTTAATGTGGTGGCATAATTTTTTGTTTATGACAGTAATGTGTATTCTGTCAGTTTGGAGTTATGTTGGAAGCTGGTGTAGCAATTAGCACTTGAAAGACAAAAAAGGGAAATGTCAGTAATTGTGACTGAAAACGGAAGTCTCTGAGTTTCACTACTTTAGCATGTATTCTAGTTATCATTACTTATTTCCAGGCTAAAAATGAATGCCAGGGGCTAATGAAATCCCTGTAAATTAACTTTTGTAAGATCTGAACCTGTACAGGTACTCCATTTGCCTAGGAAGACCAACCAAAGCCTTGACTTTACTACATTTAGAAATGCAAAATATGAGTTTTATAGTGCAAGTGTTCTTATTTCCCTGCCATGCTAGCCTAGGAGGATCCCTAGGCAACTAAGTGTTGGGTATTTTCATGGAGTGTTCCCTCTATGCACAGGAAAATCAGAAAGGATCAATATGTTCAGACTGGCCCTGCATGTTTTTCAAAGCTTTTTCTGGTAGCTGGAATGACACAGTAATGTTCAAATCAATTTGCCTTTGTATGATTCTGATTTGTGAGGATGTATGAAAAATAAAGAGTCAAATGTAATCGTATTACAGCTTCTGAAGTTGAGTATGCAGGAGATTAGTTTCCTTTCAGAGAGGGAGGAACTGACCCATTCTCTCTGAGAGCTCTAATTAGAGCAGCCAGTAATAGAATCAGTGCTTGCTTCTTCACTGAGACAGTCGAGTTGTGCTCTTGGTCAAGGCAGCAGAGTAACTTGGTCAGCTCACAGAGTGTGGTCAGGTGCCATTCAGAGAGGATTTTCTCACCTGCCTAGCAGGTTTGAGGATGTGTGTTGAGAGATGAGGTTGCTGGTGTTTTAAGCCTAGTGATTTACAGGCTGGTAAGGAGTTGTACTCTGAAATATGACTTCATGAACATCACCTCGCTTTTCATTTCTTCAGGAGCCAGTTATGAATTTAATATCCCTTGGACTAAAAGGGGGAAAAAAACCACCCTGAAAAACCCAGAAAAGCAGCCTTGTAAATGCAATTTCTGAAGAGGGAAGGAGAGAAAACAGACAGATGCACTTTGTTGACCCTTCATTCTCTTCCCCCACGCTCTCCTCCCACAACAGCTTAGATCATTAAGCTCCTGTATAATTAAAACTTGGTCCAAGTCACACTAATTCTGTTTACTGGCCACAGTGAAGGATATAAATACCTAATCGCTTCCTTACACAGAGGCTGCTTCCTGCTGGTGGTTTGCAGTTGTGAAGGACTAGGTCCCTCAGCAAGCTCCTTGCACAGCTGCTGGCCCTGTGTGAAGGAGCCTCACTCCAAAGTGGTCCCCTGCCACAGCACGTTTATTTCCACAGATTCCTCCTCCTGTTTTTTTCAAAGGCAGTAACGTCACTTTCTATAAACAAACAGCATAGAAATGCTATTGTCAATGGACATAATAACTGGAATTAAATTTAAAGAATGAAATTAAAAAGGGAAGAAGAGACTGTCTTTTGAGGTTTTCTGAAGGGACTGCTGTTCTAATGGTCAGCTGAAACCACAGCACAGAAGTCCTTACAGATTAAAAGGTCCTGAGCATATATCCACTGAAGTCATAGAAATTATTAATTGACAGCATCATAATTAATACAAAGTGTTCTCAACGTGGAATTCAAAATGTCCATCAGTCACCTTCAGAGCATGCAGAAGTTAAATAAAGTGCTGCCTGCAGGAGTATTTCACAGGCATGTTAGATCCATCCAACACCCTTTTCTCTCTATAGGAAGGAATTACTGCCTGAGGGGAAAGCAGGGAAGAGGGAGAACCTTCCTAATTCACATCACCATGTTCTTGTGAAGCTGTCATAAGTGGCAGCTTGAAATAAGTAGCTACTTTTGAGCTCCAGTAGGGTAGACATGGCTCTGACTCATTGAGGAGAGAGTGATTTATTAACAGTCGTACAATCTGCTTGGACACTGCATGTGGAAGAAGTCTCAAAATTAGATGGAAGGTTTCCTCAAGACACTGAGAACCCAGACCTGTTATTCTTGATGGCCTTGGGCTCAGCAACTCCAAGAAGTTACTGCATGAGCTACTGCTTCTTCTGTAAAAGGAGAAAAGGCAGAATCACAAATTAAGGGAAACTAAATGAATGCACTGCAAGCACAGCCCTTTGACTTCTCTAGCAGTTTCAGAAATACCTCCTGTTCTGCTGATGGTTTAGAGCAAATTATTTGTCTTTTCTCTCTCCTTATTTATGAAAGCTGAGTGCTGCTGTAATCAAATAAGTTTGGACTGTATTTTCCTTATGTTTTATCTATGCAACTGCATAAAGTACCTAGTTGCGAAAGATACTAAATGAAGACCTTTAAAACTCTTTAATAAAATAATTTCCAAGTGGTAGTGACTAATCTAGTGTTTAAGCTATAATCAAAGAGTTATACACAAAATACATCAGTCCTGTCAGGATGGACAGGGCTTGTTGTGCTTTGGTGTTTGAAGTGAGTCTATTTTAATACTTTTTCAAGTCATGTTGGGGAGAGGGTAGTAGTTACACACTTAGTCTGTGGCCTTTAATATGTGCTGAAGCTCCCAGTGAGTCTTTTGTAAAGCAGTTTTAGTTACATGGTTTATTAGCATAAAAATAACTTTAAAGTAGTAGCCATATTAATAACACCTTGGAGTTTATAAAAAATGTATCTGGGATACAAGCTAAAGACAGATTTATTTGAACCAAACCTATGTGAAATAGAAGCAATTTAACAGTTAAGAATTTAAAATATATATCTGCTTTGGCTTTAGTTATTTTCTGCATCACATTTATACTGTACAAGTCCCAATGCACTTATGTTTGGCTAATGTTGTTTTGTTGTAGAATTAATGTTTGAAATAATTTTATTTGAATGCGGACCACTTAGTGAGCATTTCAATTCATTTGTCTTATTCTTCTGTATTCTATGCATGTTGCCCTGCGTATTTCTTTATTACCTTCTACTATCATACCTAATATCTATCATGATTTTTCTTCCCACCTTGTTGAGGAGGAAGTGCAGTGGATTGCCTGGTGTGTGGCTTTTCCCATTTATTTTTAATTACTACATGCAGTCTTATAGAAGAAACAAAGCAAAGAATTGCGGTGAGGTTTGTGTCAGATATTTATTTAACAGACTGAGTGTGAGACTTTGTCTTCTACACAACCAGCACTTCTTCTTCCTTCCAGGCCCCCTCCTTCCTCTCCCCAGGAGATACTCATGGCAGTCAGAAAGGAAGGGTGATCTATTCCAGCTGTCAGCCAGAAGCTGCACATGGTTTTTTTTAAAATAAGGCTCCTGATGGTGTGACTATCATTTCACCTACCTCAGCTTCAGTTTCAACCAGCCTTCACTCGTCTTGTTATTGGTGTTCTCCAAATACTGAATCACTGGGTGTAGCAGTAATGCTCTGTCAACAAAGAACTATGTGTCATCTGAGTGTTGATATGCATTATCTGGCCAGTTTATCTCAGTGCTTAGCATTGGAAAATGCATGTTTACTGGGTGCAGTAGATCTAAGGCCAAGATACAATTCTTTAGCATAAGACAGAGCTTAAGCCCTTCTAGTATCTTTCCACAGGACCCTGCTGGATGGGAAAACAACTTCTGCGTAGTAGAGTATGATGATGCAGAGTAGGCTGGAAGATAGAAATTTTGCCTTGTTTGCTATCCAGTATGGTAAGAAATTACCACTAAACAAAATCTCTAAGACAATGAGACTTCCAGACAGGTTCTTTTATATATATGTATATAATGTAGGAAGGATTGCATATATATTGCATATTAAAATTTCCAGAACTTAATGTAAAAAAATCTGCCTTTTTGAAGTCTTTTGATTCAGCCTTAGGCATGGTGTCACCACTGTTGTCTCCATAATTAACCACTGCATAACAGCTGTCTTTGTAATGACAGTCATTAGCTTTCTTGGTTCTTTTCCTTCTCATTTCACAACTTTCACATTCTACATTTAGTTGTCATAGTGTCTTGTTTAGTGGAAATGGGAGACAAAATGGTTGCATATGAATACCGAGATTTTTCAAGCTGCATGCAAAGAATGGGAAAGGAAGGGAGAGACGTTATTTCTTCAGTATTTAAAAAAACCCTATGCTCTCATTATTTTGAAGATAGCATGCAAAACCTCAAAAAAGATGGATAAATGATGTTTCTGGGGCCTTAACAGCATAACAGGCTCAGTATAACATTCAGACACTCAGTGAGATTTCTAGAGAAGATGTGGAGACTTCGTGGGCTTAAAATGTAACTAAAATCCTTCTCCCATTTTATTTATCTTCTCTAGTAATTTAGAGTACCCTGCATGTGTAATACAGGTTGGAAATGAGGACGTGCTTGTAGAGCTAGTTTTAAAAAACTGATTTAGTTTTAGTTATATTTTTGTCAGCAAAATAAGAAATTTCTTCTGAAGATGAAAGAGTGAATTCTAGCCTGGAATCTTAGTACTGGGAACTATCTGGCACATTTCTTTGAATATTTTACTTGTTGATTGTATAACTATCTGGGATTTATATATTGCATGTACAGAGATCACTGTAACTTCTGAATTCTGCAAGCTCCATGGGTACTTCAGTTGGGCTAGTTATCCAGTTGTTATGGGTGCCACTGTCCAAGTGGATCAGGCTAACATTGTTATGATATGATGCAAAGCCCATGGTGGACACTGCAATATTCTTTGCTCATTCTTCTTGCTAAGTCTGGATGATGTACTTTGCAGGTCACCCTATTGCTCTTGGCTAACTTTCAAACTCAATATTATCTAATCTATAAATCACTGCTGTTCCAGCAGTTCAACTCAAACAAACAAAAAAGAATTTAAATGAGCAAGAGGAAAAAGTTCCCAATTGAATGAATAATTGAAGATGGAGTTTGGTCCAGAGAGAGAGGTATTTCAATCTGGGGAATAAAAAGCAGAAGAAGTAATGGCAGCTGCATAAATAATTGATAAAGTCTCAGCACCTGTTCTTTTGTTGCTGAGACTGAGGCAAATAAGGATGCAGTGTTTTCCCCTCACTCCTCATAGGCACTGCAGAGATTTATCCTTTAGGCATCTACCTGCTTAACTGTGACATGAGAGGAGAAATCCCTGAAGGTGACTGCAATGGAAAGACGGTGCTTGGCTTATCTGTCTTTGATTTGGAAGACAAGTGATGTTCACTGGTTCTGTTGCAGAGAAGAGACTGCATATTTTTGCCATATTTCTTTAGGAAGGTTGATCTCTGACCTTCATATTAGAAGTAATGTGTGTTGTTCAATCACATTCTAAGTGTTGTCTCTGCTGTTCTTTCTTGGGAAGACAGAGGTGATTGATCTTGTGAGGTCAGCAGTCACCACTATATATTTCTATTGCATATATTACATATATTGTCCATATTTCTATTGCAAGATGTTCCTTAAGATGACCGAAAGAGTAATGCTAAGGAATTGTTTCTGCTCAATGTATCTGAGACTGACAGTTCAGGTATGATCTAATATACAGGGGTTTTGAGCTGCTGCTTAAATTAATGCAGTTATACATTCAAAAGATATTGCTGTCAGTTTGATTATGGGTTATTCCCTTATGTCTGAAAATGGAAGTAACTTTGACTCCCTCATGTCTGGTCTGTTAAAGAAGAGGTATGAAGAAGTAGTAAATCCTGGTATTTCCTAGTGGTATCCACATGCATTAAGATAGTCTTTTGTTTTATTTCCTTAGGCTTGAAAATTTGCTGTTCAAACTCCCTAAGACACAAAGATAATTTATTTTACAGTTATTTGTAGCCACGTCTAGCGTGTGCCACACAGCGATAAAGTCGCCTAAGTCACCTATGGCTACAGTTGTCTCAATCCAGGTAGGTAGCACCATTTTTTCCCACCTCTTATGTACAAGAAACAGCTCTATTTGTTCAGAAAAACCTTCTCCATGAAATTCTGATGGACTCTTGTTCTTGCAATGGTGCAGCCAAATAAGACCAAACCTAACAAATTACTGGAAAAAAACGGGGGCGTAAGATGTGCAGCCTAGTGGCTAATAAGCGATGCAACAACAATATGATTGTTGACTTTCCCAAATGTTTGTGCCCCATTTCTACAAATACCTTTTAATATGGAACATGCTAGAGCATTAATTTTGAGCTCACTTTCCACCTCAGACATTCCACTGCTTCTCCTTCCTTCCCTTCACTCTCAGAGCCAGCCTTAAAGGTACAAAACTTATTTCTGGGCTAAACAGATGAATGGAGATACAATTCAACATCACAAAGTCACCCCAGGACATTAGTAAACTTTTGAAAGTCAGCTTTAAAGGTCAAAAGTAGAGTCAGAGTATGCATGAAGATGCCTTTGATACTGTGCAATACCATGCTTTTCAGAAAATACATAGGAAGACAGCATCATTGTCATAAAAAGTGTTGGGTTTTTAACTGTAACAGATTGGGTAGAGGAGAGATCCTCTGGTGTGTATGTAGAGGTGCTCATATACCTGTCTTGCATCTGAAGAAGTGTCCATGAGACTATTGTCATCAAGTTGCTTAAGAAAACCTTTCCAAATCAATCAGTGTGTGAAAGTTAAAACATTTGTTATTGGGGTAGCACTGTCTAGTGATCAAAAAACCGCCTGCAGATTTAAGGCTTACCACAAGACAGGGAAGGCTAACTATGCTGGACTGAGGTGTAAGAACTGAGTGTTTCCTGTGTGGGGATTTGATAGCTTAAGTCAGCCCATTACTCACAGTTCTACTATATAAAATTTCTTAAGGTCTACTATATAAAACTTCTTTCAGTGATGGAATGATGACAAATTTTTTGAGTTATCACAACACATGTTTCCAGGGTTCTGTCTCAGCAGGACTCCACTGTGTAGGATGTTAGCTTTGCATTTGCAGGTGTCCATACACTCATTATAATCTTAAACTTATCATCTTCTTTATTACTGGCTGAAAACACATATTTAAAACCTCAGTTTTCTTGGCTCTGTGACTTTCTAAGACAAGTCAGTGTGCAGTGATGACCATAAACCAGCCATCTTGCAAGTTATCATCCCGAAGAAGTTAACGTGGTAACAATCACTGTTTGTATGGCTCTATTCATACTTCAGTGGTGCATACAATAGGGGACGTTTAGACTGGGAAAAAAAAATTAGTCAGCATCTGAAGTGCTGTCTATGTTTTATGGAAAGAAAGGGGAATAAAACCCTTGAGTCAAAGCCTCTTTGTTTATGTAGAAACACTCAACTTCCAGCATGAACCCAAGCTAGCACAGCAATTTCTTACACTTCAATACTCTTAAAAATTTAGAAGTGGTCAGGAGACCAGAACTGTTTAATTAGGCTTCTTGTATATATCTGGGTTTGAGGATGCTTGAAAGTAAGTAGTTTGGCACCCAGACTATTGAGCCATACCAGTATTGTAAAAAACTGCACTTTTAGATGTTTTGCTGCTGATACCTTGGTGTTCAGGATGCAATAACTAAGGCAGGCTGTAAAGAGTTGCAGAAGGTCCTTATGATACTGAACAGTTTTTGAAATTCCATGTAGACAGATAAGAAGTGATGCTCAAGGGGTATATGAAGGGAACAAATCCCACCTTGCACACAAGGCATTGTTTGTCCTCCTTGTCTATTTTTGAGGAATGGCACATAGACAAGGCCAGGCTGGATGGAGCCCTGAGCAACGTGGTCTAGGGAAAGGTGTCCCTTTCCCCTAGCAGAGGGGGTTGAAACTAGATAATAAGGTTCCTTCCAACTCAAACCATCCTGTGGTTCTATGATTTTGTTGTAGTCACTTGTTTTACTGTCAGCTCAATGCACAGTAATGGTAGAGTCCAGAACAGACAGCTTTGGACCACTGCATAAATTCAGCTTATATCTATATCTGACACATTGTGTACTGTTACGATATTGCTTCTCATCCTGTACTTCTCTGTTCTGCTTAATCCTCCACCAAGCCTACCTTCAAAAGAGATAGTAAAATGGAAGGAGAAAAGGTCAGAAGTATGCAATGACTTCTGGATGAAAAATCAGCTCAACGGACTTCAACTCTCAGGCTGGAAGGGAGAGAATCAGATCCCATGTGTAATATTTGAAATTTCACAGGTACTATGAGTGGGGTTAGATTGCTTAGTGACCCTTCTGATGCAGAAATAGGGAATATTCAATGAAACTGGCAGAGCTCAGGTTTGAAACTTCTTAAGCAGTAGAAAAGCTTATCACAGGATGTTATTTTGATATATGTTTCAAATATGTTTTGATGTATCAAAATGTTTTAATTGATTGCATCAATATGTTTTATGTATCAAATCATATTTTGTTATATATGAACATACTGTGTTTTATGTATGTTCAAGGGGAAACTGGACAATTTTGTGGAAGAATATGATATCCTCTATTATTAAATATTAGTTATCAGTTGTTCAGGAAGTTTGTCTGAGCTGAGTCATTGGAGAGTGCATGCATGTTACATGAAAAGATTGCTCCCCACTCATTCTCATTGAACACTTTCTCCTGGCTGTGTGCCTTTTGTCACTGCCCATGGCAAGTACTGGGACAGGTCCTGGCTTTTCAGTGCAACAGTCCCTGTCCTCTGAGAGGCCTCTGCACCTCAGCCTTGTCTTATCAGGTGCTCTTTCCAAAAGCAGGGGACATTATTAGGGAAGTCAGGTAAGAGGAATCATCAATAAACCTAACTGGTGATTTGGCACATCTGCTACTGAGTTAGACTGGTTCTGCTCTTTCTGCTCACCCCCTTATGTAAATGAATGTTTATATATATATAAACACACACACACAGAATTAATGTACCAGAAGGCCGTAGAACCATCACTTGAGCCAAAGAGTCTCAATTAACAACTTCTTCTAAAACTTCACATTTTCTCCTGTGCCAAGAAAATACCTTCAAGTGTTTTAATTCAGTCTGTTTGTCTTACAAGCATAGCCAGGCTCGCTCAGACACAAAAGATTTTGGTGAGTTAAATTAGAGTTAAATTTATGCAACCTGCTGTACAGGGACATCCATATGTGAAGATTGGTCCTCTCCTCAGTACCTTTGGTGTACTCAGTGGTGGATTTGAAATGTCAGACTATCCATTGTCGGTGTGGTGGGTATTTAGGCTCGAAGCTGAGCACACTTCTGCAAGCACTCTTCCCCAGAGGCTGCAGCAGTAGGTGTAGTCTACAGTCCACTGGGCTCAGCAACACAGGGGCAAACTAATCTTTTTAGCTTGGCATTAAAAGGCGCCTTGAGATTCATCAAAAGGTCAAGGAATTTGTCAGATTGTTTTTGTTTCCAGAGAAATATATTTTATCTGTAAAGGAGATATTTCACAAATGCACTCTGTAAAGATTCTCACATTTCCAGTAGGGAATAAGATATTAGATACTTCAGTCCCATCATTGAGGGGACACAGTGCTTTATGTAGTGTATGGACTGCATGGATTCAAATTAAATAAATTGCTGTTGAAATTCTTTTGGTTTTCACAGCTAAGTATCATAAATATATAGCTAGTATTTAATTATTTTTCCCTTTAAAAACGCTTAACTCATTGCAACTTTGAACGAGTAGAGAAACCTTGTATCATAAAAACAAATGCTATTATTTATGAGCTCTGAGTATGAAAAAGGTCTTTTAATTAACAAAACCAAGTTTTGCATTAGTATGCAGAAATACATAAATTCTATCACGAGTAAAACAGAGTAATGAGCCATTTTCTTTAAGTTTGTGTTGCTTGTTAAATTGCTATTTTCAAACCCAGTAAATAATGGTTTTGTGCCCTCATGATCAACAAATGAAGTAATTGGTGTAGAGATTGCATTTTTGTGCTAATGATCTGTTACAAACTGTGCTAAGCCTTGGAGGGCAAGTTTTTCATTGTAAGTAAAATGTCTCAGTAAGAGGCACCCGAGAGCAAAGAGAAGATTAAAGGATCATTGAGCTAATTCTGCTAGGGTGGCACCACCCTTCAAAAGAAGAGGTATATGGTGGGGATTACCTTCTAGTCAAACTGCCAGCGGTTTCTCTCCCATCCTTGCTTCTCCGCTTTCTAGGCAGTTTAAATATGTACGCTTTGCTTCCTTTCTTCCCATTTTCCCCCCAATTTTCCTGCTCCAAATAAAGCATTAAAACCGCTGTGCCCTACCAAATACCTAATTTTTTGATGAGGAAGTTGCTTTCAAGTTCTCTCACAGTTTTCTCAATGTCTTTGTTTTCTGCATAACACAATAGTAGTTTTTTATAACCCAGGGGAGATTTCTTTACAGCCCTTTCCATCCTCTCTAGCAGTCAGGAAAAGAAAAAGTAGGCTTCTAAACGTTTTTCCTTTACCCTTTTTCCATGTGGCTGCGGCTTTTTTTAGCCTCAGCCATCATGTCACCTGGGCCTTCTCATGCACTGTGTTTAGGCTGGGTCAGTGCTTTTACCCTTTCTTACGGAAAATCTGCCCCACCATTTTCTGTTTAAAATGTTGCACTCTGAAAAAAGTACTTTCCAGTTTCTGTTGTGCAAACCTGGAGTCCTTTGAAGTGTAGAGGAAACAGTATCTTTCTGCAGAAATGTCACAACTAACTTTCTGGATGCTTCCAGGTCTCTGAGTTAGTGCTTCTCACTGAGAAGAGAAAGAAACTGCTTTCCTGGGGAGCCTTTTTTGCAGCTGGTTCCTGTGGCTTGTAAGGACTACAACATCTGTAGTCCTGAAATAGCCATGTGGCAGAAAGTGCTGTGGCTGTTGCCTTTGCAGCTGGTCTGTATAAAATAGCCATAATGATTCTCTTTTCCTTACAGCTAATGTGGCATAGTACTTAGAAGCTATGATTTCTGTCTTCCTCTGGCATATTGTAAACTTCCAGATTTTAAGCTGTCTGGAGGAGGTTTTTCTTTGGAAGGATAAGTATAGGCTAGTCAGCTTCATATAGCTGGGAAAAAAATAGTGCTAAATATGTATTTGATAGACAAAAAAGGAGAACTGGTAATTTGGTTTGTATCTTGATGAAAGAGAACCACTACATGCACTTAAACTGCTGAAATTGGGGTGAGGTTTCTGTAACCTCCATATTAAAGCCCCAAAACTCAGCATGAAGGTATTAATTCCAATGGACAGACAGGTTGCTAATGAGCCCTGCAAGCAGAGCAGATGCCTGTCTGGTCTTTGTGCCATCCAGTGGAAAACCAGATGTTTGAAATTGACCCATCCAGAGTCATATTTAATTACATCTTTCTACAGTAATTTCCATGTAAGTTTGATATTATCTGCTTGGCCTTTTCCTTGAGATAGGAACACATGAAGAGGGAGAAGAAAAGGTTTTTACTGACTTTTCCCCCCCAGAATCTCAAAAGGAGTTTTGAAAATGGCATTCATGTCAGGTGATTTTACGTACCTTTTACCTCTGAAAGAGGCTGCAGGATGATGGTTCCTTTATTCATGAGACTTGTTTTGACTCCACAGTTTTTTTTCTGGGACTGATAGTTCCCAGTGGCCTTTAGCAGCTTCACCTGGGGTGGCCCATGACCTCAGTTTCAGTTCACCTCCAGGTCTTCTGCTGGAGCTGCTCTACGAGAGTCTGTTACACTCCTGCCTGGTCATGGACAGCGCTGTTCCTGCCCTGTGCACTGATGTGCTGCCCTAGCCTTGACCTGTCCCTAGGGAGGTGCCTGAAGCCCAGAGCCAGGGCTGCCACCAGCCTGCCCTTCTCCCTGGCTGGGGCCATGAGGTGGCCCCAGTGCTCTGGTCTCAAGGCAGCTGCCCCAGTGCTCTGGTCCCAAGGCAGCAGCCAGTTCTCAGTGTGCTCCAAAACACTTTGTGGGTAAGCAACAAAAAGTTTTGAGCTGATCAGCACTGTGATAGCAGGAAGTTTGTTGATAGAAAATCACAACCCACTTCCTCTTGTACAGGTCAAGTTGTTGCTTCATTCGTACTGATGTGTGCGTGGTGAGTAATGAGCAGTAAAATTAAAAAAAAAGGCTCCACAAGTTAATTACATAGTTCAGATTCACTGTGTTTGTTTACGTATGTGTATATGAAGATTAGAAAATCTGGAGAGAAGATCATCAGGCTCTAACAAGTAATCATAGCTATTTGGGGCTTAGACTTCTTTAGATTATAGATTTGATAGCTGCTCTGTAAAGATCACACAATATTCAGGGTGCAGAGGGCGGGAACACTAAACTGAGGGTTTTGCCTGCCTTTCTCTGGAGTATCAGCATGGTAGGTTAGAGCTTCTGTCCTGAGTTTACGGTTGCCTTTGATTTTCAGGGCCTGCCTTCCAAGAGGATTTGAGAAGTTTGAGATCTAATTTTCTTTTGTTCCAGAAATTGTTACTGCAGGTCAGAATCCAGTACTGCATTGACACTGCTTTGTTCAAGTCATGTTGGTGCCTGGGATCCTTCATTTCAAAGGAGTGCTTACTGTTGCATTCAGTCTAGTCTCCATCTAAAAGACAGTCTTCAACTTTGTAGCCTTTGCTCCCAATACTAGATTATAAACAGAATAATCATCATAAAAAAAATAATAATAATCTGAAAAAGTCCATGTTGGTTCATGACTGAAGGCAGAGTTTGGGACTGGATTTTAGCAGGATGATCTCAAGATGTGATGATACCCCCAAGGCTGCAGCTCTGTGTTTATAGGCTCCTGGTTCAAATCTCTGTGCATGTATGTGCCTCAACAACTCTTGCATTGAGAATGGTTCCCTTATAGCAGCAGAGGTCAGTGTCTGGGCTGGCTTGCAAGGTAGCACAGGCTTGGCTGGGCTTGGTAATTGACTTTTCTCATAGTAGCATTTTGCCTTGGCATGAGCCTTCTGTAGATAAAGTTGGGGTTAATGCTCTAACTTTAAATGTGTACTTTAAAGTAAATGTGTACTTTACATACTTCAGCTATCTTGTTCAACTCAAGTGGCCTAGCGTGACCTTCCCAAATAAAAATGAAACAAAACACTTCAGTGTCCCTGGGTTTCACGTGAGGGGATGGTGGTGCCTGTCTGTTCACTGGGGGTGCCTGTGGCAGGGAGCCAGGCAGGGCACAGCCTCTGTGGGCAGGGGCTGAGGCACAGGCCTGCCTCCTTCATCCTCTCCCGTGTTTGCTGGAACCAGCACATAAATGTTGCTAAAGCCCAGGCTTTGCTGGGTACTTGAGCAGCTGGTCCTGTGAAAAACAGGTGTTTCTATTTGGTGTTACTCCAACAATTGTCATTTGATTCTGTATCCCTGATACTGGTGTTTCTGTTAGTTGTTATCTCTGGCAGTCACTGGAGTAGCTAAAATGCCTGCTAGGCTGATATCGTAGTTAATATCATTGTAATTGTAGTGTGTAGGTAGTTCCTCTCCTCCTCAATCTTGCTGTATATAATGGAAGACTATCAAGAGAAGCTTGTTGGTTTGTTGGTTTGTTGGTTTGGTTTAAGTTTTTAATCATTTATCATTGATATGACCTAAGAAACAAATTACTCATCTCTGCTACTTTCCAGCAGTACTGACTTTTTCTAAAATAATCTCTAACAGTAAAACATCATCAGTGAATGGGCTGCTTCCCTGGACTTGTTTTCCTCTTAAACACTGTTTCACATTATTTTTTCCCTCTCTGAATAACTGACTTCCAGAAAAAAAAAAAGGTTGCTGTTTACTTTTCTGTTCCTGTTACCATCTTTTTTGGTGGTTTTTTTTTTTTTTTTTACTTTTTTTCTTTTAGAACCCCTAATGAACCTACATAAAGCACTAATTGAGTAAAAAACATTTTGGATCATAAACAGCCAGAGTGACCAGTGCTACTCATTTCTTGTGTTTTTCCAGAATTTTATTTGGCAGGCAGGATCAGTGTCTGTGGGAGGAAATAAACTGACTTAAATTTGGGGAAATACAGGATGGAGCTTGAAAGGGTGTGTCCCCAAAGATGTGTGCACATGTGTCACACTTGCAAATTGGGTAATTGCATACTTAGTTTCCTGTCTGTATACATGTGTGGGAGCAAATGTACGGTTTGTCTGCCATAAGGGAGATCCATGCACTGAAGCCATCACCATTTTCAGGCTGTTTTGAACTCAGTGCACTGGAAGAACTCACTGGGTGGTGTGAGCTGCGGCGGTGACTCAGAAATTCAGTCCCAGTTTTACGTCTGTCTACCAAATGTTGGTAATAATTGTGATGTTAAATATGTTTTGGCATATACTCATGTCACTTCAACGAGAATATGCTGGTGGCTCTTAAGGGCCTGTTATCCTCAGGCCTCAAGAGAGCTTGGCTAACAGCAGCCTTACTGCACTTGAATTTCAAATACCAGTACATCCTCGCTGCTACTTGTGTCCTTCCTGTGGAAAAATACCCCTTGCTGCTATATTTTAGTTGTTGATACTGCCACTTGGATATCTTGATATAAAGCTTCAAGCATAGGAGCTGAATGGAAAAAAGAAAGAGAGGGCACATACAGGTCAACATTCAGTGACAGTGGTGAAAGACAGAAAGATGATGAGGTTTTCTTGTAAACAGTTTGTATTGGTAGCTAACGAAAGGAATAAATTTAATGCTGGTTTTCATGTTTCTATTCTGCATCCCCAGCTTCCCACATGGTGATGCTCATCTTCCATTTGGAGTCCTTCTGATTATAACTATGGAAAATAAGCTATTTCTGATACACCAATAAATATGCTTGCTCACTAGTCCTGGAAAACAACTCTTTGCAATTATGATTGTGGTGACTGCACATAATGAATGACAGAGTCAGTGGTAAAAAGTTTTGCTGTCATAACCATCCTTTTAAAAATGTAAAATTTCAAAACAAGCACCACACTGTTGACAGTTTGCATTTCAGATAATTTGAAACACATAAGACAAGTTAAAACTTATTTCTCCCATGAAAATGCATGATATGGCCACCCAGGCATGTATTGTCCTTCATCTTTCCTGTTGTAATGAAAGTTTAGAAATGAATATTTTTATACTAAGGTACAAACATCCTTTCCTGTAAGTTATGGAATAAATTGATTATAAGGTAAACACCCTGATACTCCTCTGAGGGATGTGAAATCTTTGAAAAACTAGAGACCACACAAAACTGCAGATGTGGAATGACTGACTTTCTGGAGGGGTTTCCAAGCTTCTTACAGAGGTTTTGGCAAGCCAATAGTTTGACTCTAATATTGTCATTTTTAATAGAAATTAAGGATTAATTCCTTTAAATATTGGTGTGGGGCACTAGAATGGTGTACAACTTATGTAATGGTCACTAGTTCAGGTATGTCTGTTGTTGCCTGCTACAAGCTGGTGAGGTTTGGTATGGGCCCTGGAGGGTTTGGCATTGGGTTGGGTCTCTGTTCAGACTCAGGACATCAGTCTAAGACTCTGGCATGCAAGGGCTTAGGGACTGCTCTTCAAGACTTAAACACACACTGGGAGAGGTCTAGTCCTACAAACTGATGCTTTATTTCCCAGAAGAAGTGATAGACAAGTGGAATAGGGAATGGGGGTGCTTTTATGTGTTTTGGGTGGTTTTTTTTTTTTTTTCTAAATTAGTTTAAGCTCTTCAAGAAAGAGTTAAGGAGTTACCTACCACCAGGTGTCCAAGGCCTGGCTCAAATTTATCACTGTTATTCTTGAATATGCTCAGTTCAGAGCTCTGCCACTTAGGTCAACCAGAACAAGGACAATAGAGTCATAGCAAGATTTGAGTTGGAAAGGACCTTAAAGATGATCTAGCTCCAACACCCCTGCCCTGGGCAGAGACACCTTCCAGTGCCCCATGCTGCTCATGCATGAGTAGCCTCTGCTTCCTGGTTAAGTGACCTGTAGTTCTTGGAGTGTGCTAAAACTGAAGAAAGGTGACTGTAGGAAGTATCTACTAGTCCTAGTCCTTCCTCATTCATCTTCACAACTACTTTGCACTCTTTTTCTACTTCTATGAAAAGGTGGTAGCACTCTGGTGACTAAATTCAGCTGGTCTGGTTCCTCTGAGCCTTAAAATCCCCTTATCAGCATGGATTGATCTCTCTTTTAACCAAAAGCTGCCTGTGGTATTGTCCTTGGTCTTGCTGAGGCACAATGATACCTTTATGAAGGATCATGAAATGACAGAGGGGGGAAAAGTTACCTAAAATAATCAGTGTGCCTACAGTGTATGCTGTACTCAAATTATCTCTGTGCAGATGTGAGTATGTTGCTCTATTGTGAGGCACTGTTTGAAATTCTGGATGGAATCAAAGGAAATGGGTCTTTCTGGGCTCAAAAATGTTCTTCTGACTAAGTAACTGTGCTTTTCAGCTGAGCAAGAGAAAGGAGGCAAGATGATGGAGCGATCGTTCTGGGAATGAAACCCAAGGATCAGATCCTGATCCATGTGGACAGTTCTAGGCACACTCAGAGCTGAACTGCTTCTTCTGACACTTGAAACTCCTTTAGGATTTGTCAGTTTCAAAGGTGGGAGATCTAAGCCTCATCCAGTCAGGAAAGATCCTGGAAAGATCCTGTGACATCTGAAAATATGACTGCTCAGTCATGTATGATGCTTCTAGCAATGTATGATGCCGTATCTTCTCCTTGGTTACTCCCTGGAACTAAAACCTGCTTTTCCAGTGGGTCAAAACTTTCGTGTAGCCAGTGGTCTAGGCTGAGTGTTAGTCATCTCTGTTCCAAGTCCTCAGGCTTATAAGTATTTTAAAGGCAATTTCTGTTTTAAGGCAAGGCTTAAAAATTATTTAAGCCTTAAATAAGTTGTCTACTTTTTCCTTAAATTCACTATAATGGGATGGCGACGAAACAGTAACAGTGAGTGAGTCTGTTGTAGTTCTAAGTGTACATACATACAAATATATATAAATATATACATACATGACTTGAATATGTGCATGTATTGATATGCATGTATAAGTGTTTTGAAGTGTAGGTGTGCAGACTCTTCTGATTGAAAGCCAGACAGGCTTTTTCAGGCTTGATGTTGTGACCAAGTCCCTGGAGAGCCTGTTCCAGTGCTCAACCACCCTCTGGGTAAAAAAACCTTTTCCTGATCTGTCCTAAGCCTCAACCAACTCAGCCTCAGGCCACTTCCTTGAGTCCCATCACTGGTCATGAGAGAGCCCCTTTGCTTCCCTCATGAGGAAGCTGTAACTGCAATGAGGTCTCCCCTCAGTCTCCTCCTCTCTGGGCTGAACAGACCAAGTGACCTCAGCTGCTCCTCATACGGCTTCCCCTCTAAGGCTTCATCATCCTCATGGCTCTCCTTTGAATGCTCTAACAGCTCAGGGTCTTTTTAATATTGTGGCACCCAAAACTGCACACAATGCTCAAGATCAGGCTTCACCAGAGCAGAGCAGGACTATCCCCTCCCTTGCCCAACTGGTGATGCTGTGCCTGATGCCCCCCAGAACAGGGTTGGCCCTCCTGGCTGCCGGGGCACTGCTGACTCATGTTCAACTTGCCACTGGCCAGGACCCCCAGGGCCCTTTCTGCAGCACTGCTCTCCAGCATCTCATTTCCTGGTCTATATCCACATCTACGGTTGTCCCATCCCAGGTGCAGAATCCAGCATTTAATCCAACTTTTAAAACTTCATACAGTTGGTGATTGCTCATCTACCTAATTTCTTGAGGTCTCTCTGCCCTCGAAGGAGTTGACATTTCCTCTTAATTTAGTGTCATTAGCAAACTTAACTTAGTGTTCCTTCCAGCCCTTCCAAGCCATTAATGAATAAGTTGAAAAGGACAGGGCTGAGGACAGAGCCCTGCAGAACCCCACAAGTGACCAGATCTCACCCTCATGTCACCCCATTCACTATTAGCCTTTGTGCTCGATCTATGAGCCAGTTGCTCACCCATTGCATTAGGTGTTTTTCCAGCTGAATGCTGGATGTTTGGTGCAGAAGGATCCTGTTAGAGACAGTATCAAAAGCTTTGCTTAAGTCCAAAAAGATTACATCTACTGGCTGAAATATACAGACCGAGACCAGCCCCTTGATGCTGTCCTCTTGCAGCTCTGGAGGACCTGATGTGCTGGGGCAGGCAGTGTGACAACATGCTTTTTGGGAATCTAACTTTAGCTCACATTGGCAGTGTTTGTAAAGGAACCAAATCTCTTGGCTAGGGAAACAAAATATCATCTAAAATGTTAGGTTTCAGTTTTTTCTTTTTTTTTTTTCCTGTGACAGAATTTTCCATCCTGTTGCTTCTCTTTAAGCCTTTCAATACTTACGGAAAGTTTTCCCTAATCTATTTCTTGAGCCTGATGAAAGATAGGAGGAAATCTGATCAGTGGATGAAAGAGTCAGGAGAAAAAATGCTTCTTACTAGAGAAGGCAAGTAATGAGACCTAACAAGTGTCTACTGTCTGGAGTTTGTAAGGGAGGAGTTTGTCTCAGGCAGTGACAGACTCTGTGTTCAGGCCAAAAGGTTTCTTGAAAGAAAAAACGTTAAAGGCAAGTGACTGACTGGTATGCATCAGATGGCTACACTGCACACGCTCTCACCATATGTCCCTGAGTGGAAAAATGGCAATGGAGTATCTTTATTTTGCTATTGGATTTCTGAGAAGCTAGGAAGTATTTTAATCTATTAGGACCGTGATACAAGTATGGTGGTAGGTGACTTGGAATATATATATATACACCAGTTGCATTGTTTGGAGAGAAGATGACAATTGAAAAGCATGAACAGAGTGGCAACTGTTTAGTTTCTTCCACATTATGTAAAGAAAGAAAACTGGGTTTGAGGTTCTTTAATATCATGCTAGTAGATTTTCTTCCTTGTCATGATCACAATGCACTACCTATGAAGTCAGAATTTATCAGCAGGAAGTAGTTTCTTCTGTCTCTCAAATTCTGTTTGAGAACATTTTAGTATTTAACTCTGCCCTTAGGTTAGCTGGTAGTTTTTTTTGGTTTTTCTTCTTAATGTGATTATTGTTAAGGAACTGAAAAGTTTTTATCAGCTTCCTGGCATACAGGTTGGAAATACTTTTTCTGCACTGATGTTGAAGAAAAATTAAAGCAGTATATGAAAATTGGCTGAAAACCTTATGAGACTGTTCTGGTTTTGGTTGAAGAGTTTTGAGGTCTGTCTTCACTCTCTCGGCAAGGGTGAGGAAGAAATATTTTCTTGTACGGAACCTTATCCCTTCCTGGGAAGCTCAGGCACAGTGCTCCCATGAGTGCCAGAAGGTCACTTGCCTTAGAGGACGTCTGTCAGTGCTTACAGCTGGCCTTCTTGATAAGGCTGTGATAGTGGCCATCCAGGTGGGCTAGGTTCCCTGGGAACTGTTGGTGTGTTTCTCTGATAATCTACCTTAGCTGATTTGTTTTCCTGAAACACAGTTAATCAAAATCCAAACTTTTTAGGTATGCTATTTTTTCTGCTTTGACTTCTCCTATGTAACAAAATGCAGGGCTTTTTTTTTTTTAATTTTTTTCCCTTTTCCAATTTTCAATGCTTTGTGATTGACACCAAAGCCTTTGCAGTAAACTATGTTTAGCTGCCAGTTTGAAGTTGTCACTTCAAAAGTGTAGGATAGTAATTTATTTTTTTAACAGGTAGCGGTAACTAATATTGTAGTTCTTATTTTCCCACAGGCCTCATGGGGCACATGAGTTACAGTGGTTGTTTGTGCAGAGAAGAGTGTCTAGTCCTATACAGCCATTGAAGAGGCTAAAATTTATCTGAACAGTCAGTGACTTTGAAAATAGAAGCACTTTTTGAAGGTGATCTCATGGCTAGCTGTTTTTAGAGTGGATGGTTATAAGAACATCTAGAATATACAGAGAATTCTAGATATATTCTGTATCTTGCAAGGGGCAGCTGGGTCCAGTAGCCCAACAGGGGATGCTGCCACAGCTTTTACCCTTGGTTCCAACCAGTGCTGGGGCTGAGTGTGTATTTGCAGTAAGGGAATGTGCATGCACTTACATACCCTGCACGTGTGCAATAGGCATGTACCTGCCTGACCATGCAGGTCAACACAGACAGGGACACAAATGGCCCCAGTGACCTCATCCTGTTCCCTCTTTGGCTGAACAAGATGAAGGTCTCTCAGGGTGAAACACTAATACCTAATTACATGTCTGTGTCTCTCTCTCTCTCTCTCTCTCTCTCTCTCTCTCTATATACACCCCATGTATTATATATTATCAATATATTAATTATATGTTATGTCACTAATATGAACTAACTACTAATAATTGTAGGGTTATGGTCAATAATTACCATTAATTATTACTAGTTATAATTAAATGTATATAATTATATATGCACACATATATGTACCCCATGGATCTCTCCAGCAGCAGGACTTAGGCATGCAGACTACTAGGTAGCTGTCCCTGGCCCCTTCTTTGAGAAGACAGGACAGACTGCTGGACAGGTGCAGGACATGCCCAGACAAGTGTCCTGAGAAGCTACCTGCTGACTGTGTGATCAGCCCTTTTGATTCCATTATCTGTTCTTTCATGTTTCCCCCATCCCTCACAAAAATCTGCAGTAAGTCCTGGGCAGTCACAAAATGCTCTTCCCTTGCATCGCCTAATGTGTCCTATACTCCTAGGCGGAGCCCCAAACGTACTCTGGAGAGATGCTCCTGTTGTTCCTTCTTGCTAGGCCAATGTCTGGGCAGTGGGGCTGAGGTTCTCCTGGGACTTGTAGAGATGGGCCTTTGATGGGCTGAGGGCTCCTGGGCTGAGCCTGGGAGTGGCTGGGCAGGGGATTATCAGGGATCCCCCATTGCCATCGTCCCTCTGTGTGTGTGTGTGTGTGTGTGTGTTGCAGTCGCAGAGCCCGCTGCTAGACCTCTGTGGAGATAGGAAATGCCTAGTCATGGACTAGGCTCTGTTTCCTTCCTCAAGACCCTCTCTCATCTCTTTGTAATACTATTGGCTATATTCCAGGTGTCCTAAGACTATAGGTCATTTCACCTCGACCCTAAAACCATTGGATAGATTCCCAATCCTCACTAACCATATAAAAACCCCTGCTTCTGCCCAGTTTGGCAGAAGAAGCCGTCCCTGGACACCCCTTCGCGGAACCAGTATTAAACAATTCTATGGAATCCCACGCGGCGCTTCTCGTCTCTTCTTCCCTGAGTCGGCCAAGGCAAATTCCTAGCAAGCTGAGAGCTGGAATCCTAAAAGACCTGGGAATCACCCAAAGAGCTGAACTGCCTGATTCACTCAGGCTGAGCTTGCTAGGATAGCCCGTGGCTGGGAGCCTGCTGGAGGTTTCCAGGACGAGCACTCCCTCCCGGGACCCGCTATCCGGGAACACCTGAGGCAGCAGGAGGTCTGACTGACCCCCTGGACCTAGCACACATTATGTATGTACAGGCTTTTTCCCAAAACCTAGGGCTGGGTGTAGAACTTCTCATCTGTTGGGCCAGGGTGAGGCTTATGAGAAGGTTTATTTTCTTTGCTTCTGTCTCGATCAGGTTAATTGAAAGTAATTTTTGTATTCCAGATCCACAAGGTTTTAGAGGGCTCAGAGAAGCTTGAAAGGAGAAGGGGAAAAAAAGGAAGGAAAAAGGAAAAAAAAGGGGTTGAAGTGGAGGGATGGACACATAACGGTATTAATTATATTCCCTTTTTTGAAAATACTACCACAGCCTGAACACGAGAGATAAAACATAGAGCACTACAACCTGGGCTGATGTGCAGCTCCAGATCTGTGCAAGGATTAAGCCTGTCCACATCTCAGAGCTCTTATGCAAGGCAGCTGCTCCTACACACTCCTCACAGTTCATGCATCTCTTTGTTCTTTGTGTAGAGACTGAATCCCATGAAGAATAAGACTGTCATTGCTGCTGTACGAACATGTCGGAGTAGAGAAATATAGCTTCTCTTGGCTATGTCATGGAGCACAGTTTATGTTAGAATTATTAAGAGCCTTGTTAACTCTTCATTCCTGTAATGTCTGGCAGCAAATACAGATTGCACAAATATTCAATTAAAAACCTTTAATGAATTTGTAAGGCAAAATAATAAGACATTTGAGACAAACCAGATATAAAATGTTCCTCATTGACATATGCAGTCTTTGTGGGTAAGATCACAGTATGGCTTCCCATCCTCTTTGGGATGCTTGCCTCCATCACTTCAGTAAATGGGAGACATTAAATGAACAGCCACTAATATTTTGTATTTTATTCAAAAGCCCCAGCTTCATGACAGTCTAGATCAAGCTAATTTTACTATGGCATTTTAGAAGGCTAGTAGATTTTAGTGTGTTTCTTAAAGAGTTTTTTTATGTAGTACTTCTGAGTTTGATAAGGTGGGTGGAAAAATGGAGGTTGGCAGAGAAGCCAAGAAGATAGGCAAAAGTGGTTCTCACAATTTACTGTTTTTTCTTAAATGTTGCTATCCTACTTAGGAATAGGAACCCTGAAAAATCCTTCTACAATGCCTTCTGCCCCATCTGGGAACTGTTATGCTTCTTAGGCACTGAGAAAACCTGTTAAATTTAAATTATGAAACACCTGAGGTATGATCTTCCAGTAGATCGTGATTTATCTTGTTCCACTGGTATGAAAATTTTCAAGCAGCAAAACTATTCTCCCTAAAAACCTGGGACAAATTTAGTAAACGGTTAAAAGGAAGGCTTGCATACAACTTCCTCTTGTATTTTTCTTCTTTATCTAATTTAATATACAAATTTACCAGTGAGTCACATGCTCAAGTGCTCTCTTTTGGTTTTTTTTTCACCCATTTTGGAAAACAGTATCTTCATATATAAGTGAAAAAACTATTTCATTTGTTCTGTCCAGGATTATTATTGGGAAGAAGTGAAAATGATTCATAGGAAGAGCACATCAGAGCTAAGAGTGGATTTGTCTATCAAAAGTCATAAATCTGTAAGATTATTCACTAGGGTTAGCAGAATCTTGTAAAGATATCAGCTGGACTCCCCTCTTCCTCCCTCTCCACTGTCAAGATTTAATCCTGTCTTACATCAAAGCAATTTTTTCCAGTAATGGAGAGGCACTTTAATATGGCAAAGCTGACAAACAAATGCCACAAGGAAAAGATTATGTTATGGAAAGATTTGGATAAGTCTCTAAAGGGAAGAAGGAATGGTGGTGGGACAAGGATAGAGGGAAAGGAAAGCAGTTCAGTGAGCACACGCATTCTGCTGCAGGAGATCTGAACTAGAGAGTGCAACGGAGGAAGGGTCATATCGATGGCAAAACATAGAAGCGACCGAGAGTTACACAGACCTTGGGGCTCCCCTAAGCTTATTGAAGGGCATTTATTGCCCTCTAGTGTTTCTCGCTGCACAGCTCCTGTCGCTGGTGAGTGCCGTGTGCTGCATCAGAGGAGCAGGAGGAAGCGTATCCCGATGTGGTCGTAGCCGGAGCGCTTGGTGGCACCAGGTGTACAAGGGACCAAGAAAGTAACTCGTTTGTATTACTTTTCTTCACATGTTATCATGGGTGTGACTAAACAGAAACTGAGCATGAAGACAAATGCAAGGTGTGTCAAGCTCGCTGTAAGAAAGAACTCGAAATCTGGCTTACATAATGGGCTTCTGTGAATTCATAGCAGCTGAGTGCAAGCTCTTAAATGTAATCAATCCTTCTTACAGCAACAGCTGAGTATGTCTGAAATGCAGAGCAAAACTGTGTGGGAAAAGTTACTAAATAGATGCCTGACCTAATTTGGCTTCTAGCTGGCATCAAAAGCCAAGGTAAAGAAATTTCACTGAAAATTCTATGTGACTGGAAAGTAAGGGGTGTTACAAAGCCTTTCATTCTGCAGGGCTGGTTTAGTTCAAGACATTTGAAGTTTTTCAGTATCCAGGTGAGTGATGTTGCCTGCATTTTCCTTGGCTTCTGTGTTCTCCCATCAAAGAGAGGATGCAAACAGATTTACAGAAACTTCTTATGGGGGTGAATTACCAATATACAAACTCTGAAATGTCCGCTATGCACAAAAATTGGAAGAGATCTGAGCTACTGAAGTGGATGATAAGGTTAAGCCCAGCTCAGTGCTGAGAACTGAAAATGTTTTTAGGGTGCTAGCAGAAATTTCATTGTAGTGTATGTATGTATATAATTTTCTTCCACCCACAGTCAAGTATTCCTTTGGCAGATCTTGCTCTTTCATAATCTTGGGAAAAATCCACACACATGTGATGCATTTGTGTTTTTTGGTGACCTGCTGCTTGAGATGCTGTGCTACACTCTTGTTCAGGCAAGAAGCTAGATGTCCTCTTTCTTCTTTACCTCATTCGTGCAATGGCAACCAGTTACAAGGAAACCTGGGGTGCATACCATTGGCCAAGCTGTGTTTACCAGATGATATGTTTTGACTCTAAACATTGTGTTGCAGATCAAATTTTGTATATGATCAGAAAAAACCTTCTTTTCTGTCTTGTCGTTAGGAACAATGGGTAGGGATCGCTAAGATATATCCAAAAGGCCAGTTTAACAAAAGCTGGAGGTTTAAAATCCAAAAAGTATATCAAATTCAGATGCTTACTGGGTTTTGATCAAACTTCACTTAGAGAAAGAAAATAAAATATGTCCCTTGCATATCACTTCTCTCATGTGCTTTTAAATTATGGTATTGATATATACCATCCTCCTGAGCTATTCTTTTTGTTGAAGAGGAGAGTTAAAAGTAAAATTCTACCTGTCAGCCAGAGTTACAATTTCTAGTGTTTAATACCAGTCTTTTGATTTCTCCAAATGGATGTTAAACTAGCTCCAAAGACATTCAGATGACAAAGATTCTTGTGCCCAAGAGAAAATGTGCTCATCAGAGAGATGTGATGGGAATCTGTGACAGTCAGTCTAGACAGTCCCTGAGTGATTGCTGTGTCAGTGACTGTGCTGATGAGGAAGCAGCAGCACTCAAAGCAGTCACATTCAGTGGTGACCTCAGGGACATTAGGCAGTGCTCCTGACAGGAGGTACTTTGGGCAGTTGGGTAGATTTTTACTAAATATGCAATGATCTTTTTGAAGTAGTGGAGAAAACGGTGTGAGGATGGTCTGCATAACCTGAGCACAAAGGTTGTTCTGTCTCAGAGACTGCTCAGCAGATTTTACCAGTGCTGCTTATAAGTGGTTTCTATTGAGTATATAACAGATCCAAAGTGATGATGCAGGGGTCTTACGTGCTATCAGATCAGGAATTCAGGATCCAAAGTGGGTTTATCATTTTAGGGCTGAGGGCACATAACCCCTTTTTGTAAATTAGAAATTATGGATTTGATGAACTGTGAGACTTGCAGATGAGCAGAACATCAAATCTGGAAGCTGAAATGGACCCTTCCTCAAACATAATGGCCATCCCTTCCTGAACACTTTCATGCTTTGTTGAAAGACGTCGTTTCAGCACTTTGACTGCTTTATCTATAGGAATCAGACATGTAACTGAATCTGGACTTTATCCAGTGCTACATGTAGACTAAGGATACCTGATTAATCTGCTTTTATAGTTGTCAATCAAGCTGTTAATACAGAAGAGTTTGGATGAAGCACCGGGGAAGATATTACTGGCAGAAACATGGAATTATTATTTATTTTTAGTGAGAAAAATTAGGTTTTTTTTTTGAGAAAAATCCTTGAAAGAAGTGAAGTTATGTCCTAGAGGCAGTTATTGTCACCCTTAGAGAGGTGTAAACACTGCATCCTTAACTCTAACAGCAAAAGAGTAATGAAATTACTCACTGACTGCAGGAGATGAATGTTCAGATGTTCAGAGTGTGTGCAAAATAGACACAATAAAATAATGAAATAGCAAGATCTAAGTCCTCTTTGTGTTGTGAGTTTTGTGGGTTTTTTAGGTTTCTTTTGGGTTTTATATGCCTTCAGCTTTTTTTGTGATTTGGTGTTTTGTTTTGTTTGGGTTTTTTTAGTGTTTTGTTTTGGTTTTTTTTTTAATACCTGCTTTCACTGAAAGATAATTGCCATCTCCCTACCTATATGGACACTGATGAAATTCCCAATTTTTACAGTAGTAGAAGAGAAAGGGTTGTGATGAAGGTGAGTGATAAAACTGCAGGGAATTGAGGCAATGGCAGATCCTGCCTCCAGGATCTTTGGCAGCAATCTGCAAAAGACAAATAACGTCAATTAGAGAGATTCTGTCACATTGTCAATTAATCTTATTGAGACTTTTCTGGTAAGGTTTATCTCGTCTTCAAAAATCTGTTGTTCCAGAGTTGTAAAGAAATTTGTCACAGATGCGGTCTATTTCTGCATAGACAATGGATAAATACCTCATACATGGTTCTTTAGAAATTTCTCTTCATACCTGATCCAGTACTGTAATAGACTCTCATGTGCAGTTATGGTATATAAAGTGTTACTCGACTTGCAGCACAAGTTTCAAGTTTGACAAGCTTTTCCTTAGAATGATAGCATATTTTACTAAATCTTTAATGTGTAATTCTAGAAGTACTTAGACACCATTTAAATACATAAAGAAAAAAGTCTAAATTCTACTTGCATCCCACTGGGAATGGAATTTTCTTCTGGGTGAAGAACGACTAAAAGTGAAAGCCAACACAGGCATTTTCCAAAGCTTGAATTTCTTTTGTGGTATTTTGTGGGGTTATTTCTTTGTTTTGTTTGTTAGAGTTTTTTGTTGTTTTGTTTGGTTTGGTTTTTTTGTTTGGTTGTTTTGTTTTGGTTTTGGTTGGGTTTTTTTTTGTCCTGCCCTGCCATCTGTAGAAGTAGTGAGTCGAGCACCAAGCAAATTCTTTTAGGTACATCAGAAAATTTTTGGCCAGGAAAATATACTGATCAATAAATAGAGATAGTAAATATGTTGTTCATGCAAGGTGTATTTGCAATAATGTGTCCATCACAGTTCAGTAGGGCTGCTCGGATTGATAAAGGTCATTTATAAGTGAACACTGAGAGCCTGCTTATGCTTTTACTCTTCTGATTACAACATGGGGTTCAGTTCTAATGCTAGCATTTTAAAATCCTCTTCTTGAAGACATGTGTGGGCACCAAAACACTTTTGGCTTATAGTCAAATATAAAAGGTACCTCACTTCATTGCAGCAGTAAGGACTGCACTGCATGTGTGAACACCAGCATATGTTTCATGTTAATGAAAAATATCTTGCAACTGCCTGTTGGATCAAGATGATGTTTTGGCGGGGAAGAAGAGATATTTTCAAGGCAATTCATGTTCTCAAGTGGATCATTGTAATACAATGGTCTTCTGACTGCATGCTACCATTCCCCTCTTAGATGGCATTTTATTCTTGGCCCAAACATGGTGACTGAGCAAAATATTGCGCAGAGGGGAAATTACCATGCACTAATGATTACAAAACCCATCTATTTGTTGTGCTTCTTTACCTTGCATTCTGCTCCCATTTGGCAGTGTGGAGACTAACAGACCTCTGAATTCTTGTGTGAACTGTATGAAATCATTGTTCCTTGTCTCAAAGGTGCTATCTTTTCTAACAGAGGTTTGGAAAGTTATTTTAGACTTTTTTTGAGACATTCTGGCTGCTCTCCAGCTCACAGAAGAGCTATAGGTGTCCAGTCAGTCTGCTGTTCCCCAAGTGCCGGTAGAACAAGCTTTGCTTGGGTGGGAAGGCAGTGCTGATAACAGTTACTGTTTATGTACAGTGATTCATATGTTACAATTCAAGAGTGATTTGCAGAATATATTTTAAAGAAAAAGGCTTCTAGCTGTAAATTGTACTAACCAAGCTTTTTTTCTATGTTGACAACGTTGTTATTGGAGATGTTTATGTCAGAAATGGCAGAGCTGCAGAGTCTTGTAAGAATGATGATATTGGATTAGTAGAATTTCTTAAAGTAATTTTGTGTTAAGAAATTTTTTTTTTTTAAATAGGAACTTTGAATCTGGTAGTTACATTTCCTTCTGCAGTGTAGTTATAACAAAAAGGCTGTTGGTTTAGACATAGAAATCACAGGATCATTGTGCCAGCTGACATATTTATTTTCATTTTTTCTGTAATTTTACCTTTAGTTGCTTTGGAGTCACTTGTAAGATCAATAGAATTTATTTAGAAGGAGAGTATCAGTAGTTGCAGTGCCACTTAATGTGCTGATGTTTTTCTCAGTAATGCATTGTATTGAAATAATGAGGATTTATTTTAGGTAACACTTTGATGCCAGCCCCAGTAACATAAATGATGCTGCCAAATAAATTTGACTGAAGTAAATCCTTTGTTCTGATTTCATTATTTCAGTTTTTGTTTTTAAATGCATGGGTATAATTGCTTTAGACTAAGGCCTTATTTTTTTTAACACAAATTGATAAGTTTTGTTTGGGGGACTTTAACAGGCATTAAGCAAAGTGGTGTGTGTGGTTTTTTAAGAGGCAATCATGAGTTCTTCAAGACAGTGTAGCTATAGCATCGTTTTTTAAAGAAAAAAATCTGAAATATACTTCAGTAGGCCTGTTCACAGTACTAAGCTGTCACAAGCATAAGTAATGTTTATAAAGATGTGTGAGTTTTCTCCCGAGACAGCTGTGCAAGTAAACAGGAGCTGTGTGAAAGCACTTGAGAGGAAGTAGGAATGAAGCATGGGACAGAGTTATGGATAGGAGGTAAAGATGATGTTCCCACATAAATGAGCAAATTTGCCTGGCTGTTGTCAAAGTTTGTCTTGTGACTCAACAAATAAGAGCTATTATTGGTGTGAATACGCTAAACTGCCCTGTTAGATTCACAGTCTTTAACAATAACCTGATATGAGGTTTTAGTGGAATAATTTTCACTGGAACTCATTATATTTGGGATATAAATTCAGAACTGGACAAGTTATCTTGTAAGGGAAAATGGTATCTAGTAGGAGAGGTTTGGAATAGATGAATGACATCATGCTGAGCAATTAAACTAGCTGCACAGCTGTGCTGATGTCACACAGCTGACTGCTTTTATATTTATGACTGGACTATTAGAATGCAATACCAACAGAAACCACAGGACCTGGCTGAAGGTTTTGCAGATAAAATGGTGAGAAAAGACATTGATGTTTATTGAAGTGCTCATGTCTGGTGCTTTCCAAGGAACACAGAAACAATTTCCCTATTTCACCATTTTAAATGCACTGAAGTACTAAATGTCTAGCTCCTGGCAAATGGCTTTGTCATGCAGAGGTGACACAGGGCAAGTAATGTAATGAAAGGGTTTAGCTGGAGTGCTTGCAATATTGCCTTTTTAATGAAAATGGGCCTCTTAAATTAGAATGAGAGAAAAAAGGCTGGATTGTCTTGCACACAGCTGTGGGCTGGAGCAGTTGTTGAACTGAAGCTGAAGTGACATGAATGAGACCCACAAGGACTGTGGTTCACATACTTCTCCAGAGCAGGTCCTGTTTTCATGAATTCAGGAAGAGCCATGATGTAGGATATTACTTTGAATATAATCTACTGCAGAAATGTGGAGGTTTTTTGCCTGTACTAGGCGTCACTTGAATGTTCATAGAACTGCTGTCCACATTCCTCATATTTGGTGTTTCCTGCAGCAATCTTGCCTGGGCAGCTGAATTCTGCCTCTTGCCTCTTCTCAGCGAATGTACTGATGTGAGAACTCCAGGAGAGTGAGGGAGAACTTGTGTTCAGTTTTTATGAGAGAAGAATGTGTCCAGGAATCACTCTGCAACTGGTCTTGTTAAATATAAGGATTTCTTCTTCTTTTTTAAGGGCTAATTAGTTAAATTTTGTACTGGTGCTTTTGCAGTGCTGCATTCTTCTAGAGAGAGTGCTAGAGAAATGACTGAATGCAGAAATATCAATGTTATTGATAATTTTCTCCCCAAACTGGGTCTTTCTGTCATGCTAAAGATGCTACTTACCCTGTTTTTCCAAAAGAAACAAAGTCTGCCAATAACCATATATGAAACATGTTTTGATAGGGCAAAGAAATCCCCTATCTCTCTTGCTACAAGAGAGACAACACAGCTTGTGCTTAGCACAGAGTGGGAGTGTCCTGTGAGCTGTGTAGATTGATTTCATGAACAATGATTACCCACACTGCCTAAGGAATTGCAGAGGGTGCTCTGGGAAAGCTGATTGCCTGCAGCTCTGCTTACAGGGGAAATGCTGACAATTTTGGCAGGAGGGAAGGGGAAACTGATTTCCATGGGAAAACATAAACAAGGAAAGCTATAACTTCCCCTCTCATATATCTTACTGGCCTCAGTACAGTGTAGGTTCCCCCAAGAAGGTGAAGCTGTCATAAGTCCAGTGTTGTTATAGGTCTGTGAATGACATCTTGATTTACCTTGCAGTTGTTTCCAGACATTCTGTACTGTGCCCTAGAGACCATTCTTGCTGGTAGAGCTTTTTGGCTTGGTGTGGTGTTAATTCTCACCCTCTGTGAGCCTTGGGGGGTTGGAAGCTCTGAGGATAGGTGATATCCTCAGGTGGTTAGACCTGCCCTGGAGGACTCTGCTGAGCAGAGCTGCCCCATGGAGAAGAGGAAGCCTTTCCTCACCACCTGAACAGAAAGGGAAGCTGACTTTTGGGAGGCAATTCCTTTAAGCTGCTGGAGAACCATTTAAGCTGTGGTTGCATTTGCAGCCCAAAAAGCCAGCCTTGCCCTGGGCTGCATCAAAAGCATTGTGGTCAGCAGGTCGAGGGAGATGATTCTGTCCCTCTACTCTGCTCTGGTGGGACCCCACCCAGAGTCCTGTGTCCAGCTGTTCCCCTGTTATTCCCCTGTTGAGGAATACCTTCAGTGCAGGTAGCTCTGGGTGCAGCTGTAGTAGGAGCTGCAGGATGAGCTCTGGAGCCGAGGCAAGAGGCTATGAAGGCCCAGGGACCTCCAGGTGATGGGACACTCAGAGACATAACAGTAGCCAAAGACTCAGGAAGAAAAGCCAGGACTTTTGCACCCTTAGACTGTGAGGATACAAAAGATCCGGGCTCCTTTCTTTGGGTCCTTTTCCTCCTTGGAGGCACCAGCTTGGATTTTTTTCTGTGTTATTGCACTGTGATTAAATTGCTGTATGGAATGACACATCTGAGGCCGTGCTGTGGGAAATCCAGGGTGAAACTGATAAGGAAGGCTGGTCTGACTGTGTGGATGGGGTGTGTAGGGAGTCATGTGGGCACCCTCCAGCTCACTGGAGCCACCCGCTGTGAAGGAGCTTCGGTCCCTGTAGTGAAAGACCCTGGCCTTGGGAGTGACTGCCAGAGTCTGGTGAATGGCCAGACTGGGAAGCTTCCTTAGCATCCCCAGCACAGGAAGGATGTGAACCTCCTTGAGTGAGTCCAGAAAAAGATCATGAAGATGATTACAGACATGGAGCACCTCTCCTGCAAGGAAAGGCTGAGAGAACTGGGATTGTTCAACCTGAAGAGGAGGCCTTGTCCAAGGGAGAGCTCACTGTGACTCTTCCATACTTGAAGAGGTCCTAAGAGAAAGATGGGATCACATGTTTTAGCAGGGCTTATTGTGACAAGAGAAGGGATAATGATTTTAAAATGAAGGAGGGTCAGTTTAGATTAGATGTGAGAGATAAGTTTTATACTATGAGAGTGATGAGGCACTGAACGTATTGCCCAGGGAGGTGGTGGGTGCCCCCCACTCTGCCTGACACTCAAGGTCAGGCTGGACAGGACTCTGAGAAACCTGATCTAGTTGAAAATGTCCCTGTTCATTGCAGCAGGGGTTGAACTAGATGACCCTCCAGCTTGGACTATTCTATGATTCTAGATTACAATGAAGTTTGGAAGGCTGCCTCTTCTGTCTAGAATAAGGTAATGCTGCAGCTGGAGGAGGGGGAAGGAAATCCTGGATAGAAATGAATGGCTGGCCAGGCTACCGCTTTTGTGATGGAGAGTTTTTTAGAATCTCATGTGCCCTAATACCATTTTAAAGAGCTTAGATTCTGCAAGATGCAGTTATGTAAAAAGTAGACCAGTAAGGGAAAAGCTGACTGACTGACTGGTAGGCCTGTGTGCTCGTCCCAGCTAGTAGGTGAAGCTATTACAAAGGTTAAAAACATTAACCCAAATAGAGACGCAATAAATGCAAATTTGGAAGCATGTGGTGTTCTCTGTGGTGCTGAGAAACTGGGCTGGTTTGAGGGAGCAGCCTGCTGCTAATGTGGAATTCTGTATGTATTTCACAAGCCTGCTTCAGCACATGAGGCATTGGTTCACACATAAGGTACAGAGGTAGATTTGAAAGAAGCTGAACCAAGATAAAACTTGAAAGCTTTAATATGAAGGCTGGTTGCTTATTTTTGCATCTGGATATATAATTTAAAGGTAAAAGGATATTAAGGCAATGATGACATGGTGATGCCTATTGCAGAAAGCCTCAGTGGTGTATTATGCTGAAAGGAATTCCCTATATTCACTCAAAAGAGGTGGCTGGAACTTATCTTGAAACCTTAAGTCTAGATGTTTCCCATGAATTTATTTTCTCTGGGAACATTCAGTTGTTTCAAATAGCTAGGTTGTCAAGTGTCTATCCCCTTGGCTAGTCACCATGGTTGCACAATGGCAAATCATTAATTTTCTTTCTCCTGCTGAGGTAACTGGTCTATTCTTTTGGCTTGGTTTTTAAAGCCAGTGCCATAGCACTAACCCATGGATTTGTCCATGGGTAGACACATGGATACACTTCAAACATGATCTGATATATTGTATGTTACTGCACAGCCTTGGCAGACGCTTACTAATCGCTTTCCAATGTGTTTCTTGAACTCATCCAAATGTTACCAAAAAAAAAAAAAAATCTTTCTGAATATTGTTCTCTGGACCATTTGTTGTGGCCCTGATTGACTTTCATCTGTACTTTTTAACAAAGCAAGAAAAAAGAGGAGTTCAGTTGTATGTAGAAAGAAACAGTAAATGTCATTCTCTTTTTCTTTTCCTCATGTTAATAGACATAGTGTTCAAAGAACACAACTTGTCTCCAATTCTGTTGTAGCCCTAAAACATTTTAGTGGTCATTTGACTGTCTTTTGGCAAAAGTAATGGGTCTCTCCTTGGTCCTTCATCAAAACTTTTATATTACAAAGTCCATGACAGAATGAATTAAATATTTTGATGTGGTAAAGATTACTTTCATTTTCAATGAAGACAAATGACACAAGGGAACCCCTTTTAGGGACAGAGCCCAACCTTTGCAGGCATCTCAAACATTGTAGATGGTATAAAATAATACCTAAGGTAACCTGTAGTGCTAGATAAACTGCTGACAATAAAATTCTAATGCCAGGCTAAGCAAAGTTAAAGATATGAGAGTGATTAGATAGACAGCAGGAATTTTTTTTCTGTTATTATGAACATGCCTGTTGTTTATTAGAACTGGCAACTATGAGGCTATGAAATACTTTGCTTAGGATTATGTCTTGGCTAAGATTTGATAGAATGGGGCAAGTAGAATCATACAATAATTTATGTCTATGAAATTGAAGGCAAAAGTTCATAATCTTAGCTTACATGGTGACCCCTTGTGGGAAAGTTTCCATGTGCGTAGATCCCTCCTCTGCCAGGCACAAAGCAGATGTTTGGAGAAGCCAAGTGCACAAATAGTTCCTGTGTGCTGTGATTAGGTGTTTAAGTTGCCTGGGGCTAGCACCATCTGAATGGCTAATCTTAGGGAGGTAGAGTAAAAACTAATTGCAGCTGAATTTGATGTCCTTCTAGTTTATATGATAAACTGATGATTTTTTTGGACACAAGTAATCCCTGTAGGCTGAAGAATTTAAAGGTGTGATGAAATTTTTTTCCCGTATATTCATAACTATGTATTTTTGCAATATTGAAAGGGTTTTTGCCTGGAAACTTCTATGCCTGAAGAGGACAAAATTATCTTCAGGGTATTTTGGAATAAGAGAAGCCTCTGTCATTAAAAGATAGAAAAATATAAAACTCTTGATAAAGACTGCTTATACTGTAGACAGTGCTGTGCAAAACAGGGTTTGCAGGCTTGAATCCCAGTTTTAGTTGTCAGCTGTTTAATTAAAAGAATGGTTTCTGAAGGAGGCTTGTACTTGCATTCCTACTTGAATTATAGCCTTATTTTGTATGCCTAGGTGGTGTGAAAATTTTTAAAAACAAAGCTACTCTAGGTTAATTACAAGCTTAGACATCAATGTTCTGTATAGCATCACAGAATCAAGAAATAGTTGAGGTTGGAAGGGACATCTGGAGATCATCTAGTCCAACCTCCTTGCTTTGAGCAGGTCAATAAGATCAGGTTTGTCTGTCCAACTGGATTTTAAACACAACCAAGAATGGAGGCTCTACTACCTCTACTACCACTCTGCTTCAGTGCTTGACCACCACCAAAGAAGTTCTTGTTTATTTTAAGTGGATCTTCTGGTATTTACTTTTGTTCCCATTGTGTCTTCTCCACTTACTGCATACCTCTGAATAGAGTCCATCTTTAATTTCTTTTTCCCTCCTCTTCAGGTATTTATCCACACTGATATGGTGGGCTGACCCAACCAGTTGCTGGGTGCTCACCAAGCCACTCAGTCATTCCCCTCCTCAGCTGGGCAAGGGAGAAAAAGGTATAGTGAAAGGCTCATGGGTTGAGATAAGGACAAGGAGAGATCACTCCCCAGTTACCATCATGGGCAAAACAGACTTGACTTGGGGAAATGAACTTAATTTATTACCAATCAAGTCAGAGTAGGATAATGGGAAATAAAACCAAATCTTAGAATACCTTCTCTGCACCCCTCAATTCTTCCTAGACTTCACTCCCAATTTCTCTACCTCCACCCCCACACTGGTGCAGGGGAACAGGGAATGGGGGCTGCAGTCAGATCATCACACATCTCTACTGCTCCCTTCTCCTCAGGGAAGGAGGAGCACTCCTCACACTCCTCCACTACTCCAGCATAGGGTCCCTTGTATGTGGTGCAACCCTTCAGGAACAGGCTGCTCCAATGTTGGTCCTCCATGGGATCAGAAGTCTTGCCAACAAACTTCGTCCAGCAAGGGCTTCTCACAGGGTCACAATTGGGAATTTGGGAATCCACCTGCTGCAGTGTGTGGGTCCTCATGGGCTATGAGAGAAATACATTTTCTTAACCAAATTAATTTTTTAAGAAGACTTAGTCTTATTTCCTGACCGACCTTTAGTAATTATATATGAAGGTAACTCTTACAACTCATTATCTGCCTGATGCTTGTAGCTTCTATAGCGTGTTCAATTTTCGGGAAAGTACAATTTGCTTTAGTTTCCTGAATACTGTTTCCTCTTTCTTTTTTTTCCTCTATTTCTTTTTAAGCTACAGTACCCTACATATAAATCATCTAGATAAAAATCTGCATCCTGAATGCTGTTACTGTGGGAAGTTGTGCATTTTGCTGTGGTGCTTGGTGGGGAAACTACAGAATGTGCAACCAGGCCAGTAAAGAAAATCAAAGTGTGCCAAGTATTTCCTTCAGGAAACTTTATTTTAAAGCTCTTTTAACACATAATTAGGCTTTTGCAGCAACCCATGCAGTTTCCTAATGCAGTTATGAGAAAGCTGATTGGTTAATTGCTAGTGATTGTCTAGATATCCTATAGGAATCTCCTGAATTGAAATTTAATTAAATGGAGGAGATCTCTAAGTTTCTAGACAGAAATATTTGACCTGAGTGTCTTATTGAAGATGTTGTTGGTAGAATAACTTACCTTCTCCAATCCCTGCAGGAACTGTATCTTCCTTCTGAATTAGATACTTAATAAAGGAGATGTGGTCATATCACCAAGACTGTCCAAGTTCAAGTGTTTGGACAACACTCTCAGGCACATGGTGTGACTCTTGGGGTGTCCTGTGCAGGGCCAGGAGTTGGAGAGTTGGACTTGATCATTCTGATGGGTCCCTTTCCACTCAGTATATTCTATGATTCTGTGATTAATATGACTACAATGCCCCTGCCAAAAGAATCAAATACGAAGGGTGTAAAATAACTTTCATGTACACGCTAAGATTCTACTGACATATATGACATCTTTTCCTCGAGAATATATTTGGAAGAAAAAAAAAAAGCATTTAGAGTCTCTTCTAGGTTTCTGCATTTAGGCAAAGAAGAGTGATAACATCACTCAATTTGGATAAAGTTACTTAGTCCGTAGTATAGTATCTATTACCAGGGGATCAGATCCAGCCAGCACAGGTTTAGGAAAGGCAGTTCCTGCTAGACCAGATGATCTCCTTTTATGACCAGTGATCCACTCAATGGATGAGCAAAAGGCTGTGGATGTTGCCTATCTGGACTTCAGCAAAGGCTTCAGTACTGCTTCCCACAGCATTCTCCTGGAGAACCCATGGGTTGGACAGGTAGTGTTCACTGGGGTAAGAACTGGTGGAATAGCTGGGCCCAGAGAGTGACGGGGAATAGTGTTACACCCAAATGGTGGCCAGTCACCAGTGGAGCTCCCCAGGAACCTGTATTTGGGCCAGTTCCGCTCAGAATGTTTATCGATACAGAGTTGCACCCTCAGTAAATTTGCAGACAATACCAAGCTGAGCAGGAATGTTGATTTGCTAGAGGATAGAAAGGCTCTGCATGAGGATCTGGACAGGCTGGATCGATGTGCTAAGGCCAGCTGTATGAGGTTCAACCAGGTCAACACCAGAGAGACAAGTTATTCCAGTACCCTATGGTATTTAAATTATAACCCAACCCCAAACACCAGTAGGGAGTGACTCCACCTCAGAAACCGTATTTTCACCTCTGCTCTTATATCACAATCTGCATGTTCTTTTGAGGTTTCTGTTCAAGTCATTCAACACCTATCCTTCTGTCTGGTCTGAAATACTTAAGCCTCTGTTGGTAGTTTTGTGCAGCAGATGGTCTCAAATTCAGCCCAGAGCCATTGTTTACAAAAGTGAAATAGCTAAAATTTCTTCTATGAAGAGCAGTAGGACCTATATTAGCTCCCCACTCTTCTACACCACTAGAAAGAATATTTCCATATTTTTGGGGTTTCACTTGGGCAGTTTCTCTTCTGTAGGATCATCTTATTTCTTCCTGTGGTTACTCACCCCAGACTATGTTGGATTCCAGAAACAGGATGCCAGTTTCCAGGCCTAGGGCTGGAGGGAGTTCTGGGGCCACATCTGCTTGTGATAGTGGTTGATATTTGAGGCATGTGCTGTGTTTGAGGCACTGAGTTGCTAGCTGAGGGAGGAGACGAGCCAGGGAGATGCAGTGACAGGGTCTCCACAGAGTGTTTGCAGAGGTCAGGTCCAAACCACACAATATAAAGAAGGTGACCTAGGGTGTCCAGAAGGGGGAACGCCAGAAGCTTCTGGCTTAGCAGCAGGAGAAGGCTCTTTCTTCTCTTTGATCTGCATGTACAAAATGGGTACTGTGCTGCAACAGCCAATGTATGAGAACAAACTGCATTGAGCCAGAAGTCAGAGCCAGCTGGGCCTGAGCAGAGCACTGATACCAAGAGGAAGTGGTGGGCATTAGTGTTTGGAGATTCATTACATTGGATTTACTTTGGATAGAAGCACCGGGCTGCCAGTCAGACATGCTGTTACAAGAGGTTTGTAGCCTCTGTAGCTGGGGCCCAGATCTAGGGTGTTTTAGATGACTGCTAGAATTTATTTGTCCTTCAGAGTGCTAGCCTTCACTGATTGCCTGTAGGGCATTAGTGATGCCACCAAGTGACACCTAGAAAAAATTAAGAGGGGCTGTGAAGCTCTGAAGGCAAAGGTGAAGGATGTGAGAGCTCAGGTTGTCGTGCCCTCAGCTTCAAGGGGGAAAGGGAAAACTTGTGTAGGAATGGATGCCTCTTGTAAATTACCAAGTGGTGGTGTGGCTGGAGTTACTCAAGATGCTTTGGCTTTTGTGATTGTATTTCCCTTTTCAAGGAATGGCAGATGGAGTCCCTCTGACAAAATGAGATGAAACCACCCTTAGCTGTGGACTTGACAACACAGTGTAAAGAGCTTTAAACCAGACATGGGGTGACAGCAGCTGAGCAACAGAGAAGGAACAGAAGTTAGGGGTGGTAAATACATGGAGCAAAATGACTGAAGAGATCCCCCAGGAGAGGTGAATATGTTTGCAAGAGGCCAAGCCCAAGCACTTGCACAAGTGCATGCAAAATGCAGAAAAAAATGAGGCGCAGGAGCTTGGTGTGTTTGTGCAGGGCTATGATCACTCTGGAGTAACTGAGACACTGTGGAACAGACTGTGTGAATGCCTACGGGCTGTCTGAGAAGGATGGTTTGGAAGGGAAGGAGTGGCAATTGCTTTCAGTGAAGGAGTGCTCCAAAAACCATATGTGAGATTCTGGAGTGAAAGATGTGGCAGTCTGGGACACAGACTTGTACCTGACTGCCATTGGGTAGTGACCCTTCAGGATGAAAACCAGACAAGTTTTTATCCTTTGCTAATAACTAGCTGCTTTAACTGCCAAACGTAATAATGGCAGTAAGGCTTGTAGACCACAGCAATAACATAGTTGCTTATGAAAACATAGAACCTCATGTGCCTCAGGTGCCACATTCAGGTTCTTAACTGTGTTGTACTTTCCATTTACATCTTGCCCATGTCTGGCTCTCTGAAGTGTCGTGAGGAGAATCCCGCTGTAGGGTTGGGACTGAATTGCTGTCTTCAGCAGCACTTCTTGTGGGTTATCTAAAATAGATACATTCTGATTTCACACCTTCTTGGTTATGTGTCTTTGTGGAGCAGAAAAGTGTTGCTGCAGCAGAGTCCAGTTGCCAAGTCAGTGTAGGAGTTGAAATGGGATCAGAAGTCTCTTGGTTACTTCCCCTCTTTTCATTCCTACAGAGTTAGTATAGGTGAATCTGCTTCGTGAGCTGGTGCTGGTGAAGTACAGCTGGCTCTTAATGAATAGAGGTCATAGTGCCAAAAAGCCATCCTGCTTCACATTAGGTGTTTTTTTCCCACTCCTTCTGGAAAAAGGAGGAAATTTCCAAGCAGAAGGGATATTTGCAGAATGTTTTGCAGTTTGTGTTATACCCTCCTTTCTGGAATATTATAAAAATGTGTCTAGCAGGTGCAGACATTAAATCAAAAGGTAAAAAATTAAAGAAAATCTCTAGTAACTAGTAAATATGTATTTCAGTTTACTTAACACCTGCTCAGATCTCTGACAGCTGAAATCAGAATGCCTATTAGGACAAGATGTAATTTTCATGTCTTTCTCAGCTGAGGTTTGTTGTAGGAATGGGACCAACTATTCAGTTTTTCTTTAATCTCACTTTCTTTTAAAGGACCAGAGCTTACTACTATAGGTAGGAGAAATCAAGTACTGGGATATATTCTTCTGGGAGAATCCTGTAATAAGTGATTCTGGTACAGGATGCTGAGGGCTTTTCCAAGGAATTATTTTTAAAAATCCCAATTTGCTACAGTCCTGCCACCAAAGTCGAGGTGAAAATATCTCTGAATAAGTTCATTTATTTGCATGGTCTGCTAAACTGGAAAATTAGCAAGTTTTATAAACAGTAAAAACATGAGACAAGCATCAGCTTTTATGCTATTTATGCTTTTCTGCTTTTATAGGTGGCTGTGTATGTTGGTCTTGCCTTTGGAGTACTTTGTATTCAAAGAAAATTAATCTTGAGTTACAAAAAACTCTTAAAGCTCTTGCATTGTATAACATAAATTGGCTTCTGCAGCCACTGTGGCTGAGTGTTTTAAAGATCTCTTTGCTTCCTTACTCGCTGATGTACACTGCCAGCATGCTTATGCTTATTTAACTTTGGAGCTGCACTCAAATTTCATATCCTATTACGGAAATATGTTGTAAAAATAAAGAAAAAAACCTGAATTGCTTTCTAAATGAACAGAATTGGCTGGAATTTTACAGTTGAATGAGGGCTTGAAATTCTGGTTAATTAGTAAGATCTTGCCCTACTAATCAAGTCTGCATTTGAAAGGTATTCTAACCAGTAATTTTTCTTTTGTGTCTTTGATATTGCTTCTAAGGAGAACTGAAGTCTTCTGGAAGGTGGAAGGGTGGTTGACCCTGCAAATTTGTACTGGAATCAAAACTGTTGAATTAATACTTGTGTTACTATGTTGAAAAAGATATCAGTGGAGGGACTTTATTCCACAAAGCAAATAGTAGAGGGTATTTGGACAAGATTTACAGCTTATTTTAGAAAACAAGCAAACTACTTTTTGTCTTTTTTTTTTGTTTGTTTGTTCATTACTTTCACAGAAATCTATTTTACCAGTGAAAATCTTGCAAGAAAACTTTCAATAGCTTTTTTTTTTTTCTCTCTGAAACATTTTGGTATGAAGCAAAAGTCAAGAAGTTTACTTTCTCTGTAAGTCACAAGCCTTGTAAATCTACTTCTTAAAAGGCACAAATATGATTCCAAATATATCCTAAGACAATTCTCCCACAAAATATGTGAGAAAAGACTGCTAAAAAATGATGCCAAACTCTCACTGGTCTAACAGTCCAGAGCTAAAAGCATTGTAAAACTGAAAACTGTTTCCTTACAGTAATGATAAAGTAATTTAAAAATTGCAGACCACAATTGCTGCCATATGACTGCCATTCATTATTTGCCTTAAACAGAGCTTTAGCAAACTATAAACAAATCTGCACCATTGATTGTATGCATACTTGGCAACTCTATAATTTACATTGTATATTGCATATTTCTATAACTTCCGTAATCACCACAACTGGAGCTTACATTTTATTTTACAGGGCCTGAATATTTGTGATAAATATGTATAGTTGACTTTATACTTAGGCATGTGTAATTTTTAAGCATAATTTTAGGCATATGTATTATTTTGTACAGGACTGTAGTTGATAATCCAGACCACTCAGTAATGTGATTTACTGTTTAGTATATTTTCCTGATTGCTTGTTCAGAGGTGGACTTGTAGGGAACTTGTTTACCAAGGCACTAAGGGGCTAAGGAAGCCAAACATCCACTGTTTTGTCTCTTCGTAATTACGAAATCTGATAGAACCAACAGATTCTTCTTGGTAGTGGTAAAGAGTCAGTGTGGAGAAGCTGATTTATTTCTGTCCTGTGGACTCTGAAATGAGGTTATTGAGGCACCAGAAGACTGGGTGCTGCAGCCAATTATTATCTCAGGAAGGAACACTTAGAGGAAATTCAAGGTGATGTTTTTAAGGACACCATCTTAAAGAGTAAGCAGTTAAGGTGGATAGCTATGATTAAGGTGAAGTCTCCTCTGTCTGGGCGGTAGGAGTGGGGGAGAGAGAGAAACCTCAGGGGTGGAGAAATAAGATGTTTTTCAAATATCTTCTATTGTGTTCAATAAATCTGAAGCTTCTGGTGTCTGAGGTCTGAAGTCTATCTCAATGTCTCTGAAATAAAACTGTTGTGCAATCTTCTTTTGGGTTTGGATTTGGTTTGTGATGTATTGGTGAGGTTTTTTGTTTTTGTTTTTCCAATTCTCAGTGAAGTGTTCCTTTTGAACTTTCAAGTGGTGGAAGTCTGCCAAATTCTGTATTGCCTGGAGACTTCCACCAGATAGCAGTGTTGTTTCTGTGCTTAATGAAGTGGGAATCGATCTTTAGCAAAGTATCAGCCTTGTATTAAAGGAAAAGTTAATGGAATTGACTTCCTTCTTGGTAAAGGCTGGTATGTCTTCAGCTCACATATCTTATTAGAGCAAGTAAATTTAAATAAAAAAAAAATCCTGAAAATACTGTTTAACTGATTTTGATGTTGAAATCAAATATATGGTGTCAGGTGATACCATGACAAGTTTGGGTTCATTTGGTATCCTTTCTATAGTAATATTGTACCTTTATAACGGCATAATATGAGGCATGTGCCCAGTAAATGAAAAACCAAACCACTCTGCACAGTTCAGTCCATATTTCACAAATGTAACTTCAGTTTTGAATTAAATATCCATTTCATTTACCTCAGTCTAAGCATTTGTCTGGTTGTCAGGGGTGGCACTCGACACTGGAGTGTGAGTTCTAAGAATTTCTATGTCTGCGGGATGCAAGAGTCATAACCTGTGAACTATTCATAATTTTTTTAATAGTGCAGGTTTTGACTGCACGTTGCAAAATTAGCTGTGATGTCACCTTGCCAAAGACTAATGCAGAAGTTCCAAAAGTGAATAAAGAAACTAAAATATTACTGGCTATGCAGTTATCTTTGGACAGTGTCCAGGCTGAAGATGTTTTTTCATTGTAAACTACTAGAGGTCTCAGTGTGAGACCATTTCTTCGGACCCACCACAGGGACCCCATGAGTGCCAAACCTAGAGGGGGAGGAAAATTATTGTCAAATACTCAAGGAAACCCAGCAAGTGTGGTCTCATCACCACATAAATCCCCATGTAAGTCAGTTTTGCTGCATGGTTTCTTTGTTAAGGTCTCTCTTTAAAGCTGCAGTGTCAAAAATTTGAAGTCATAACAAAAATGTATAAAAGATTGCCTTGGGCAAGTGGATTTTCAACTCTGAGTGTAAGTGCGGTACATTCTTGTTCAAACAGATGAACACTTTATAATTAGCTTCATTATTTCCTTATTTAAGAATAGGTGGTTTACTCCTGGTTATTCAAAGTGAGATGTATTAGCATGCAGGTTATTCATTAGTAGCTATTGGCACTAAAATGCCATTGTTACGTGAAAGTAGAAAGAGGGCCAAATGATTGATGATGTGTTTTGTTTTATATATGCTACAAGGATCACAATCTTTGACTCTGCCTACATCTTCAATGTAGACAAAACATTCCTCCCGAGGAATTGACTTAAAGATGATGAGTGGATATCTTACAGTGGCCAGCAGGTGCTTACTCTTTTGTCCTTGAGAGTACTGAGAAGTGCACACACCCCTCCACCCCAGTCCAATTTCAGACTGAATTTCAGTAGTTCTGCCTCATCTCTTAATGTGTCACCTATGACCTTTCCAAAGCACCAGTTTCTTTGACCAGACTGGGGAAGCTCAAACGTACTTGTAGTCAGTCTTGCACCTTCTTAGAGCATTCCCTGGAGTCATGCTCTAGAATGTATAGAATACTTTTGAATGTATTCTTTTAAATAAAATAGCATTTTAACTATTTTTTTCCCCAGCTCATGTCTCTGCCCTTAGCAAGTGTAGTTTTCTCAGTATATTATTCTAAGGTACTGTGTGTGTACTGAATATTGAACGACATTTGTCAATCTTTCAGTCGGAGCACTACTGTTGAATTACAGAGAATTGTTATTGGGATGAAAGTGTGCTTGTAGGAAAACTCTTCACTTGGGCTAGTACAAACCTCTCTCTTCTTGGTCTCTTCAAGTCTTTCTCATTTATCCTGGAAAATAAGAAGAGAAAAACTGTTATGATAGCAGCAGTTAGCTTAAAATTTATATTTGTAAGCAGTTTTGAGTGATGCCATGCTCTCTATACTTTCTTCAGTATGGTGTAGGAGTGACTTTGCAGAAGAAAGGGAAAGAGGGATAATGAGTGCTATGCTGAAGTTCTCGCCAATTATGTGATCAGGATCTTCATTGGGAAGAGAATTTTACTTGCCTAAAAATTAAGACAAGTACATTGCAGTAAGGGGAATCTGGTATGGTATCTCCCAAAATATCTGCCAAGTCCCATTGTAGAAAAGTTAAGGAAAGAAAGCACTCGGAGAAAGGCACTGTTAGTGCTCTGTGCAAAATCTTTTCTAACTGACTTAGAAGTGAAGAAACCAGGAGTGGTAAAAGCTGTAAGACTGCTAGTACAGTGGGAACAACAGAAACACTTAATGTGTTTGAAAAGGAGAGAACAGAAGGACATTCTGTAGCTGGCAACCTCCTATTTTTCTCTTGAAATGAAAAAATAAGAAGCTTGGTAGGTTGATGCAGAGAGCTTGTTGGTGCAACTTGGACATGGAGTAATTTTCCCTAATATTTAAAAACTTCTCAGCTTCCTAACTGCTGCCCCAAATAACCAAACCCACTCTCCTAAGAAAATCCTGAAAACCCAACACCATAGTCTGATGAGACACTGCTGTGGGCATAACTGCGTAACTTCTTGTTTAGACACCTGCCTGTTGGTTTGGGACAGCAATGCTGTGGCCTTGTGGACTACAACAAACTTTACATTATCTTGTCCAGTTCATGGAAGCCTTTTGGTGACTTTCAGATGTGGCTTGTATACTCCTTATTTTTTTGACTGCAACACAGGCTTCTTTGGTGAAGTCGCACGTTCTGCTTCTCCTAAATATCCCTGTCCCTAGCAGTCTGCAAACTTCTTTTGTCCAATAGAATTGGACCATAAAATTCTCATATATATCTCCTAGATTTGGAAAACAGCCTCTGAGGCTTCTGAATCTTCTAAAGTAGACCACCCCAAGTAATTACTGGCAGGTAACTAGTTGTGTTTGAAGCAGCAAAGTGGCTCGTACAAGTGACCTTTAACAAGAATTTGCTAGATGTTTAATGATGAGGGAATGAGTCTCATCCTGATAATTATTAGCTGGTGAGGATCTTCTTAAAGCCCCTGAACATAACAGAGAACAGATGTTCTTGTTGACTTGTAAAATGCCTGGTGGGATGCTGCATCCTACTGTGCAGGGAGTTAGTCTAAACAGACATGATTCAGTGGAGGTCTTGAGGAGTTTCTGTTACTTTTAGGCTCCCAAGATCCATTAAAGGTGACTTATTAGCCAAAAAGTAAGTACACATAAATAGTAGAAAAAAGATACGGTGGGGTGCAGCAACTGGAAACTAAAGCTGTACTACTGCAGACTGAAGTCTCTCTTTAGTAGTGGAAGAAATTAACCTTTGGAAAAAGTGATGAAAGGGTATTGGTGACTTCCGTACCAACAGAGCTGCTCATTTAAGGCTGCTCGTCTTCCAGACAGGATTTTTCTGATTTTCAAGAATAAGCTTTATGACCCATATTTAGACATTTTGTTGGACTGGCCTTCTCTGGGCTTAATGCATGAACACTAATGTCTCAAGTCTCTGCTCCGTACATCAGCTTCAGTTCTACTTTTGATTCTGTTAATGTTGCTCATGGCCCCTGAGCACAGCCCTCATGGAGAAAATTGGCCTACCATTTCTAAAATTTATGGTACTGGTTGAATTTTGAACTGACATTTGACATTCCCAAAGTGAAATTTGGAAAGATGCGCTTTTTTTTCCTACAATTTAGATTCTATATTTGTTGGCTTCAAACATAATTGGAGGCAAACTACTGAAGCCAATGCTTTTTTGTATTTTTGATGAGGAAAATGATGACAGTCTTAGGGTCTGGGATTAGGATATCATATGTTTTTTAAAGACCTCTAATTAGAAAAATGGCAATAATGATCTAAAAAGAGAAAGTTTGGATAGTGAAAGAAATTTTTTAGCAAGACCAGTGATTTAAAACAAACTATCTCTGGGAAAAAAAAAAAAAAAAAAACAACAAACCAACCTAATCCAAGAGGTTAGCATTGAGTTTTTGCAGTTGACAGGACAGTTTCTTTGTCTCTGTTGGAGATCTCACCTTCTTTTCCAGTTCCCTCCCACTCTTCCAACTCACACACACCTTTGTTTGGTTTTACTGGTATTTATCCAGTAGCCGGTTTGTGTAGTACTGAACAGAAGCACTTATTGCAGAAGGTAGCTGAAGGTATGGCTGCTATCACTTGCATTTTTGAAGACTGTTTTCAGTCTTTCTCTACTTCAACAGACATCCCTGTCATGATAATGATGGATGGGAATATTTAAGAAATAACATTTTAAAAATGGAAACTTATTATGTACAAGTGACAATAACTGTCTTCTCTGGCCTCCAGTATTTCTTAAAAATTATGAAAAGTAGAAAAGTAGAAGCAGTTTTCTTGAAACTACTGGGTTGTGATACTTTTTGCCTGAAAATCTAGAAGTGATTTAGCCTTGAAAAATATTAAAAGTTGAAAGCAGAACTGATGGAAATCAAGATTAACCTTGCAGTTTGGCCAGCCTAAATTTGTAATATTAGTGAATTTTTAATGATCATTCTTAAACTAAATGGAGCCTCTGCATTATCTGTGGGTGAGTGCTTTTCTTTCTTCTGAAACATAATTTTAGACTGGACTGAGTTGAAGTTGGCATCATTCCCTGTGCTCCCCGTGATATCAAAGTGCACCATATATTTTAACTTTTTAGTAGCTTCTGCCAATGAAAACATAAGTTATAATTAATAGTCTCAGCAGTTTTGCTGCCAAGGGTTCCTGGCCACAATTCTTAGTTTGTTTTATGCTGCAGATGCCTACTTCTGAATCTTGTTAACAATTTTTTTTTCCTTGCCAATGTGCCAATGATTAAAGGCTACTGCTGGCCAAAGAACTAGCCCTACTCCAAAAAAAAAAAAGAGCATGGCTATAAAAGAGTTAATTTGATTCTGAAATAAAATATTTTTGAGATAGCAAAACAGGAACTAAGGACAAAAAAGGAGCTAAGATCCTTGTTGAGGTTAAAGCACCATCTCACATATCAGTCAAATAGTTTTTCCAAAATAATTTTTTCCATAGAGTTCCATATCATGGAACTGACGCTGAAAAATGACTCTCCACAGTAAACGTAGGGGTAAGCAGGTTGAGGTCTTATCTCTTTGCTCTCAGTAGCATCATGTAATTAATTGCCCTAATAATCTCAGCCCTATAAGACTAGTAAAATCTCTTTCACAGTGATATGATACTTTTTAATTATTCAAGTATATATGTGTTTCTAAATGTATTATCTGATTTCTGTCTGTAGAGGTAGTTTGAGAAGGGGAACTCTAACACAAGACCTTTAGGAAAAGGTAATTCTTCTTGCCAAAAAATTAGGTCTGGTCTCCTTGCAAATTTTTCATTCTCTATTTGTGGGGTTAGACCACACAGAATGGTTTTATATTATTGACAACTGAAATTGGCTGATGAACTTGCTTTTGCTGAATTTGATGTTAGACAAGGGTTTTCATATCCTGTAGAAATGTTTAAATTTTTTCCCCTGCATTGCCTTCATGGTAGTCTTGCTAATGTAACACAAGCTGGATATTGGTGTGGCAAGACTCTGATGTCTCGTTCAATTCTGCTTTTCTTCCAAAGAAGCTTTTGTTCTGCTTATATCATTTTTGTGACTGAGCCTCCTGCGGAAAGTGCAGTGTGGGTGGTTCGAACACTGTATCTGATCAGATGCTGTTTACCTAGGGCATCTGATTAATGAGCAGATGCCTGAGTGGGATTAATTCTGTAATAAGTGCCTTGGACAGACACAAATCTAAGGAATGGATCCAGACCATCTTATTCTGTAGTGCTTAGTGTCTGAGCTGAGTGAAATTTCAAATGGAGACCTCAGAGCTGAAAAAGCTGTGTAACTGATGTCTTTTCTAGTATTGTCATTTCTATACTTTCCTCTACTTTTTCAGAACAATAATGATTTGAAGAGAGCTAATTAAATGTTTTAGTGCTATTTATTTAGTACAATGTTCTGTACTTGAGATGTCCCAGCAGGCAGTGCCTAAATGTGTCTAAAATTTAGCTTTGTCTAATATTTAAACGTCTCATTCTTCCTTCCTGTCTTTCTTTGTTCACCTGGTGATACACTGCTTTTATAGTGTCTAAATGTTCCTCATACACATTTTGTATTTATTATACTCCTCTATACTATGTCAGCCTTATCAGAAGAAGATCTGAAGTGCTCATATAATTTGGGAATGTCTCCTTGCCTCAGTCTACTAATAAATTCTATAATAGGCTTAGCTCTTAGGAGGATGATGATATTGTTAGAAACACTGATGTATTTGATGAGTCACAGTATTGTCATCTTAGCTATTTCTTTAAATCTTGCATTTAAAGGAAAAAAAACCATCTTCATAGAAATATACTTCCCAGCTTAGAGTTTGTTAAATTCTCTAAACTGAACTTCTACTGCCAGGACAGGTTTGCATCTAACTTGAATCTCAGAAGTAATTTTTGCTGTATCAGAGGTGTTGTTTTGAGTGCTTGGCAAGATAGCCTGAGGGTCAGCGACTTGTTCTTATTACTACCATACAGTTGAATTACAGGAGTCTCTTGTTTAGCAATCAAACGAACATTCCTAATTTGCTGACTCTGTGACACCAAGAGGACCAGCCATACTGCCTTGACAATTCCATCAGTAAGGCATTCCATCTGTCCTGAGGAAAAAAAAAAGATGAGCTGTGGAATAGCTGGCCAGCTGCAAAGACATAGTTTGAAAAAACATAATTGATCTTGGTCTGTTATGATTCCTAAAGCTTGAGGACTTGCTTGCAACTTTGGCAACACTGTCTCCATGCTTGCACTCCCCACTGGACTTGCACCAGTGGAGAACCAAGAACTAGTGGGATTAGAGGGGCTGAAGCTGTCAGTGCTGTGTTTGACCTTGCATCTCAGCATAGTTTTGCTGGCTCAGGTGCAATAGCAGTAAAACTGGTAGTGTAAGGCAGTGTAGGGAGCCTGCTTTGAAACCTGAACCCTCCAGGTGTATGCTGCAGTGTATTTCCAAGTGTGGGAACTCTGGTGGGGAATAGTTTTGTGTGGGTCCATTCTGGTCCATTTTAGTAGTATTGTCATTTGGTGCATGTATCTTCCTCTATGTAGGAATTAAAGTTAACCTTGCTGCAAATGGAGTGGTGTTTGTGCTACGGCATGAGTGTAAGTTATGGGAGGACAGTAGGATATAGGTTACCCCCTGGGGTTAAATTAGGCTTAAAAACATAACTAGAGAAGAAATCTTGATAGAACAATTGAGAGGTTCCTGCTCTTAACTGTCCTCAAATGGATCCTACCTCTAGGGTCTTGAACTGATGCAGGAAGAGCCTCTGCTGATAGGGTGCCTTGAGGTCAGTCTTCCCCAGTGAAGGCTTTCAAGAGGTAGCTCTTGGCCTCTGAGGCAGCTATGGAAGATGCTTCAGGGCTGCTGAGTAGCATTTCAGAAACTCCTCCCCTTGGCATGAAGAACAAGTGAACAAAAAACTGCTTATTTTTTCCTTCATAATTTGATCAGTAAAAGCAGAGTTTTGAGACATTGACAGTTTTTCATTGCTAGAATATTATTTTGATCAAATAAGCAGTAAGAAATAAGGTGGGTTTTTTTGTCTTCTCTGTTCAAAAAATAGGAAAAAAAAAGGTAGTGAGAGTGCAAACATATTAACTTGCATCGTAAAACACTGAAGCCACTTGGAACTATGAGCTTTCTGTCTTCCCATGACTTCTTGCTATAATTCTTTTCCAGTTCAGTGGTTTACCTACAAACATACATCCAGCAGGACTGTCCAACTCCATAGGCAGGAGAGCTGGTAACAATTGTGTGCAGAGAAATCTGTGTTTGTGTGGAAGAGCTGATGGGACTGTGAAAAGTTAAACTGGAAAATCAAAACCAGACTGTCTTTGAACAGAAGTATAATCTATTTGCTCTCTGCACTAGCTCACTAGATTTCACAGGTGAACAATGGTATCTCTATTCTTGTTCATTGCTGTAGTCTGCCATCCAACAGGAGCTGATGTAGTGCACACTCAACTTGGTATCACTTCAGCTTTCTAATAAACTGTGGTGGAAGTAAGCATATTTTAAATCTCTTGAGCATCTCTTGCACTTGCTGCTGTGTATAGAGTTAAAATGTGCTCTTGAAAGCTTCAGCCTACAGTAGATATTGTGCCAGAAAAGTTTAGAAGAAGACAGTCACTTTCTCACCCACAAGTTAGTACCCATGGTTATTTTTTGCTACAAAAATTATTATAAAATTAACATTAAACCAAATAACCAATAACATCTGGCTTCTCTTTCCCACATAGAATCACGGAATTAGTTGTTTTAAAAAAGATCTCTGTAGGTTGCTTCGTCCAATCTCCTGCCTAGAGCAGGGTGAACTCATGGAATCACATGATACCCTGAATTGGAGGAGACTCACAAGGATCACTACATCCAACTCTCAAGTTAATGGCCTGTACAGGGATTAAATCCACAAGCTTGGTGTTATTAGCACTTTGCACTAACCAACGGAGCTAGATGAGGCTACCAGCACATCATTAAAAGGTATTATTTAACTACCACTCTGACCAGAAATGTTGAGTTTCCACCTCTGGGCTGCTTTAGGGACAGCATGTTAAATTAGTCACTGAGTAGTAGCAGCAAGTAGCTGCTTTATTAGATTTATAAAGTTGCAGGTAATATTTAAAAATAAAATATTCAAACAAAAGCCCTGGAAAATACTTTTGCTTTGATTCCATGAGCATGTGCTTTCCCTGAGGTGACACAATGTACAGGTGCAAGAAGCGCTGTGTAAGTAGAGCACTGTGTGGCAGCACCTAACTGGCAGAGTCCTCTTGGACAAAAACTGTGCCTCTACTGAATGTGATGAACTATTTTCAAGCTCTTTCTGAAGCCAGTATTTGGAAAAAATTGCAAGCCTTATGTTGGAAAGCTTTGGTTTTTTTCCTTCTTGAGTATGGGATCTTATTGTGAGTTTGGAAAGGCATGCCTCTGTCACTAACTCCGGTGGTCTGAAAGAGGGGAGACCCAGCCAGTGTCTGTAAAGCTTCTTTTCACTAAGTCAAATAGATGGCAGGGTGGGGTAAATTCAAAAAAACCAGAAAAACAAAACAAAAGGCAGGCTTAGGAAATTGTTTCATTGAAGTAAGAGCTCCACCAATTACGTCTTAGGCTACACAGAGGGAGCCTGACACTGGATATATTTTTCAAACTGTTGGAAGGCAAAAAAATTAATTGCAGGCCCAGTCAGTCACCAGTTGAGCTCATTTGTTTAAGGGGAAACTGTGTTATGGTGCTTCATAGTTCATATGGCTGGGTATGCTTTACATAGCTGGACTTGTAACGTGATATTTATTATGTTCTTAAAAGGAGACCATGCTCCAAAGAGGTAAAATTAAAATTCTCTTGTGGGAGGTGGTGGCACTCTTCACTGAAAGCAAGTAGTCTGATTTCTTTTGCTGCTGTGCATCCTGGTGGCATTTTGAAAGCTGTTCAGTTCAATAATATGGATTTTGCATATGAGTTCCTCTTTTGGTCTAATAATGTGAAAGGCAGAACTAAATGTGGTTTGCTAGAAGTGCTGCAACTTGTGGAACGGTACAGGGAGAGTGTTGAGCCTCTCTTTTTTTTTTTTTTTTTTGTACAACACTGGCAAATTCCTCTTGTAGTGACAGCAAGCAGAGAGTGAACCTGCTTTTATGTGTGGGCTAATGATCCTTGCTGTCTTGGGATGAATTGCAACACAGATGAAGCAACAAGCCATAGTTACATTGATCTTTGGTAAAGGAAGCAGCTTGTTTGAGGCAAACAATTTATTTTTGCTTACCATATTCTGCAGTTATAAAGTTTAGGCAGTTTAAGTAAACTGGTGCAAGATTTTTGGAATACAGTGCAAATTGATTTTTGGTGTGAGAAGTCTTGATGGAAGGGACTACTTCAAACTCATCACTTGTACTGGAATTGGAATGTGTCAGGATTGTAGATTATAAAATTTGAACAGCACACAGTAAATACAGACACTGTGTTCGTAAACACAGTGACCTCAACTACTGGAGCCAGAGAACTGTCAGGACTCTTTAGGGAAAGCCCATGGAAAGACAAGAACGGGCAGGAGTGTCCTGCCCATTGTCACAGCTTCCTTTCAGCAATGAGGTCACTGTCAGAATACATGTTTGTGGCTATGTATAGAGCTAGTGAATACTGGCTATTACAAAATCTTTACTGAAGTTGAGACTGGAAAGAATGATCCTGCAATAAAGGATATCACTTAAGTAGTAGACCTTAAGTATTTGGGAATGTGATGTTGCTGTGGATTTCAGGTTTGGTTTGAGTATTCTCATCTCTTATTCTACGACGTGAATTTTGAAATAGAGAAATTGCTCAGAGCAATAAAATTCAGTTTGTATCTATGGTGTTATTTTGGAGGATATATGAAGAGGTTCTGACTTCTCAGCAGCTCGAAGGTGTGTTTGTTTTGATAGCAATTTGCTTACGGTGTTTTATGATGGCGCAATGACAGAAATTGGTTGGTCTATCAGTACGAGCCTTTTAGGACAGAGATCATATTCCACTGAGTGCCTTGCATGAAATTCAAATGTTAATTTATGATTTTTGGAAAAGCACGCGAAGCCAAAATTGCTATTTACGACATCTGGAGAGAATATTTACTGCACTTGGTTCAATCCATTCATCTGTTGAGACAGAGCTCATTGAGGGGAAAGGAGAAGGTGGAGGGCAGAACAGGAACATTTCTTTTCCTCTCTGAACTTCCTCTTCTCTGTTAAAGAAGTTTGACATTTCAGTGTAAGAGCTAATTAAATTATTCCCGGAGACTTAACATCTGTATCACTGAACCAGCTCAAGTGATTGGAGCAAAGAGGCTGAACAAAAACCCCTAATGTAGCCCTCTAGTGTTTATTTCACACAATCTGTTATTGGGAAACTGGAGAGAAAGTTATGGAATATATCTGTATATCTTTATTGTGAATACTGGACAATGTTCTTGCATAGAGAAATAGACAGCATTATGAGAAACTAATTAAAAAGTTGTTTACTGATTGTTGTCCAGTGCAGGTGCTTTAAAATTACTGTGGGAAGTGAGGGGGTGAAATTGAAATGTTCCTATTTTGTTAAAAAAGGGGGTTTCAGTCCTTCATATTTTTATTTTCGAAGCAGTTATTGCCATTCATCTTCACCATAAATAATTTAATAAATGGCTATTTTCTGCAAAAGGGAACTGAGATGGGCTGTTAATAATTGTTGAAAAATATATCTTCATAAAAGTAAAACATTAGGCAAATTAAAAGCATGGACTTAAAGAAACAAGCCTTGAAGCTACCAACCCTTTTATAAAAGTAAAAGTTCAAACTATCTTATTTGAATGTTTCTGTATGATGAATGACTTTCCTATTGTAGAAGGCAACTGTAGAAGCATAGCTGGAAAGCAGGGGGTAATATATACAGATAGTAATCCAGAATGGAAAGATTTGTTTATCACTTCATAAACGTATCAGATTTTAAACATATATTTTATGTTATCTACACTTGTGATGGCTCTGTGCTGATCTAGCTGGAGAATGGAAGCTCCTAATTCATCACAGTTTTTTGAGAGGTCCTCAACTACCATGGCAGGTATGAGACTCCATGGAAAATGAAGATTTTTCTTTCCTCATTTATTTTGTGTACTTCAGCGAGCAGAAAGCATTTCCTTTCCCTTTGATAAATCTCTTTAAGTATGACAAAGTAAGAAAATAAAATCTGAAAAGCAGAAATGAACAAAACATCAGGATAAATTCTTCCTAACTGGGTATTAAAGTTCATAGGTTTTCTGTTTGTTTGTTTGTGCTTTCTTTGGTCTGGGAGGAGCTTTGTTTTTTTTATTTACCTACTACAGAACTGGACACACTATTCTAGCTGTGCTCTTGCAAATAGAAAATAGAAGGGAATAAACAATCCAATTACCGTGCTAGCATGCATTGTTGTATGTAGGTGATTTTCTTCATTGCAAGAAAGGACACACTGCTGACTGTTTTTTACTTTCTGTCTATCAACGCACCCAGACTTTCTCTGCATAGATAACTCTCTAGCTTATCAGTCCTTGGCCTGTAATGTTGTATAGGGTTATTTCATCCCATGTGCAGGGCTTGATACATGCACCTATTGAACTTGTCCAGCTTTCTTGCCAGCCCATTTTTCAAGCTTTACAGGCTCCTGAGTAGCAACTTGTTCCAGTGTACTGAGTGGTATCTTATTTTCTGAGGGTGACCTCTGCCTCCATCCTGGTCATTAATAATGACATCAAGCACTAGTGACCATGTCATCATTCTTTGAGGGATAGCCCTGCTACGTGGCTGCCCATTGGACTTCGCTCAGTAGTCAGGGACTGGAGTTTGATTGACTGGCCCATGGCTCTCATGAGTCTTTTGATACCCTTCTTGAAGGTGAATACATAATTTGTCTTTTTATATTGAGAATATCCTCTGATTGCCATGACCTTTCTTTGAATGCCTATAAAGAATGACTGTATCAATATAAAGGTTTTAGGATCCTCCTTGTCTGCAGAAATACAAATCAGCTTCTGCCACTGTTATACTGCTGAAGGGCAACAAAAGATGGAGCAACTATTATTGGGTTGCCATTTCGATCAGGAAGAGATGCCTGGCAAAAGGAGAAAAGGAGAATTCTGAAGGGCTTTCTGGGTGGAAATACCAGAGCAGAAAAGCCTAGCAGCCTAGCTCTGGTGTCATGGGTAGTTAAAACACTGTGTGTGCTTGCCTGTGAACAAAGATGAGGAAAACATTGCATGCTGATGAGACTCTTGGTTTGCTTTTTTTAATATTTTTTTAAATTATTATTTATTTATAAGCCCCTCAGTAGTTGCACTAAGTGTTTAAATAACTGACCAAGCACTTAAAAGCTGTTTTGGTTCTTTGCAATTTCAAGTGCGAAAGAGCCAAAGAATGTTTAGGACACTTCTGTGTTCCTCTGCATAGTATGGCTCGACTGTCAAAGGGGAGGGGTTCTGGGTGGTTTTTGGAGAATTTGCTTTGGGAAAATGTCATGCCCCATCCTGTCTGGAAAAAGAGCTTGTGGAGCTTTTCAACTACAGTAAGAACTGCACGTTCCCAGTGTGTGAGTATGGCTTAGCTTGGTTTGGCTTAGAAGGGTGTCTGATGCAATTTGATATTCCATTAAGTTTCAGTAGCATATCCTAATTGTATTTCTCTCTGCCTTTGGATTCAGAGCAGATGCAAAGAGACTTAAATCTGTATGTGTTGTAATGTTAAGTTTTCAAGCAGTTGTTTTGCAAATGATGCTTGAGCCATGTTATAGAGAGGTTGTGAGGACAGAACAAGTCATTGTTATATGTAAGTGCATTTTACTCTAGTTGACTTTACAAGAGGCTGCCTTATCATGTTTCCATTGAAGTTTGAGAACTGAAAAGGCTTGCAGATAGGTTTGGTTCTGCAAGATACTAAAATGTGAGGGATCCAACACTTCAAGGAAAAACACAGGCAAGTTTTTATTACGGGCTGTGTCACTGGGGCTTACCTAAAGTCCTTCCTCAGAAGGGAAGTGTCTGAACTACACCAGCTGGCATTTGTGAAGAAGATGCATTGAGTTAGAACAAATAACAAGTTTATGGGCTCTTTACTGATCAGCTTAAAATATGCTGTTTGTTTTGTTTGTGTTTTTAAAGGGACAACCAAAATAACCTGTCCTTGAAAATGTGAATGTGGGGAGTGATTCTGTCCTGAATTGCTATGAGTGACCCAGTCCATCTCTTCAGTTTTTAGCTCCTGTGAGAAAAGATAAGCTAAAAATGTGGCATGGAGCAGATTGAATCAACATACCGTGACATTATAATGAGTTGAAAATCTGATGTCAGCCTGCTGGTAAATTTAGGCCAGCAGGAGCTGTGCATGGTTCGTTGACAAATAATAAGATCATTTATCCAAGGTGTATATCATGTTACAGCATGGGATCTAGGTGCCTTGTGCCAAAAGCAAAATTTACAGGGGAGCAAAGCTACAAAACTGCTGCTTCCAAAGCACATGCTGGGAAGGCTCTCTGTAAGGATTAGATGTGTAATGAGGTGCTTATTCTCTTTCAGGCTGGGGCAAAAAGGTAGGAAATGTACTTATTTTGAATAGAGGTAACTGGCTGCACATTTGTAGTGGGGTCTGGCATGGCCCTTGTCACTGCCACAGAAAAACTCACGGAGCCTGTGCCTCTGCTCCTTTCAAACAGGTAACAGCAGCCAATACAATCTCCTGCCTCTGTTAATTGTTCTTTTGGTGTTGTTTCTTTGGCTCAAGTAACAGCAGAGGTTGTGGACCAGCCAGTTAATTCAAGTAACTCAGAGCTATGCTAGGTTGTCCTTGCTATTCAAGGACAAGAAGAGCTGGCATAAGAATCTTAAGAGCCAGGGGCCATTAGTCTAATCATTAGGTATAGCATACATATCTATTTTTTTTATTTGCCTTCCTAGGGAAGCTCTAAGGTATTTTGCTTTCAGATATGTCAGGAATACTTCAGTTACTGTAATGTTTTACTCCTGAAACATACATATACTGTGCTCTTTGAGAAACTGCTCAGCCTCGTTGGCTGAGCTCTCTTGTTTTTGAGAAGGCCTAACTTCAGTTGTGAAGTCGTCTTGACTTGCATTGATATCATCAAAGAGGATGAACAATGCTGTTATGCATATGGTTTAGTTTTAGGCAGTCATGGGAGGAGTAGGGAGTTGGACTATCATGATCCTTAGGGTGCCTTTTGACTTGCAATTCTCTGATTCTAAATTCCATTGAATTCACTAAGGATACTTAATTTTGCTGTTACCAGTGTTTTTGTGCTTGCATCTTCTGTAGAGATATATAGGTAACTCTGATTGGTTTTTGGGTCAGAAAAGCAAGGAAATCCTTAAATCCATTGTGCTGTATATAGCAATTATATGTGAAAAGACACTGCAAACTTTCTTGTATCAATTTTCCCCTAATATGTATTGAAACTCCTCTTTTGGGTGGCTGTCTTTAAATTTTGGTGGGGCATGGGGGAAAAGTAAAAATCTGTAAGTGTTAATAAACATAAAAATTAATATTATCCAGGTTTTTTTAGGCTTTTGTTTCAAAAAAATTCTATGAAGCTGCTAAGGAAGACTGTCCCTGTGATGGAGACATGGCTTGCCATCCCAATGTTTTGTGGGCATTCCTGTCACCTTGGTTAAATCCAGAAGTTTATGTTCACTGGGCAGCCTAGAATTTGTTGAGAATTTTGTCTTATGTTTGGCCCCTGACAGAGTCCTATAAAGCGTAGCCTGTCCTGAGTTTACTTCTTAATTTGGTACTGCTTTCATACGGTTAAGGGTATTTCTAAAATTATCATTTACTCTGGTTGCCAAAGATTGTGTGATGCTGAAAAATCCCCCAGTGATGGAAAGCCCAGGTGTTGCAGAACAGAAGTGTATGTGTTGTCAGGGGCTGGTAGGCCTGGCTGCATCTGTTCTGAAATCTGCAGAACAAGCCAAAGACAATGACCTTGCAGTGCAGGAGATACTGAGCTGTCTCACAGGATGAATGCGAAATCAGCGAGAGGACCAGTGTGGGTACCAATACTGAACAGCAACCAACATGATCACAGAATCACAGAATATTCTTAGTTGGAAGGGGCCCACGATGATCATTGAGACCAACCCCTGGCCCTGCACAGAAGAGTCACACCATGTGCCTGAGAGCATTGTTCAAACACTTCTCAAACTCTGTCAGGCTGGTGCTGTGACTACTTCCCTGGGGAGCCTGTTCCAGTGCCTAATCACCCTCTGGGTGAAGAACCTTTTTCTAACATCCAACCTAAACCTCTCCTGACACAATTTCAGGCCATTCCTTTGAGTGCTGTCACTAGACACCACAAAGAAGAGATCAGTGTCAGCTCTTTCCCCTCATGAGGAAGTTGTGAGGTCTCCACTCAGTCTTCTGCTTACAGAGCACTAGGATGGGATAATGTGATCTGCCTGTTTTTGGAGAGGCTGGGCCAGTTGGGATCATCAGCTTTACCTAAGGCACAGCTTCACTTGGATTATCTTTGTGTTGCAATCCTTCATGCTCCTATGGCACGGAACCTAAAGTTGTCTTCCAAGAAAGCCACCTCAGGGCTAGGGGAACCTCAGCTACCAAAAGTATTTGGATTGCTTCAGCAGTAAAGATTAGTTATGAGCTGACCTTTGGATTTGGGTAGCTGCTCACATGTGACCAATTACTCAGCTGATGAGCCCTTAGGAACTCAAATTGGCTTTGTAGAGCACCAGTTTTGACTAGGCAGCTTCCAGGGAGACTTGACAAGGAATGTCTGGTCACTGAACCTCTCTGTTTCCATGGTGTTGCCTCACAAAACAGCTGATGCTTGGACAACTCGTGGTTTCTAAATTTAAAGTACTTAAACCACACAACTAGAACATTCTGTTGGGTTTTAAAGTCTCATGACGGCTAATGAAAACTGAGGTGGTGTGGGTACCACACCATAGAATGCTGTTGGGATACATCTTAATTTTGTTTGAGTTAGGGGATGCAAAAAGTGTTGAAAGTGTAATGCTAGCCATCAGTTGTTGAAAGAGTCACTGTTGGATGGAGTGACAAAGGTAAAGATGTAAAACTAGAAAGGCCTCAAAGCGCAAAGTAATCCCTTTGGTGCTCAAAACTCTGGAAACTTTCTCTTGTGATTTTACAACATTTTACAAATATGTATGGCTTAGTGTAATGGTTTTGTTTAAACTCATTGAGAGCTTGCCTTGATCATCAAAGGATGGAGTCAACAGGCAGTTATGAAAAACTGAATGGTCCTCTTGTATTTAATTTGAGATTGTAGATGCATCTTCTCATGTTGTGTATAAAGACAAGCCATCTCTGCAGAATGCAGCTGCTAAAAATACTGAATTGGATGCTGGATACCAATATTGCTCTGCAGAAACTAGTAGTGGAAAGTTGTTTGTTTTGTTTTATTAATATTGCAATGGCTGCTCCAATGCCAGAAGTGTTTTATTAGTTGTTTTCTAAACCAGGATAAAGTGTGGGTGAAGTACTAGAATGAAACATACACTTTGTTTTACTTACTAGAGAGGCTGAAGGGTTGTTGATTTTTATTTGACCTATATTAAAGTACATGAGATTTTAGAATCACCCATAGCAGCATACTTTGTAATGGAAATAACATCATCTTCCAGTTGGCCCTTTTAAAAATTCATTAATCTGTTCTGCTGGTCTTTGTTACTTTGAAATATCTTGCAGAAGGGAATTTTCTTTGCTAACTCAATGTACTCAACATCAGAACTGAAAATCCTGATACTGACTGAACAAATCCATGACATCTGTGGCAATTTAAAAAATCCTATAGTTGTGGGCAGAATTCCAGGATGAGTAGGACTTCTGAATTTGAAGACAGTGGTTTATGTCCTCTGTTCCTCTGTCCTTATGTCTAGGAGTTCATGACACAGTGTGGAGAGAACTTTATTCACTGTTAAAATATTTGTCAATGAGATGCTTCTAATCTTCAAATGGCTCAGAGGCTTAATTGTGGGTTTGCATTTCTTTATTGTTTTGTTGGGTTTTTTGTTTCTTTGTTTTTTTTTTTTTTTTTTTTTTATAAGAGGTATCTTGTTCTTCAGAAGGCTTAGAAATTATGAAGTTGCCGACTTGGTCGCTATAACCACAAAAATTAGTGTGCAGAATACTCAAAGAAGCACACCGTTGTTCAACCTCATGATTCATTCAACAGGGAAACATTGGATTTGGCAAACCTAACTGCCATATTGAAACACTTGAGTGGGAAAATACTACTTTCTCTGTTTCAGGTCAGTCCAACATGCCATCTCATGTGCTAGAGCTAGCATAAAAAATCATTACATCCCAGAGATGCAGCCTCTGGGTAAAAGTAATCAATGGATGAAATGGTAATGGTGCTGACTTCATTATTTAGCCTTAGCCTTTAAGTATGCCTTAGAGATAATACTAACTTGGAAGGAGCTGGTTTTATTACTATGAGAGAAGAAAACGACTTCATCAAAGTTTTATTAGCTGATATGGAAAAATGGAGAAGAGTTTCTCTAAGATTCATCTGTTGTAAGGGAAGTGAGAAGCTGTTTAATAGTTGGGTCCATTTGTTGTATTTTAAAGGAAGAATTATAAAAAGAAGCTTGTGAGGCACTAGTTTGAGTTTAATTATGCTGCTTAGCTGCCTGTGTGTGTATCACAGATGGCTGGCAGGGATTCGGAGGTTGAAGAAACTGGATTTCTCAGAGATTGTCTCGTTCATCAGCCACGTACTCTGTCTTCTGTTGCTGTTAGTCTAAATGTGTAGTGCTCATTATAACTCACTGACTCCTCTGAGTCTTAAGGATGTTCCCCCTCTGGGATGTGTGATGGCTGAGGTTCATGGCCAGCTCAGAGATGGCAAGGCTCAGAGACAGCTCCCTGGATGTGTTCCCACCTTGTTCTTTAAGTGCAGCCCTGGCAGTAGAAGCCACAAGTTCCCACCAGCTGGGCTGTGGTGACTGACTCCTGCTCACAACAAGAGGCTGAGCCCAGAATTTGCAGGAACTGGGAATGGTGCAGGCAGGGTTCTGCTTGGGGCAAAGCAGTAGGATAGCTCTAGGGAAAGGATTTGAGGAGCAGTATTGATTATCCCAAGATAATTACTTGTCAGTAGAATTGCCTTGTTTAAAATTTAAGGTTTGGCATGCTCCAAACATCTCAGACCGAAGAGGAGTTTAACAAAGCTTAGGAAGAAGAGTGCGACTGATAGTGAGAGAATGCAGAACTTAGAACTTGACGAGAGCACCCACGATAGGAAGGCACTAACTACACCAATTCAGCAACTGTCTCGAAATGTGTTCCAGCTGGGTAAAGGGGGAGATCACAACCACCAAATGACCTCTGACTCAAACAAAAGACCCTGATCGTGCACAGTAGCTAAAAATGAATTAAATAATATTTTGCACAATCAGCTTTTTTATGAGCAACCAATAGTAGAGCAATAAACATTGAATTTTTATTAGATAGGTGGAATATATTGGATTAAGAGTGTATAAATAGTGTTTGTCTTCTCTGCTCAGGGTTCCAGCTTCGTGGATTTACCACCTGGTACTCATCCATGTGCAAATAGGAAATAAATCATTACCTGGTGTCTTACTGCACACTGGGTGATGAATCCTGATTTTGGAAGAACAGTTTTCTGGTGATCCAGATAGGACAAGCCTAAAAAGCCTTGCTGAGTTCAACTGTGTACCTGAAGTGAAGGGGTGTGGTTGAACAGATTCCAGTGCACGCCCAGTTTTGGTTTGGGGACCCTGGACAACCTGTCCTGTGTAATGTTTATAACCTGTCATTGTGCTAGGATTGAACTGAAAAATGAGGGTTGCTTTCCCCTGGGGAACACAGAACCTGGGCCTGATGTGTACCAGATAAATGGCGAACTGTTGGTGTCTAGAAACATAAATTCTGTAAAGCAATGTAATGATTTTCTGAAACTATATAAAATTGAGATTGGTTCCTAACCTTCATGAATTTGGAGCAAGGAGACTACTCTAACCAATGTGTGTCTCAGAAATTTGTAGCATTTTTACACATTCACTTTCAAAATAAGTTTTATTTAAGTTTTAGAAGCTTTCCCTGTTGTGTGTGATTTTTTTTTTATTTTTAGAGGACAGAATAGTTAAAAATCTATTAAGTAAAATGGAATGCATAGGAGAATACAGATATTCTTGTTTTATTTTTTCTTACTGTCATTTAAGACTTAGACAAAGCTAAACAACTGAAAGAAATTTTACTTTAAACAAAGTGCAGTCTTTTAGTTCTTGGTGTGTTTCTTTCTTGAACAGTTTCTGTTCAAAGACTTCTGTTCTTGTCTGGCAACAGACAAAAATATACTCTTCTGAAAGAACAATCAAGAGCTAATCCATGCATCTATCTCTGCTAAAACTCCCCTAAACCAGAACCCCTTCAAATATGTCCCAAGCCCCTAGAGTTATCTCACAGAAACTAAAGGCTCTCCTTGACTGTGTACCAGACTTCTTTTTCTCTGCAAGCATTTCCCCAGAGAACGGAGGCCCTGAGTAGATATTGCTGTTCAGCATCAGGATTTTTTGGCTGGGCTAGACTTAGCTGCTTTAACTAAAAACTTGTTCTGACATCAGTCAAAACACAGACAGTAACTAAACAAGCAATGAAAATTTTGCTTTGATAGTAAAGGGTCATATTTATTCTTTTGAAATGCAAGATTCAAAGACTGCCATATATGATCCTCTAAGCATCAGAGAGCTCAGGAAATTTTGCAGCACTTAAAGGACTCGGAGGTGGTGGACTGGTGGACAAAATGTCTTCAAGGACTAGAATTCACATGTGTGACTGTTAGGTGTTGCGATACAACGCTCATTCTCACACACATAGAGGAGCACAGAGGGACAATGGCAATGGGGGCCTTCTCTCCAGAGAAGGAGACACCCTGTCAAGGCCTGTCCTAGGGCTGTTGCAGGAGAGTGTTTTCCCCAGTGTCCTGCTGTGAAACCCATCAAGAAAAGTCAGCAAGAGCTACTCTCCAGAGCACTGTTGCAATTGTTGTTTAAAACTTCCCAAATGGAAGAAACCCAGGAAAGTCTTTTGTTGCCTTTTGTGGCAGCTTGATAGCATGGAAGCTGCGGCATCTCCAAGCCCCGAGGTCCTGTCAGTAGTGAGGCTGAGTGTGTGTTCCCAATATGTGCACACACAAGCACCAATATGGCACACGCACATGCACGTGGCTTGCTGCACAGATCTGCACAAACACATGAACAACACAAATGTCCTCATCCTGCTTCTTTCTCTGGCAGCTCAGGGTGAAGGTCTGTTAGTGGCATGTGCATATCACCCAGCTGGGAGCCGCGTTTGCAGCACTCAAACAGCTTTGCCCATGGCTGCTCAGTGAGGTGGACCATGTGAAAGGGAGGGACAGACAATATGCGGTAAGGGACAGTGGCACAATTGAGCACTCAGAGGAGGAACAGGAGGGCTAGGCTGAGTTAATAAGACCCTATTGTCATGTCCAGTGTCTGACTACCAGCAAAATCCTCAGAAGTGACAAGTAGTGGTGATTTCTTTGTTACACTGTTATGCCCAAAGAAATGCACGAACACAGGGCTACTTTTGTCCCTGGTGAAAAAGTACAAGGACCTGCTGGGCCAGCAGCTTCTGTTCCGCTCAGGAGGAAATGAAAGCAAAGTACTGCTCTCTTTGCTTTCCTTGTAGGTCCTTCAGGGAATCCAAAGTACTTGTCAGCAGGTGGTTACCCCGTTCTTTTGGCTGTGGGGTCCTAAAATCACAGAGAACTTGTGGTAAAAGCTGTAGAGAACAGGTCAAAGAGCAATGAAGTACACACAAAAAAGGCATGGGAGGAAAATCTCTGCAGAGAAAACAGACTGGTATACCTTGGATGCTGGCTGAAAACATGAAAAGGATACCAAGTCTGGCTTTAAATTACTAGAAATAGACATCTCATCATGCTCAGAGAAGGCTGTTCAGTGGCGTCCACTTCAGCAAAGAAAACATGAAGAAAGGAAACAGGTTTCTTTTCAATAAATTCCTCCTTTCTATATTTTTGTTGAAGCACTGCATGCTTACAGTATGTAACTATTGTTTTATTGTCCATCTGTAGTGATTAAAACTCAGCCAGCACAACTTTCAATCTTGTTGTTCGTCCTTTCTTAATACAGATGGTCTAGGTTTTGTTGCACCTGTGCAGTAAAATAAAACAGCTTTCTTGGAAAGTTAGTTTGAATTTTCACTGCAGTCAGCTGAAATGTTTGGTTTTCCTTTAGAGATTTGAGTAGCTTTCTTGTACAAATCACTTTGTAAAATTTTTTCAGAAATGAAAACTAGCTTGTATTGCATTTCATTAGGAACACTTAGCTTTGTTTACACTTAAATGCTGAATGTTTTGTTCTTTTAAGCTTAAGGAAATTAAGTAGGCTGTATATTTCGGAGAAAACAGATGAACAAGTATGCTGATAAATTGTTTTATGATTAATTCCTAGGTAACGTGAACCTATTACATATCTACAATAGAGATCCTGGATCTGTTTATATGATGATCCAAAGGAGCCCTGGCAAGGGGCCATGCTACAGGCAGCAAAGGAAGGCACAACAACCCTGAGACATTTTCTGGTCCACCATGCAGGAAAAAAAGCCTTTCTTCCCATAGCTGCAGGGCACAAGTGGTGTCTTTGTGGTACATGAGCATCAGGCAGAAATGTAGCCAAAATGGATCAGAGGAGCCCTGACAAGTGGTCATGCTCCATGCTGCAGAGGAAAGCAGAAAACCTCTGGAGTCCAGTGCCAATCTGCCTCAGGGGAAAATTCTTTCCTGACCTTGGGACTGATGACCAGCTATTCCCTAAGCACGTAAGCAAGACCTGCTTCCTCATCCCACAGCCTTCTGGTCATGCCTCCCAGGAAATGCCCAAGCCCTATTCTCTCTCAACCTGAAGCCATCTCAGGGCCTTCCAAGAGAAGCCAAATACCATGGCCCTGATCAACCTTGGGGGCAAAAATCCTTCCCAAGCATAATGGGTGCTACAAAGTGCTGAGACCCCCGGACAACATTTCTGGACCCCATTTCTTATGGCTGCTGCCTATGACTCCATGAGGGAATGAGGACAACAAGCTCTGCAGTACTCCTCAGGAAGGAGCATTCAAGAAGGAACATTCAAGAAGGCATTCCCTTGGTCTTGCCATTGCTACCCAGCTGAGAAGGTGCCACAGCACCAGGCACATCCAGGGGTTGGGGGTTTTCATCTCTGGGAGGGGCTTGCATCTGTTCTGTAAGGCTGAAGCAGGATTTCCTTCCACCAGATGAGCCTTGAAATGGCCCCTCCAGGAGCTGGCTTTGCAGCGGAGAACTTCCAGCAGCCCCCTCCAGTCCCCTCAGCCCCCATCAAGTAATTCCACTAGCTCCTCAAGGACTTCTCTGATGTTTTCAGAGCGCCTCCTGGCCTGTTCTGGCAGCACAATATGGGAGGATGCTCCCTTTTATCCTGTCCCTATGGTTTAATAAGAGCTCCGTCAATTGGCTCCTATTTTTTGGACACGTAAATATATATTTTCTTTTTTAGGAACAATAGACAATGGACTGTCTTTCTTCTTTTCCTACATCAATTTAATTACATATGTTTTCCAGGCACTACCACTCCTAATTCAGCAGGGCACATGTGCATGTTACAAAAGCTCTTGTAAAAGAAAAGTTATTGCAATTTCAGGTTTCTACAGAAGGCAAACACAGTCAAATCCCTTCATTTGCCCTGTGTTTGCTCTGTTGTTCTCAAACTATAAATGTTTTATGGAAACACTGGGATTTATATGTGCATTCATCCTTTAAGGAGAAGAATAGGTCTCAGTCCCCTGGGGACTTGGTTTACTAAAGATGTGAAGCCTCTGGCCTTTCTGCTCCTGCTGCATGTCGCTTTCTGCAGCATGGGACAACACTCACACCAGAGCTCCGTTGAGCTCCAAGGCAGATGGACAGCTGATGGGTATTGCTTTGTTACTAAGCAGACTGCTTTAAAATACTCAATATTAATGTAGTTATTGCCGTATGCTTCTGATTAAAAAAGTCCATTTTGCATTCCTCATTCAAAAACCACATTTAGTAATGCCAAGAGAAGCAATGAAGTGATCTTCCTGACATAGCAAAACCACAAGAAAACCTACTAGTGTTGAAAAATTAGTGTCCAAATTTTTGATACATAAATACTAGTACCAATCACCTCATTACTAGAAGACACATCTATATGTCAAAGAATCCATAGGTGAGAGTGAAATCCATACCCTCATTTATGTGGCCTGATCATATTGTGCCTTCTGACTTTGAAATAGTGCAGTGGTTTGCCTTTTGGGGAGATTGTTTCCTTTTGCTTTTTGTAGATTTTTTTTTTCTATTTGTTGAAAAGCTCTTGAAACAACTATTGAATAAAGGCAAACATCAAACAGTCCTTTTCTTCCATCAAAGCATGGAAAAACATATCCATCTGCCTTTCTGTGAATTGTAAGGGAAGGAGGTGAAAGCTATGCTAAATATCTGAGGAATGATGAAGTAGGGTAAACTGCACTCTGATTTTCTGTATCAACTGCATAACTCATTCATCATTATTACAGTTTGCAGCTGGGATATTGCAGGGTTCTGACATGAACTGTATTAGGAGATGGAAACACCCTGGTGAGTTGACAGCATAGTGTAGTTAAGAGGCCTCTGCTGTTACTTCATGTTGTAAATGCTTCTCTGTTGCTGTTAAGAAAACCAGTACTATTTTAAACAAAATCTTGTGTGACTTCTGACTCTTTGAAAGGTCTGGACTGATGACCTGCAGTTTCAAATTTGGTTAGGTTTGGTTTTTCAAAAGTTCTTGAGAGTGGCACATGTACTGGAACTTTATTTGCATTTTCCTAACCATTTTTTTTCAATGCACACATGGGGGACTGTAAGTAGAATCTGAATTTTAGGAGAAAGGGATAATGCCTATTTGCTGTCCCCCACTAAAACTGCACCAATAGTTCAAATATTTGAGCATTTTAATTTCTTCCTTGCTTTCTCCTTTTCTTCCCTTCTCTTTTGTACCCACTGCTTTGAGTGGGATTTTTTTTTCCTGTGTGCTTTTGTTTCCTAAATATTTGCTTTTTGCTTAGTCTTAGGCCCTGCCTGAACATTTAGGTTTCAGTTTTGAGTTCTAGCCTCTTCTGCTTTGTCCTGGCAGTGTCCTCACAGTGAGACTTCCAGGTACTGTCAGAAGAGTCCAGCTATTGTTAGCTCTGGATCTAGGAAGTGGTACAACCATATTGGAAGTAAGTCCCATCTCTTCTGAGAAAAGTAGAATGACTGAAATGTGGTGATGACCCTTCAGGCCGCTAGTGTGCAGTAGCATCATTGCAATGAAACAGCAGTGTTTAAAATATATGATGTATGGTTTTAGCAGAGAGAGATACCCTGAAAGGACAGAGGTCTTGGAAATCTTTCAAGTTAAGTTTTGAATTTCAGGGGTTTAGAAAAGTTATAAATTCCTTCTCTAAAATTCAGAGATTTAACATTGTCGTTTCAGTTTGCATAGTATATGTTTTAGTAGCTGAGTTTTACTGAGAAAACTGCTGCAATGCCTTTTCAGGGTACTTTTCTATCCCACATTACTGCAAATAATTGCTGTCTGAACCAGCCTGCTGGGTTTTCTCATGACTATCAAAGGATTCTGGGTAGGCTTCAGTGCAGTACTTTTGCAATCTATAGGACCAGCTATTCATACTGTTTTCAGCATAACAGGATCTTATTTTAATTGTAGGACTGGCATGCCTTTAAGGCTCCTATTTTTTTTTTTTAACTTTTGGAATACTAGACAGCCTAGTAGGTGTAGCTTTTGTCAGTTAAATATATGAAGGGTTTATTGTGATGGACTTGCTCTACTAGCTAGTGGGAAAGGAAGAGAATTTTTTTCTTTCTTGGATGTCGGGTGTGTGCTGTAGTGCTGTACTAAACCAACTACGTGTATTAAGAAGTTTGTTATCTTTCAACCAAGCCTTCTGTTCAGTCTAACACTTGTATTACCAAGATTATTCACTTTCCCCTTTCCTCACGTTTTGCAAGTAATCATAAATAGACTGTTTGCTAGGGTGGTAAGTTCTTGAATTTGTCATAGTTACTAGCGATAAATTATCTTTCCCATAGAGACATGGAGGGGAGGAGGTCAGCATAATTACTTCTATGCTGTGGTTATGATCCTTAGGGTGAGCTAAGTAGAAAGAAGGACCTGAGGGCTTAGAAGCCTCAGAGAAGGTGAGCTGGCAAACTTGACTATGAACCATACTTTCTCTTTTCTTGACACTACTTCCCTTTGACCAGGAAAGCCCAATTCATTTTAGAAATTTTTGTTTTTCTCTCCTTTCTGTCAGTGTGAGAGCAATATTCCTTTTTTAGAAAGCCTTTAGTTTTATTTTCCTGGCTTATATTAGAGGTTAGGTTTATAAAAAAATAAGCTGCTCAGTTTTTACAATAGTTATTAAATATAGAAATGACTATTCATAAATCTAAATAAGGCTGTAAAATTCAACCTGATTGTAAAAAAAGAATGGAAGGGATTTTTTTAGTTTATGCATATGGACTTCGTTCATCCCCTTAGTTGATAAAAAAGCTCAGCTGAACCATTATAAAGGATTCAGGTCCATAGTTCCACATTTTTGCATTAGATACCCCCAGTATGACACACAATGAAAAGCTCCCTACTTGGCAGTTACTAGTGATCAGGGTGTTCATGAGGAAGGCCTGTTTTGATTTAATGACTGTTGGCAGAAAGCCTTATTAATACTTTTAAAAGTTTGCTGATGCTACCCAGTGCACGCCAACAGGCTAAGATGGGTTCACTCAATCACTCAAGTCTGGTACTGGTGACATATCTATATCCACCACCATTCTGCTGAAGATAGCTGGAAAGATAACTCATTGGCAGTGAAGTCTGAAGTTAGGGTTTCATACTTCTGCCTTCCTGAGAAGGGCATTCTGTTGTCTTGTACTGTACCTGAAGCACTCTTTTTCTCTAGCAAAAATGTGAAATAATGGGCTTTATTTCCTTTGACAGAATTTGGCATATGGCATCTTATATGCACTGCCATCTCTCAAATGCATGATCTAATGCATTGCAATATTTTTAAATTATTTTAGAATACATCACTGGATATTAGTACAATATGGATTTAGAGTACATTATGGATACTAGTAGTCAGTCTAGTGTTAAAGTTGCAAGTTGCTTTTCTTCATTATGGAGTTCCATTTCATTGTTTTGTGCTCTGTCCTTGAAATACTAACAAGCTTTTAAAAACAGTCTGAACTTGCTTAATGAACTGCACCCTGATAATTTCAGTAGCTGCATAACGCAGTTTCACAGACAGGATGAGAAGAATCTTTCAAGGCTCCAGTAGGTCTAACTAAATCCAGCTATCCCCAAAAGAAAACAGACTGGGAACTGCATACCCAATTGCATCTGTGTTTAAAGAGGATATTACCCCAACAGTTTAAAGATCAGATTGATACGTTTCTGTCTTCTTTTTTACTGTGATTATTTCATTCCTGTTAAAGCTCTTTTGTGATTCTGTGACTATCCAGTCTTGGCAAAAGGCCGTCATGATGAGCCTTCACTTCTTGGCAGATAGGCGGTGTTGAATTCCTAACTTAACACAATGGAACGCCTGCACCAAAACTCTTATCCCAGATTTTTGTGTCAGCCTTTAAAAACACTTACATCCCAAAAGAAGATTGGGTGTGGGCAGGGTGCAGACTCCTCTGGATGCACATTAGACAGTGGTGGTGTTCGCTCTTTACAGAGATGCCTGAAAAATGCCTCCTCCTGGCCATGTCCTCAACCTAAATCCAGCCTTGTGCTTTCATATTCAGGGTCTGTCTCTCTTCCAGGCACCCTGATTCCTAGTGTCTTGGATTTTCTAAGGTATGGTGGCACAGTCACAAGAGGATATATGGACTTTTATCTATGACCTGGTGATCTGAACCTCTTTTTTGTGAAAACAGGTGTTGAAGTTGCCTATTTTGAGTGCACTGAGCTCAAGTCCTCCATCTGACGATGGGTGCCTTATTCCCCTCCTCGTTTTTGTAGGAGCTGTCTGGTTTTGGGAGCATATTGCAAGGGAAGGACTTAACCTGTTGTTGCAGGTCTTTGACACAGAGATGGTTTTGGATGTGTGAACATATGGCATATAGGAGCACATGATTTGGGGTTACAAGAGATTTTGCATGTAAAGCAGTCAATTAAAAAAGTGAAGCATGCTGAGCAATCTCTTGACTTCCCTTGCCACGTGATTTTTTCCTGTGAATTTCTTTCCAAGGCATGTGAGGCATGACTGTTTTTCTGCTCTGGGAATCAGTTGCTTCAGAGGCACGATGAGTCCCTCCCTCTATTTTAAATCTTAGAACTGACTATAATGGCACACTATTCTAGCATATACCTTGCCTCATATCCAGAAAATATGTTTTTCTCTTTCACAGAAATATGTATTATTCTTTTGGAGATATTCTCTGTATATTCCCAATCATACCATGAAAGACTAAAGCAAAGATCTCTCAGCTGGAAACTCACTATACCTGGACAATTTCTCTTTGTCTGGAAAGCACCTGATATTTCATGTATATCTCATAAAGATGATTTTACTAATCATTAATTTACTGATGCTATAAAATGTTTAAAACTTACTCCCTTTCACATAGATATGTAGCATCAGTCCTTGGTTACAGGTTAACACTAGGCAATACCTAAAGTAATTGTAAATTGTCCTGGAATTGGTTCTTTTACCTTTCACTGCAAAGTTTCCTCCTGGTCTGCAATGCCCACCCGCACATTCATACACTCATTTGGGGAGTTCAGCTGCAGGAACTGGGCCAACAACTGTTTTTTTTTTTTTTTTATATGCACATACAAACATACACATGGAGAATAATGAATATTTTGGTGAAGAAATGGTTTACAGTTAAAAACATGGTTTGAATTACACAGTTTTCTGTTTCATATGAATGTGTATCATTCCCATCAGAATGGGCTCTTTTGTAAGCTGGTACATTTGGAGTTCGCAGTTACTGCATTCATTTAGCCAGAAATTTTGTTGTATGGTTAGGGGAAAAGATGCCACAATTCTACAATGTTCCAGGAGATTGTGATGTTGCACTCAAAAGGTCTAAGTGGGGATGGTGAGAATCCCTAACCCACCCCCAAAACTGGATCTCATCAGTACTGCTGAAACAATTTGGCAACATCGTCCTTTTTTTCAGGTTACTTTCCAGCCTTCTGGCAGCTGTGTACTCTGCTCATCAAAACCATGAAAAAGACTTGTAATTCATTGGCAAGGTTTTAAATCATTTACATATGTAACTTTGAGTGTTTGAAAGGTAGTATTATAGACATGTCATTAGCCTAGGTGATAACATAATCCATAATGCTCAGTATTTTTCATTGTAAGTTTTTTTGTAAGTTTTATGTGCTATTTTTGCTAAGCTTTAACATTTTGAACAGCAATTTTCCATTTTGGATAGCAGTCTCAAGCAGATCTGGGGGTGGGGAAATGAGCTAAAACTTCTTCGATGAAGACTAAACAATGTCAAAGAACAGAGGAGGTTATATCCTCTCTTTTCTTAAAGTTTAGCAGCTTCTTACTGTGAAGAAATTACTTGATATTTAATAGGAGGCTACCTTCATGCTGAGTATTCTGCTGCTCATCTAGGGAGAGTAAAAAAATCCCAACTTGGTTAAGGTATAAGACCTTTAAGAGTACTATGGACATGACATCTGAATCAAGAGCAGAGACTTGCAAAATTTGAATGATATTTCTTATATGCACAACATAATTCACTAGGCTTTAAATTACTACACTGTAAGAAGTACAATGATGAGAATATGAGCCCTAAGAGTTAGCTAGTGCTTACAATGCTGATATGGTTGTATCTTGTCTTTACCTGTGGAAGGTGGGGATAATTCCACTGTAGGGTATGGATACAAATTAGTTTTCATGATTCCTTTATGTTCTAGCAATAGTATTAGTTTTGGTTCTATTTCTCTTTTCTAGTAATAGTACTTTATCTTATTATTGAAAAAAAATTAAATAATCTTACCCTGCAGTAAATATGCTCAAGGCAGTACATAGAGCAGCAAGAAAAAGGCAAAATATTGAATAGCTGTTTTGTAAAGGAATTCTGTTCACCCATGGCTGGTCTGGTGAGCATCCTGTGGAAAATAGTCCGAGGACATAATGCAAGGCAGTATCACATACACATATATATTTGTGTCTGTGTGCATAGAAAGACAGAAAAAAAGCAAATTTAGATCAACTTTTCAATCACTTTGCCAAATTAGAAGTATTTTTGCCTATGCCTATTTACTGCAGAAATATAGTGTTTTGAAACTGTTTTGAAACATATTGTTTCAAAAGCTAAAGTAGAATATAATATTTTCAAGCAATATTAATGTTGTTTACATTTGTCTCTAAAAATTACTGTGTTAAAACAGTTGTGTTGTAACAAAAGTCAACTGAAGGTTTATTTTGTTGTGGAAATAAAACATGAACCAATTGTGCAACTTCTGGTAGAGTTTGAATTTCCATTAATTGCCAACTGATTCTAGGACAGATGCTTCTGATAATAGTGAAGTGAATGCTGCATTAACTAAAACACACAAGTGTGCCCTCAGTAGACAAGCAGAACATTCCCACTGCTTTATCTTGCCATGCCTGCATGCTGGCTGTCAACATTCACTAGCAGTCTGTGTTAGAAGTAGGGCTCTGCTTTGGCTGTAGGAGATCTGAGCTGCTATTCCTGTGGTTTGTCTTCTGCCCAAGAATCATTCCAAGCCTAAATTTAGTGGGGTTTTGTTTTTGTTGTTTTTTTTAATCTCATTTTAGTGTAACATTCAGCCTGATAATATTAACCAAGAACATACCTGATTTTAGAGCTGCAGTCTTGACAATATTTGTACTGGAAGCAAGCTTCTGTTACTCTTTGCATTACTGATCTTTGTTTTTCTCTTGGGGCTGGAACAAAAAGTTCATGATATGGTAAGGCCTGGGAACACCTGAGTCCTTTCTATTTTTGAGAAAGAAACATTTTTAGATCAAAAAGTGTTGCTTTTATTTACACTGCTACTTAACTTGTCTAGAAATTTTAATTTTATCTTGTAGTTTCAATTTAAATTAATAGACATTTGTTAATGCTGCTTTGATCTTTTGGGGGAGTTATTTTTAGCGAGCAAAAGAAATTGTAAAATGTTATTACAATCTTAGATACAACAGTGCATGTTCTCTTAATGAATATTTATTTTCTTAAGTATTTTTTCTGTCTTGTAGCATAACTCAACCTTCAGTAAAAAAGCCTAACAGCAGGAACAGCTGGAACAGAAACTGACACAAGCCCTAATGTACTGATTTTAGTGTTTACCTACTTAAGTATGCATCCTAAATATAGCAGAACTTTTACTTATGCTTTCATACAGACTTGAAAATTGGAATTCTCAATAGGCAGCCCAACAGTCATGGTAAACACAGGATAGAGCATGGAATGTACCAGTGAGGGTCTAAATCTAGGACAGGGAGCAGCTGTACGTCTCATGGTATCAAACTTTGCTGTAGTTGAAACACCTGAAAATTTGGGTTCTAGTTGTCCACATCTTCAAAATGTTTAAAGGCTTCTCCAGTTTCTAGATCAGACTTTTCAAGGAAAAATATTGTTTGACATACCTTGTCTCCCACCTGGGCATATCTGAACCACCTGCATGTCTGATAAGGTTTCAGATAATATATCAAGGTTTTGCAATTTCTGTGCAAGGAAGAGTTGAAGAATGTAAGAGCCTATTCTGCAACTTGGAAACTAAGCAAATAGCAAAAATCTTCTTTCATAGATTTTTGTCAATATCAAGATATTCAGACAAGTCAATTGAGCTTGTCTATATTAGAGAATAATAAGAAATAGAGATATCAAAAATCTCAGAAGAATACTTCCCTATTGTGGCTGCAACTACAAGTTCCTTTACCCACTCACAGCTCTTGAATAACCCATGAAAGGAGGATAAAACTCCAAATAAAATACTAGAGAGGATTTGCATTATTTCGGTTCAAAGTATTTATTTTACTTTTTTTTTTTTTTTAAGTAGTGCCAGTTGCATATGTATGTTGGGTTTTTTCTACAAGCTGGTCTTTCAATTCCTGTTTTCTGTTTATCTCTTTAGTTTTTTTTCACTTCTGTTCTCTTGCTTCACCTCCAGTGGTCACAGCCCCTTGCTTAACTTTTCATCATCTTTGCCTTTCTATAATGCAGATTGTATTTCATATAGTCTCTTCAAATAAAAATTAAAAGTGAATTTTTATGTATTGTAATCTATAGGATCTATTTCTTTGTTAACAAGTGAAGGAGTTACCAAAATAAATCTGTGATTGATATGAATAGCTCCTGTTAACCAACTGTGCAAATCTTGACAAGACCACCAGTTTTCCAGCTAGGTTATCTTTAGAATCCATGTTCAGATGACTCCTGATATGCACAGTAAGATACTGCTCTGGTGCTTGTTTTGGCTTAAGAAAATATGGTTGTGTGAAACAAAAAGCAGTAGTCCTTTTCAGGGCCTGTGATGAGTAAGAAAGCATGAATTTATTACTTAATTAAATTTGGAATTCTTGTCAGTAAGTACCTCGTCTGCTTTGATTTGTATGATAAAATGGAAGGATTCAAAGTGTCCTCCCTGGTGCATTGTTTGAGTAGCCAGTGCTTTTTTTGTAAAGTCATGGCAAAGTAACTTCTCTAATTTCATCCCATGAATACAGACAAAATAAATGACACCTTTGTCTGTTCTGCTGCTCATGCTCAAAATTAGATTTCTGTTAGAATTTTCTGTTTCTCAAATTCGGTTATAGATGGAGCTCTTAATGGTAAATAGATTTATTTTTAAAAGTACCAAGACGTAGTGTATCCAAAACTAATGAGGGTCTGCCATCAACAGCAGTAGTGCAGATACCTTGCAAGACAGATGTTACAGGTCACCTTGAAATGTGGGGTATTTCAAAGGCTACAGCACATTGCCAACTGACTGGATAAGGATGTGGAATTGTCCATTAGGTTAATACTTTCTGGGACTTGCAGGGGTTGGCTGGAAAAGGGAGATTTGGGGAGATGCATCTCAAAGATTCTGCCAAAAGCCATGTGGAATTGGTGAATGGAAGTATGTAGAACCTTACCTTAGTTGGTGATGCTCAGTTAAAAACCAAATTGGCAGTGAGAAATATGGGGACTGGGTGTGTGGACACACTGCTGGCAAAGGTGCAAAAGGTAGAGAGCCATTAGAGCAACACATTAAGAGAAGAGGTTTAGTAAAACAAAGCAGCAACGCTCTTGTTGTAGCATACTCTCTGCTCCCTCAGGACCATTCTTAGGGCTTTATCCCAGTAACTCCAGTGTCATCCATGCCTCCATCAGTGGAGGCCAGTGCCCTCATTGCAGTGTTCCTGATATTATGCCTATAGGTTTTTCTCCCATTAAAATGCTCTTCCTTCATCTTCCCCCAGTGTGCTAGAATATTTTTTAACTATGATATTTTCTGCTTTTCTACTGTTATCACTAATGTCCGTTTGGTCTAGTACCATGACAGCTAAGCACCTGGTAGCCATATAGTCATAAACTCTATAATCGTAAAAGGATTGTTTTATTCTACACAGCAGCTGGCAGGACTTGATGTGTCTCTGTTTCTCAGCAATCAGGAGCATTTTTTTTCCCCCTAAATTTTAGTGCTGAGAATCTGAGATTCCCATGCATAACCTTGTCATGGAATTCTGTGAAGGAGTAGTTTCTGGTTCTGGATGTCCACAGACCTTAACTGCACTAAAAGTTCACACCAGAGAAAGTCAAATTAAAAAACTGCACATCACAGATCTGAGTCTACACTAGATTTAGTTTTGCGTAGTCTCATCCCTACATTTTCCTTCTGATTTTTTTATTTTAACAGTCGAGGAAAAAGGACATTTTAAGAATTTAAAGTTCAATAAATAGGTTGCTGACGCATAGCTTCCTGTTAATCAGTTGGAAATTTTTTGGAAATGCTGCAGTTTTAGTATACTTTGACAGATCTCTTTCAAAACTTCTTACAAACCTTATAAACAGTGATGAGAGATTAATATCATTTGGTGTCTTCTGGGAATGTGGTCAGTATCTGAATGAAAAAGGGAGGATTGAGAAAAGTTTCAATCAAAAGACTATTATGTGCCTTGAATATAGTTTTCTGTCAATGCTCTGCTATATATAATTTGATATTAAAAAGTGAAAAGGGAGACTGACAATAAGATACTCTGTCTTCAGCCCATAGCTGTTTTTTTTCTTCAGTGTAAGTGCTTAACTTCAATGACAAGTTTCATGCTTTTGTTGAATATTTGGTTGAGGGGTTTCTTCCTGAGATCAGTTTTAATTGAACTAAACCTACTATATTGAGATCAATTGTTAATTTCTTATGTGCACCAAGACACAGAGTCAATATTATGTGTATTAACACATACTTGTCCTATAAAAAATATTCAGAGGTTCTCAAATAGTGGCAAGATCATTATAATTTTCTTTATTCTGTGTTCTGCAAAATGCAAAACGTAAAAGATGGACACAAGAATCAGCACAAGGGTTCAGTAGGTTTTCAACAAATGACTTTTGGTACTTGTCTTAAATGAGGCTGACCTCAGTATATTAAAAAAAGAAATCAACCAACCCTGCTACTTCCTTCCAATAAAAGGAAGAACATAGGGGGCAGGCACATTCTGTGTGTTTCTTCTGCTAATTAGAAGTTTGAAGGAACTGTGCATGAAAAGCTCCCCACTGAGCTTACTGAATTTTATGTAACAGCCCTATTATCTGGTATTAGTGTTAAATGTCCATTTTCTCTCATATCCCTGAGCTGGTAGATGAAAACTTACTGTTTGGGCTTTTTATGTTGGCTTGATTGCACACAGTGCTAAGTGAATGCAAAAGTCCTTTTAAATGAGCTCAGAGCAAGGAAAATCTGTTCCAGTAGGAAAAGTGGTTGGGACTATTTTGGAATGTGTTGTTGTGGCTTTAGCAATAGTTAAGAAAAACAACCGTGTAATATTTTAGCTGCCTATGGGACTCTTCAATGAGCAAAATGTATGATGTCATTCTTCCCATCATCCCTGTTGTTTTGGGGAAGGGAGGAAGAAGGTATGGAGTGAAATTATGAGAACAGCCTCCAAGACACACTTTTGTTAGGGTTACAGCTTGAGAATACTTGAGAATGTCTTTGCTCTAATAAATAACTCTATTGCTTTGTCTGCAACTTTTCACATGCTTTACGTTCCCCATTTATTTACATTGCTTTTGGTGTTTATGTCTATGGAGGCTGCTTGCTTTAACTACTAAGATTGTCACAAAGCAGATAGTTTTCTTGGATTGTGATTTGCTAATTGAAATGTATGGCCAGAATATGTAGTGTGACGTAATATAAATAGTCAGTGCAAGATGTATATAGCAATATGCTAGAGAGTCTGTAAAAGCTGTTCTTTGTCCTTCTGTACTTCCTTGATTCTTGTGGATTTTTTGGCAAAAGCATTTTGGTGTAACAGAAGATACAAACTATATCTCATAAACAGACAGCAGAAAGCCAACTCTGATATCCTGCTGAGTTACTGCATTGTTGGTATATTTGTAATGAAAAAAAGTTAGTATTTAGATACTACCTCTGAAGGAGAGCCTGAGGAAAATATAATTTGTGCTTATTCTGAGCCCTTGTTTTGTTTTGCTAGTACTTGCAATAAATATGAGGGATTTCTTACTATGGGAAAGTATTTTGCACTGTTCAACATTTACTACTTTTATTCCCCAAAACAATTACTTGTTTTTGATTTGCCCCTAGGAGTTGCCAGTCTGGTTTGCTTGGGTGCTGCTGGCCATGACAGCTCCTGCAGAAGCACATATGTGTTTATCCTGGCCTCACCTATTCTCTAAGCAGACACTGTGACGTACCCTAGGGTTTTAAGTGATTCGGCGTGAGAGCATAAGGCTGCATGACATCCGTGCACTTCCTCACACCCTGAATCAGTTCAGATCTGTTTCTTTGCTCACCTACCATCAACCTGTGTCTTGTCAAAGCTTTTGACTGCCTTTGTGGCCCATAAAGCCAACACTTCACAAAGGCAATTCAGAGCCATCTCCGGCCAATGTTTGTCAGGCATTTTCTGTTACATCTGCTGCGGATGGTATTTTCTGAGGGAAATCTTAGACCCTAACAGGTTGAAAAGATTTTTAATTTGACTTCTAATCACTCCTAATACTCTAATGGGTTAGAGAGATTTAAGCCATTTTGAGAAGTGTCATCCACTTCTGAAATATTTTCTCCCTATGTCCCATACAAGGCCTATATTGCCATCAATTGGTGTTTGCTGCTGCATGCTCTCAGCCTCTAGGTAAAGGAGTTAGGGCTATTCTTGATAATTTTCACTACGTGGCTCAACAAGTATTCTTCCAAATAGTCTCAGTGGCCTTCAAGGGCCTTTCTTTAATCTCACCAACTGTGATTACTTTGTCTCTTCACCTTTTCTTCTTTGACAGGTGAATTGCTTCACATATAGGATGTTTGCTTGTAGAAACAGTTTTGTAAAATCATGCAGAGAAAGGAAGAAAATTAGTTAAACTAGTGAGGTAAGGTTGGTCAGAGCACTAGCTCTGAGGACAAACAGTGGAAAAGATCTTCCTTTTCCAGGTTATCCTAAATGCTGAGGGGAGGCTGTACTGCTGCTGCTAAGCTTTTGACATCTTTCAAAATTATAATGAGAAGTTTAAAACCCAGCTGGTATCCTTTAGAAGAAAAACTGTTCATGAAATATGAGCTATCAACTGAAAATAATAGTCTATTTTGAACCTGGGAGTCAAGTTAAATTAACCTCACAACTGAAAGACAAATATGATAATCTTTCCTGTTGCTCATTTTTTCCAGTTGAGGTATTTGCTGCTTAATTGTGACTGACTTTATGCATAAATAGCTTTGCAGTATTAATACATTGCTTTCTAGTAAGTATCTGGACACTTTCCCACTGAAGACTAGTCAGTGTTCTCCCGGTGCCCATTTCCTGTCTCCCTCATTGCCCCATTCAAAATGCTCTAGGTTGTGTTCAAATGGGAAAGGCATCGGTCTATGCACAGGCATCCAGATTAAGCACAGAGCTCTCTCATTTAAAGCCCTGTCATGGTGGTGCTTGAATGGTAAAGACAAAGCTTCCAGTTTGGTATTTCAGCCTGGATTCAGGAGACAGGGCTTTGCCTTGTTACAGTTTTAATGCAACTTTTAACACCAGTGGTGGAGGAGCACTAATTTGAAAGACAACCAGCATTTGCCATAGGGCACGGCCGAGCCCCTCAGCCACGGGTGGCCGGGCCAGAGCCCCGGGGAAAGCCTGGCCGAGGGAGGGCAAAACGCTGCCCGGCAGCCGGGGCTGAGCCGGGGGAACCGAGCGAGAAACAGCCCTGCGAGCCCCGAGGGGACAGCGGGAGCGGGGCCGGGGCAGGAGAGACCCGGTGGGGATGGATGGCCCTGCGGCCTGGGAGAAATTTCTGCTTCCCACCATGATTCTGTCTGTATTTGGCGAAATATAATAAATTAACTTTTTTTTCCGGGTCCGTAAAAGGCCTAGGATGTCCTTAGATGTGAACTCCACAGGTCCTTATTTTCTCTCTTCAGTGACTATTTTGTCTAGAAAATCAAATATTCAGCCTAAATATAACAGCTCAGGAGTAAGCTATGCCACTTGAATAGCTGTGGACAGTAATTCCCAGTCTTACTCTGTGGCCTACATTCCTGTGCAGAAATGCATAGGAATGTCAGGGGTTTTGGTTCCATGATGGTTGATCAGGCCAACCACACCATTTCTCACTGTTGTTTTAAATGATGTCTGTTTACATTTATATCATGATGTTTGATTTTTTGCCTTTCCTGAGAACTTAGCTGAAACCTGAAAACAATGGTAACAGGTAACCTGTGTAGGACAAAGGGCTTTTTGAAAAATAGAGAATATGAATGCTAATTTTGATCCCAAGGTATGTTTCTGGCAGAGTAGGTTAGCCCAAATGCTGTTTTGTTTTTCCGTAATAAGGGTGCCTAGACGTCTTAATCCTATCCTTCGTACTATCAAACAATATCTGGAAGAAGCCTAATAAACATGGAAATGTTTCAAACTTTTTTGTTTTTTTAGTAACAGCGTTAATTTTAGAAAACATTCTGGGCAAACTCTAGACCAGGCACAGTTGTGAGGAAATCATCAACCTTATTTGTGTTCTGCAAGGGGAAAAGAGACAAAAAAATGAATTTGTTTGGGTTATTTTGGCATGTATTATCACTCCCACATCACCTTTAACTATCAAGGATTAAAGAAAGAAGATAGCTGATTACTGCCAAAGCTCTGTGAGGAAAACAATTGGTTTCAGAGGGCTGTATTTCCATGATTTAATTCAGCATTTAGCACTTAAGTCATTGTGACTACTGTGTTTTCCTCAATGCCCCATCTTCTGAATTCTGAGCATGTGAACTGAGCTGAGGCTGCCCTGCATGACTGTGATGTGGGAGCAGCTCCCTTTCTCCAGCTGGTTCTGGCATGGAGCTGCAGTCAGGAGAAGCACGCCCTGCTTGGCTCCTGGGCAATGTGCCATTTTTCTCCTGCTGCAAGGATCATAGACAAAGTTGGCTGGTGGCCTGTTCAGCTGCATTCAGCCTGTGTCTTGGAGGAGCTGAAGAGAATGTATGCACTGTATTTTTTGGCATGAAATGTAACAGGTAAAGAACAATTTTTTAAAAAATGTTTAGTTTCTTTTTCTGGTTTTGGGAATACTTGTATATATGACTTCTGCATAGTAGTTGAGGTCCTGGTCACCTGAGTGGTGGCACGGCACAGACATCTCTGAACAAACAAACGCTTCCTAGCTTGAGACCTACCTAAGTTCTTGCAGGCCCAGCCAGCTCTCTCAGTGCAGGATTCATGACCAGAAGTCTATGTAAACATCACAAGACTTCTGGCCTGCATTTTGTACTGTAATAGCCACACCTGCTCCCCACCCACACAGACTCAGTGAACTGACAGAAGCCACTTAGTTTCAAAAATATGAATCTGCATACAATACTGGAGACAATAAAAACTTTCAAAACAGTGTATTTCCGACCTCCTTTGCTTCGGGTGAAGTGAATGTGTGAAGTCCTTGGCACAGGCTTGGTGTTTTTGTGTCATGTCTCACACAACTTGATAGGCTCACTCAAACAGTAAGGTAGGTGTAATCTAGTAGTAGAGGTTGATTTCACTCCACACTTCATGCCCCTGATCTGAGGTCTGAGAAAAACTGCATCCCATTCATGAGCTAAAATTCATGTCCTTCATTGCTTTTTGCTCAAGGCAAAGAACCTTTATAGTTTTCCAGCTGGTTCATGTCCGATCCAGCTGCTACAGTCAAAAAATACCAGTATCTGGGTAAAGTAGAGGTAAATCTATTTCATGGTGAAAATGAAAGAAGATTAAATGAGAAGTTACTCCCTTCAGTTGTTTCTGGCTATTTATTTTTTGTTTGTTTTTTTGGTTGGTTGGTTTTTTGTCTACTAGTGGAAGATACATTCTTTATTTCCCCCAAGCAAATCCCTTTGTAGATTGCTTTTCCCCATCTTTTGTTTTGTGACCTGGGCTGTGAGAGAGATGCAATTTTATGCTTGCTTCACTATCACTAATTTTTGCTGATAGTTATGCTTATTCAAATATAATAGTGTGTGATTACAAACAAGACAATGTATTTGCAATACCTGTTTCATATCTCACAGAATCTGGTGACCTTCATTCAGGTGTCTTCCTTCTGTTGTTGAGGGCACATGGCCCTGATCCTGCAGCTCTGACAGCAATATTGTATGACTACATAACCTGACCTTGTGGCTCTGCTGAATCCTTTCTGTTGGGAAGATGGTACGTTTTTTTGCCATTTCCTTCACTCCATTACAACAATGATGCTTTTGCCTGTGCTTACACCTTCATGCCTCTTTCCTCCTACCAGTTCATTTTGGCCCTGTTGTCCCTTTGTTCAGACTCAGGTTTTGTCCTTCCCCGTAGCCCTATCTCCAATGTCAGACCTTCATCCACTTCTCTTTCAGCTCCTAACCATGAGCCTCACATATGTGAAATGGATTAGGCTTCATCCTTTTTTTAAAAAAATAAAGGCATTTTTAAAGATTTAAATAACAACAACAACAAAAAAAGGCAGAATAAGTGCTCATTCTCAGACCAGATTACTTCTTTCTGTTGCTGTTCCATTACTTCCATTGCTCACCCACCACAAATATATTGCTGTTTTTATGGGTTCCCTCTCCCGCCCCTTGCTGCCCTTTCCCGTGCAGGATGCCAAGCACACAGGAAGGAAGGAGAGGAAGAAATAATAGTAGTAATAACTATGATCCAAACAGAATAAGTCTCTGAGTAATGCTGGCACCTCTCTTTCAGTATGCTTAAGTGAGTAGGGCAAATGCTTTGCAGAAGTGATCAAAGAAAAATCAAAGACCATTATGTACAGACGTCTGAGTTAACAAAATGTCTTATCACGTCTCAATTTACACCTGTAATGAGTTACACAAAAAGTTATGGGAACTGTTCATATGCACAAAACTTGGATAAAGTTCACTTACTGAATTGAGGGTCCAAGCTCTCTTCCCTATTGTATAATAGTTTTGAAGTAAAACAATACTCCTTTTAAATGATAAAATAAAAAAACCCAAGAAGGAAACTCAGCAGGAACAATGAACACTTTATATCTTTCCCCCTTCTCCCCTCTCTTAGATTTGGCAGGATCCTTCAGGAAGGGAAAACATACCTTAACGTTAACCAGCATACAGAAATTTCTCAAAATTTCTGCTCTTATTAATCTTTGAGCCAAAATTTGAAAGGGCCTTAAACTCACTCCTGCATATGATGTTCATGTACGCCTTCCTGATGGTTATCTTTTAGTGTTTTAATGAGCCCCTAGCACAGACAAGATGCTGCTAGGAAAAGAAACAGTTGTACACAAGGAATGACTTGGATAACCATACAGTTTTAAGTTTATTCTTTCTTATGTGCTTTTTCCATGTTAAACTGAAGAACTTAAAAAATGTGGCTTGAAGGATATTTTTAAAGCAGGTATTCAACTTGGATCCAGTTTTGTATGCATAATTATATACATACAGGGCCTGATGGTTATCCGAAACAGGTTTTATTGCCAAGGGACACATTCCATTATTTGTAACACACACCAGTATAAGTCTACTATGCTTACCCTTGGATTTATGTTGCTGCAGTGCTTGAGAGCCCTTGTCATGAATGAGGAGTTTATTGTGTTAGGCTCTGCAAAAATGGAGGACAAATCGATGTTTCCTGCTCCCAAGGGCAACCCTCCATAACCTATTTGGATGCCTGGCAGGATTTTTTTTTTTTTTCTCAGCTGCACCTCAGATTTAGGAGGTTTTTTCTCAAACATCAGCAAAATATAATGCTGTCATTTTACATTGATGACAATACAGTGTTTAAGAGGGCTTTCTCATATCGTAACCCCAAATCTTGATCTTATCAATAAAAGTCTTTCATAATATTTTAATCCTCATCATCAAGAAAACATTCAGGAAAATTCCAGCTGTGTGAAATGGTTAAGTGGTGTTGCTGTCATTTGTGTTAATATGTGCAATAGTGTTGAATGAAGTACAGAGTGAATTTGTTTTTCCATTGTGATTAGATTGTTAGAGCTCAAACTTGGTGGGTTCATGAAGCTCAAATTTGTTACAGGCGAGCATATAGATAGCTAAAAGGTGTTGCTGTTCCTATTTAAAGTAAAAATGAGGAGTGAAGAGGCACTATGACAATCTGTGGAATACTGGAGGTAAGGAAAGGTGGAAGGTGCATACAGGGACAGTAACTTAGTGCTCTGAAGTGGTGAGGTTCGTGTCTTCACAGCCTCTGTAGGTAATCTCTACCACTCCTCCACCGCTGCCATATGTAGGTCGCAGCTCTCGTTTCAGTTCCCGTTTCAGTTTATGCTCATTGCTTTCCATCCTCCCACTGTACATCACTGGGTATGATGACTTAGGATGCACTTGTCTCCATCTTCTCAATGATCTCCTTAGATGTATCAGAAAACTGCCATGAGGTCTCTCCAGTGCCTTTGGTTCTCCGGGCCTGAAAAAGCCCCTGTCCCTCAGCCCTCCTCAGAGGACGATGTTCCAGCCCCCAAACATTGAACTCACTTCAGTTTGTTGATATCTATCCTGCATCAGGGGTCCAAAATTAGACACAAATGGCTGAAAATGAAATCTCCCAAGTGCTGAGCAGATAGACAGAATTCCTCCCCTCCATGTGCTGGCTTGTGACCCTGTTGACAGAGCCCTCTTAACACTGTTGGCTGTCCCTGTTATACATGAAGCTACAGACATGTTACGGTGTCATAGTACTTAAGTGGTCATACTACTTAAGTAAGTAGTCACAGTACTTAAGTAGCACTATGTTGTGCTATGTAAGTAACATTGGTCTGTCCTTAAAAGCTAAAAGATCAGACCCAAAGCTTAGAAAACCCAAGTAGAAGGTGGGAAAGTGAGACAGAAAGGTGAGATTGAATTTTGAAATGCAGAATCACATTTGCAGCTGACTGTACCCAAGGTCCAGACAAATGCAAGCAACATATCTGAAAATGCTAAAGCAGGTGGGATTGCATTCTTGGCCCAGGTTCTCTTCTTCTTCATGTGTTTTCAGATGTTTGATTGAAGAAGATGTCTCTGAACATCATATATCAGTATGTATCAGTTTAATACTGCAGCATAAGGTGTGTCAAACCACAGAAGAGCAATGGGCAGAGATGGTGAAATTCCATAAAACCTGCTGTAGATATGAATCTAGCTTTTTCTCCTTGAAAACCTCTTTCAAGACTTTTTCTCTTTTTTGTGTGTGTTTTTTATTTTTTTTTTTTTCCTGCTTTAATCAGTCTCCGGACCCTATTAAACAGGAACAAGAAGAGGAAGGGGAAGTACAGAGTATCTACTTTCTACAAAGCAGACTGTATTTATTTGTTTAAGTGAGACAGAATCTCAATGTCTTCAGTGTTTCTTAAAAGCAGATTTAAGCAAATCAGCCAGGCAGCCAGCCAGACAGAATGCATTTTTAGGCACTCGCTCAAAGGCAATGTCAAGTCATATTAAGCTGAGTGCCTAGAAATAATATATGTGAGATTAAAAAAAAAAAAGAGTACTGGAAGATCATCTTGCCACAGTTGTGGATGATTATTTGATACAGGTTGAAGAGAAATTCATAAGTCATAAAAGGGTGATGAAAAATGCTTTGAAATATTAAGCTAATATAGTATCTAAGGCCGAATGCCACCTAATTGCTGCTTCTCAGACACTTTGCTAAGAATCACCTGAATATAATCAACAAAATAGCTGGTTCAAACCAGTTCTCTGGGTTTGAACACCTTCCCAGAAAAAAAAAAAAATAGTGAGATAATTTTTTACTTGTGTGGAAAACTTGCCTAAATGATTATATATTTCAGTAGATTTTTTTCATATTACCAAGTTGAAATAGCTATGCTGATTCCTCTCTTGTTTTTATATATTCAGCAGCACAAATTAAGCATCTCACCCACAAAATATAATTAATATGATGAATAACCAATTTTGTTCTTAATCCTGGATGCTGAAATGGGAGCAGAATTTTCCTCAGCTTTGAGGACCATAGAACCACTAGGGTTGGAAGGGGCTTCTGGAGATCATCTCATCCAACCCTCCTGCCAAGGCAGGGTCACCTAGAGCAGGTTACACAGGAATGTGCCCGACTGGGGTTTGAATGTCTTCAACGAGGGAAAATCCATGACCTACCCCAGCAGCCTGTTCCAGTCACCCTCAATGCAAAGAAGTTCTTCCTTATGCTGAGGTGCAACTTCTTGTGTTTTGGTTTATGGCCATTGCTCCTCATCCTGTTGCTGGGCACCACTATAAAGAATCTGGCACCATCATCTTGATACTCAGCTTTGAGATATTTCTGTGTATTGATGAGATCCCCTCTCAGTCTTCTCTTCTCCAGAATAAACAGGCCAAAAAGCAACAATTATAGGTGAAGCTCAACATTTTCCATGGCAAGATGAAATAAGTTTCCTAGTTGTAGCTAACAACAAGGTAATTAATTATACCATTTATCTAACACACTTGTAAAGGCATGCTAGGGTTTACAGAGGTTCATTTCGGTAGATGGTGCTGTTGTGTCTTAAACTATTTCCTAGGATGAGATGGAAACACTGCCCGAGGCAATAGAGGCACAGTAAAAATTCTGCCTCTAGAGCAGGCGGCCTTAATTAAGTTTGACTTGTTTTGCATTGTTTGGTTTGTTTTGGTTTCTTTTTCTTTTTTTTTTAGTTTTTTCTTTTTTTTTTTTTAATTCAGAATGGACAGGACTGATTTGGTGAGGGTTTATGTGTGTAAAACCTCTACCAAAAAGAGCCCAATCTTTGAAGTTGGTTATATGGTTAGAGTAAGGCAAAACAAACTCTGTGTGGGATGAATGAGCTGCACTACTGAGTCAGGAAAGAAAGAAAAGCTTTAGGTGTCTACTGAATTATTCGTGCTTATGGACATTAGTTGCCTGTAAAAGGATACGACCATACCTTATCTAATCATGCTTTCCATCAGACTATTTGAATGACAGCTCTGGCACAGGTTCCATAAAAGTTGCACAGAAGGGTTCTGCTAGTACGGGCATGAAAAAAAGCACTGTGCTGCACTGGAGTGCTCTGTTCTTACTTCAATACCTGACATGTAGAAATCAAAACATTTTCAAAAATGTTTGAAATCAAAACATTTTCAAAATCAGAAAGATTTTCTTTTGGGCTGGGAAAAAAAGCCTGAAGGCATGTGAGCCTGCAAACATGAGATTATTTCCCCTCCCCTGCTCCCCCTCTCCCCCTTAGTTTTTCTTAGAAGCATTTCCCCACTGGATCTCAGGCTTTCAATAGTGCAACAGAGTAGTGATACGGTCTGAGAGCCATTCTGGTCATTTCTGTTATGTTCCCCAAAGCTTTTTTTGGCTTTTGCACAGCAGATAGCAATTCCTGGATCCCAGTTCTGCTGAGCCAGCTGGGCTCTTACAGCCTGTTTACAGCTGGGAGCTGTGCTGCTCAGAGTCTGAGGACAGTAAGAAATATTGGCCCTCTCAGGATAGTGGGAGGTAAGGCAGCCTTAAGTCAGCAGAAAATTAGGGCAGCGTTATCTTACAGTCTAGGTCTGGGCCAGACTTAGCCATGTAAGTAGCCTTACATGGTGGATAAACTGGAGGGATTTGATCAGTTTAATGAGCAGCAGCATCTTTTTTTTTTTNAATTAAAGTAGCAGACTGCTGCCCCACAGCATGCTCCCAGATGGCAGCATGATCTCTAGGCCAAGGTTTCCATCTGTTTTCTTGTAGGCGATCCCTGGAGCAAAAGAAGTCGAGTTACTATGGTGACTTGATACAGGACGAGTGGATATCACAAACACAAAAGCTTCCCATTTGTTGAGTATCTCCTATCTTTTCCATTCTGAGGAGCTGATTCTATAGTCTAGCTGAGCCAAGCTGTTTTGCTTAATTCCTCACAAGCAAAAAAATATTTATTTATATGTCACATCTGTCTGGTTGCCATTCCCTGCCATGAAATCCTCTCTTTTCTATATGCTATTAAGCACACTTGATCTCTTAACCAATTTTTAAGGCCAGAGAAGATGGTTGTGGTTCAGAGAGAACACTTCACTGGAAGCTGCACACCTAGCTCGTACCCTTGTATTGTGAGCAGAATTTCCTCTTGTGATGCATAAGAATTTACATTAGAAAAATGAAGACATGTGATGGTATTTTGCTCTTATTACATATGTAATGTATCACTGACAAATCTTATAAAGCCACAAAAAATGGTATAGGTTTTGGTGGGAGACATATGTAGACATGCCAACATGGTATTAACCTGAACACTTTATTTCTTAAGTAGCTTACATTTTTATGGAGAAAAGCTGCTTTACAACCCATTTAGATGAAGATTAACTTGTTTAATGTTTAATTTCATTCCCAGTAGAGCAGTGATTGAAATCTATTTAGTCTGAGACAAATGCAACAGCAGTGTTTTGCCTTAATTTGAATATTGCTAAGGATAAGGGACAGAGACTCTTGAAAATGAGTCCAAACAGTCAACTGTTTACACAATACTTGAGTCACTTGGTTGGACTGCCATCTTCTTATCTTTGCATGCACAAGACTATTCCAGTCTTCTCAAAATGAGTCTTAGGAGCCTGGATCACAACTCTAAGCTCTAGAGAAGACTGAGCATGCCTAATTAAGTAGCTGTTGAAATGAGACTAGCCACAAACATTACAGAATTTATAAATAGATGACTGCATATGAGTCTAGTGTAGCAAATCTCAAATTCTTAAAGTAGATTTTGCACTGTTTTACATTCACAAGTCTTGTTGGAATCTGGTGACATAAGGCACCGCTTGCAAGTAACCCATGTTTGCAAGGAATTAGTTACTGGTAAAGCCAGCCACTCTCATTTTTCAGGTCAAAATGTTGCCTTCCTTAAAATTCAATGCATCTCCATAATGTGTATGACTGATCACCTTAGATAGGGAGCCAGACTGTTCCACATTTAAGCAATTATTCTCTTTGGCCAGTACTGGTTTTCTAGAAGGATGCCTGGCTCCTTGAGTTCTTGCACGCTGCTCGAGTTCATGTCTATGCTTGTGATTGCTCTTTTGCCCCTCTCAACCTCAGAAACAGGAGTAGGACAAATAAAATAACTTGAACAAAGTAGTTGTATAGTAGTTTCTGGTTTTTATAGTACTTTATTTTGGTTGCAAATCTTCCAAAAGAAATCTTTTGAACTGAAAAAATAACCATAAAAGGTTGGAGGAACAAAGCTAGATGTCTCTCTCAAGCAGTTTGAATATGTTGTGGCAGTGATGATAAAGTCATCATTTACCTTTTGACTTCCTTTTGTGGTTACCACAGGGATGCAGCTGTTGGGTCTGCTTGGCCCTACCATCCCTACAGCATAGGCTGGCATGCTCAGGTGTCATCTTAGTTCCCAGCAGGTGATTTATTCTGGTGGCTGTTCTATGACAAGCTGATGGGCAGGTGAGATTATTTCAATCCTGCAAAGAAGGGAAGGTATAATTCCGGCCATATGTCAGGGCTATGTGCATAGAAGCAAGTGGAAGAGGGGCCATGGAAGAAGGGAAGAAATAAGTGATTGAATCAGAAGCAAAGAGGACTGAAATTTATCCAAAACATATCGCCTAAGATTTTGGTAGTGCCTCCATTATTGCTAATGATGAGGCTGGGATGTTTGGAGTTGCACTGATTGGTAGCTGAACCTTCAGAAAGGGAAGTGGGGAAATGCTCTCATCTATCAGGATCTGATTATTCGCAATGGAGTCTGACAGCTGTGAGAGTACATGTGTATAAATCAGTCAGACAGAAGAGGAGTCCGACAGTAATTTTATTTTGCTGTGGCACAATGTGAGAACTGTCATCTTGGAGTCTGAGCAGCACAGCCCCTGCCATGTGCCAAGCAAGCCTGTATCATTCCCAAGACATTTCTCTCCATGCTCCCACTCTCTGTTGTGGCCCTAGGGCCTTCCTCCTTGGAGCTTCCCTCCTTCTCCTTCCTTTGATTTCTGAGAGAGGCAGAGAGCAACGTTTACCTGTCCCCTTTCTGAGCTGCATGGATTTGAGAACATGGCTGCATTTATTTCCTACATTGTCATGTCATTCCTCTCCTTCCAGTCCTGGGAAAGGCCGCAGGGAGAGGAATAACGCTGGCCTTTAAAGTGGAAGTCACAAGAAGAAGATAATTTTTTAGAAACAAAATGTATCCCAGAAAACTAGTCTGGGCAGGATTGGGAGTTGGAGCTGGGGTTACCAGGATCTCATGACAGACTCTCCTGTCAGCATCTTCACTTGGGTGTCAGATGGACCTGAAAGCAGACTCAATTTGTTTTATATTTGTTTAATCAGACTTGGAAGAAATAATCCAGATGTGTATCAACTTCTAAATGTTTTTTCTCAGTGGGTGAGAGTGGGATTCAGGTTTCCTGTTTGGAAACTCACTGTAGTGAGTTAGAGGTGCCATAAACTGAGTAGACTTTCTGAGGTGACTGATTCAGCTTATTTATCTGGCAATATGTAGTACATCTGCCAGGTCTTTAACCTGGGTTTCAAAGTGTCAAGTTCTAGTACATGGAGAGCATACACAATACCCCCTCAGAAATTAGGCAAGGCCTGACATTCTTTTTTAAGGGATGAAAGTGATGTAGGGAAGCAGAAGAGATAGAAGAAGAAAATTATTTTGGTATCTATTGTTACCAAGGTGGGAATAGTTTCTCTGAAGAGACACTAAACCTCCACTTATTTAGAAAGTTTCTAAGTGAAGCACTGCAGAAAATGTTGAGGAAGAAGAAATAGTTCTGATTTCTGAACCTTTCTGTAACAAGGAATTGTTTCTCACCCCTTCACACTGACCTGAGGTGAGGCACAGACCAGTGGGTCAATTCACTTGAAATTGTAGATCCACTTGGGAAATTTCAGGTTGTGATCAATGGACAGGCTGCATGATTCTCTCATGTGGATAAATAAATGTTTAAAAAGCCAGAAAATTAGTGCTATCTTCAGTAACAATGCAGTAAAACTGCTAAATTGCTTCTAGCATACACTGTGGATAGGCCACTTAAGTAGAAAACAGCTCAAGTTGACCACCTCAGAAGCTCTGGGGATGCAGAAAGTATTCTGACTGGCATAAATTTGCCCAGAAAGAGAGAGCTTGTCATTTTTATGAGCTCTTTCTCTCTTCCATTCCTCCTCATCTCTCTCCCTCTCTCTTTTAGTGGTAATTAATCTGTGTAGATTACTCACTAGGATGGTGCTCTGTTTTTCCTTGCTTATACCATCCTAAATGCACGTAACACTCATCTTTGTCAGCCCTGGGGTTCATAAAGTGCCGAAGAAAATAATGGAGTTTAGTAGCCTCTCTCCTTTTCCTTTTTAATGCGCAAATAGTGAGAGTTTCTGTGTCTGTGCATATCTGTGCAGCCCCATCCCATTGCTTTGGTAGACACCTACTATCTCCTTGGGGCATCAGGGACTTAGCAAATGGACCTGAGACTACAGACATGGCCTCACCAGTCCCCCACCCCTGCCTCTTCCCTGATGTTTTTTGTGCTTGCACTACTCTTTCATGCAAATGAGAAGCCCCAGATCCATTCAGCACCGCCTCCTTTATTAGCCTTTGTAAAAGAAGTTGAGAAGATTTCATTACAAGTGGAAGGGACAGGCGCTGGGGTAGGGAATGGTGAAGAGGTGTAGGCAGAAGCATGAGGGCAAGGATGGCAGGAGATCAGGCTCTGTGTGTTGGGTTGGGCTGGGGATGGTTCTGTGACTCCCCAGGTACAGGGCTGTTTCAGGTGCCACGCTGAGGCAGTTATGCAAGAACCACATGCGATGTGAATGCATCGCTTTTCTGGGGAAAAAGCACTGAGGGCTCAGCTCTTCCAAACTTCAGTCTAGCTTTGACTTCTCCCATCCAATTATCCAAGTTTCTTCTAGTGCATTCTTCTAGTGCTAGTGCATTGTGAATAGCACAATGCTTGACTGGAACTCCTTACTTTCTCCAGCACAAGAAAATGTACAACTTCTCTTCTTGCTGTTTCTACTGCCCAACATCCTGCTGCCAGAAATCATGTGCTTAATGGATCTGCCCTTCCCACTTTCTCTCCTATATTCTCTTGTAGCTGTGATCAACAACCCAGCTTGCTTCATATAATCACTCTCTTCTTCTCTGGAGGCATTTTCCGTCTTTTCTCAGTTTCTTGGGCTGAACACTGCTGTGGAAGACCTGAATGACTGCAGAAAATGTTATTTACATACATTTATTCTCATCGGGAAAACCTGCAAGTTGTAAAATGTATATATGACTGCTGGCTGAGGCCTAAATTGAAAATTAGCCCCCTGCGTAGCACTTCCCCACTTTGCCCAAATAGCAGAGGGCAGAGAAACCTAAACAATTATGAGTGTTCTGTTTACATCTCAGGGGGTGTGGGGAAGACAAGGAGGGCCAATGGGTAAACCTAAAATATATTAGGTTTTAATGCATTAATAAGCTTGAGAGGACTTTCTCCTGAAAAGGGACCAGAGTTTCAGGCCAATTAACCCTAATGGTGCCTGGGATAGATTCATCTCCTTGTGTGCAGTAGTTGCTGCCAGGGCTGAAGTGGAAAGATTAAGGTGGACAGGGAAAAAGAGAAAGAGATGGTTTTTTGCAAGTGTTTGGCAAGCTCTGGCACAGAAAAGATTTCTTATGGGTTTCCTGGGAGCCAAAGAACAAAAGCAGTTGCCAAAGAATCACCTTTAAGGGAGATTCTTGGTAGAATGTATTTAGCTCTCTGTGTTAACCACACTTCCTAAAAAGCTGATTTAACAAACTGAGGAGAGTGGCAGGGAAGTTATCACTGTTTTTAGATTGAGGGCTGGATTGCTGCCTGACTGGCTGAGGGAAGAGCAGTTGATGGCAGGTAGCAGAGACCACTGCAGGAAAACATCATGACTACAGATCCTCTGAGATGACTCTGGACTTTGCTATTTGCCCAAAATGACAGCTAGGAGGCTTTAGCATTTCTCTTCAACAGAAAAAAACCCAAACAACATAGATTGTCATTAGTGCTATACTTCAGGGACTTCCTCCTTCCCCAGTGGAGGGTCAAGGCAGTATTCTTTTAAAAACTTCTTTAAACGTAAACTATATTCTTGTTCCAGGCAGGAGGGCCACACACACATGTAACTTTGCAATAGTGTCCAAAGATTTTACATGTCAAAACCCTCTTGCTGCACAAGTGAAAGGGAGATGCTTGTTCTGCACATTAAGTCCATAATGAGAGACGTGTGTGTGCAGAGTGGGGGGCGTATTTGAGGAAATTACAAAATATTTCTTGAGTTAAGTATGTTTATGAAACATTTCGATCAGGACCAGTTATACACCAGCGATTCCCAACCACGTTCAACCTTTTCCATAGCACTGCATGCTGTTTTCTTGTCTCCCATCTTGACAGAAACCCCACCATACTGTTACTGCCCCTGCCTTCCTCCACCGCTGTCAGTTTGAGAAGGTGCCAGTTGGAAAGACTTAGATAATCAGCCAAGCAAAGCACATTAGTTTGGTCTCTCATCTCTAATGTTGGTGTTCAAGCCAGAGACGTTATTTTAATTGGGACCCAGTGTGAGAGATAAAATTTTTTTTTTTTTTTAGAAAGTGGTTGCGTTAACTTTGAGATTAATGCTAAGATTGATTAAATTTAACCTGGACACAGATTTGAGTTTCAATCACTCAAAAGTGGCTTCCACAATACAGAAGAAAAAAAAAATTAAAGCAGACAGAGTATGGGATATGTCAATCTCAGCTATTCATTTTTAGGGTATTAGAGGAGGTGAATGTGTCTGGACAGTGAAAGGAGAAGAATGGCCTGGCTTTGGAAGTACTTAGTTTCCCAGAGAATTTCTGGTACACTTAAATTTTGGATGCTAAATCTTCCTGAACATCAGACCTACGGAGTACGGAGTACATCTGCATTACTTGCAGCATTGAATGAAAAAATCTAGAGTTCCTATTCTCATGCTGGTTTTTTTTCTCTCTTTGCTTCATTGTAAGTGATTAAAACCAACTGACAATACCTCCTCTCCCTCCTTCTTTATTAATTCATTATGAATTCTGTTTTCTGGCTGACATCAGTTCACTGTCATGGTTCAAAACTCTTCCAGTGCTTGGTTGGCTTGTTGCTTGCTTGCTTGCTGAAAAAAGTGTTTATATCAGGATTTTTGGAAAGAATCAAAATGTGATGTTATAGGGAGGGAGGAATTATTTTGTTTTGTTTCTACAGAACTTGAACTTTGAGATATTTACATTGTCTTATATGTGATTCCTATCAAGAAAAAATAATACAAATTGTTCAGATGGCTTTTTTTCTATTCATTTTTTTGTTATATTTTTCACAGAGTATAGGATGGCATTCTGTGCACACACTTAGGTGGGATGTCTGGCCGGTTTGCCAGAAGAGTACAACATCTTTGAGAAAAGTCTCAGACATTCCTGTGATCCATTTTTGTTTCTCCACTTGAGTTTCATGCCCATCTCACAGTCACCAGCTGCCATATGCAAATCCTTTCTGATTATTAGGTTTCACCTTAACGATGCCTTCTGCTAAATGCTCTGTGCCTGAAGTAAGCTCACATGTCTCAGTCTGATCCCCTAAGTGTTCTACATAAGGAATGAGCTCTCACCCAAGTGTCTAAATCTTGAAAATTCAAGTCTTTTGTCAGAAGTCTTTGTACTGGAACAAAGATGACCTCTCTATTTTGTGAATTCCATGAAAGCATTAAAAAATTAAGAATGTAACTACCAAAGAGCATTCTAAGTCTCACCTTTGCCTACAACCTGATATGTTTGTGTAAAGACATTAGATATCAAACTGGTAATGGTTTTGCATGCAAAGCAAGGGAATATAGTTAATGTCAGAGACAAGTGAAAAGTTTTAAGACATAAAATTATGATTTTCTCTTACTCTTCCCAGTGTCAAAGGGAAGATTATTCTCTAAAAAAAAATAAAAAAAGAGACTACTGGTTGGCAATTTTATGTATCAAAAGATGTTCCATCTACAGTGGTATTTATACTAAAAAAAGCAATTTCATATATTACATCACTAACTTACACTAATCATGTGTAGTCTAAGAAAATTTCTAGAAAGCCAACAAAAAATGTGATTATGACGATTCATGACTCACTGCACTGACTTCATTCTGGCCTCTTGCACATAGTGCCTAACCAGAGGTCAGTTGGAGAAATGATGTTCGAAATAACACCATTAGTCAATCAGAGCCTTTTGCTTCAACTCATAAAAAGACTTGGTTCCTGAAATGCAAAAGGTACAATAATGGGAAGTCCTAACTAGTTTATAACACTATTCTCCTTTCTGAGTATGTTCTGAAAATGCTTGAGCATTCCAACTCCCAATGGATTTGATGTTGTTTGGTACCTAACTAAAGGCAACTTGCTTCTTGGATAGCCAACTTAATTTAGAATGCATTACCTACGCTCAGATTATCTGTCACGGGTTGAGATTGGTATCTGGCCACATGGGCAACCAGAAAATTCAGACGTTTAAGTCTTTAGAGTGTCTCTTTCTGAGATGTCCTTGCAAACAACTACTTTTTGGGGGGAGGTTTCAAACTGAGGCTCAAATGCACTTCATTGAATATCTATCTTTCTTTTCTTTCTTTGTTCAACAGAATGCTATCCATGTTTTACTGTGTCCAGCTGGCACACCCTCAGCATGCTGATTTAATTTAAAAAATCACTACCCATTGTAGAAGCCAGATGTAGCTGAATAGCAGAGTTTTGCTCATAGTATGGTTCTGGTGCCTGAACTGTTCCAAGGACCATTACTGCAAACAGTGCAGTGAGTACTTCCAGAGTAGAGAGAGAAGGCAGGAAGTGCTGCATCTGTGATGTGCCTGAGAGCAGGACTGTGCTTTGATGGGGGGGCTTCTGTCATCCTGTGGCTCTAGACCTTGAGATTGTTCTTCAAACATACTGTTACTGGGACTCACTTAAGTTGTTGTGAATTCCAAGCCAGTAGCAAATTGTACGGGCTTTCAGGCATCATCCCTGCCCAGTCCCGAACTTGCTGCTACAAATTTGTACCTGGGGAGCAGGCAAAAGGGCTATGGACAGCTTGCTTTCAAAAACCATAGAGCAGCCATCAATATAGTGAAGATCCTCATAAGCTTATGTTGTAGTTTGACTTTGCAATACTCTCAACTCGGACCTGGCAGCAAATTGCAGTAAGGAAAGTACCATTTGCATTAAATACACCACTGTGATTTTTGAGCATTGTTCATGATGTCCAAAGAATTGAAAACTGGAAGGATGCTTGTCAACAGATTACAGTAAAACTGATGGCTAGATAATTCTATCCCTCACTTCCCTCACTTTTTACAAATAGGTTTTCTGGCTATTCATCCTGCTGTTTGGGTGGGAAAGAAATGAGATTATAAAGACAGCTAGATGCATATAGTAGAAATGAGGATAAGAACTGATAAGGGTAAAGATAAAACAGTCTCAGGTAAGACTTCCACAGTAGAAACTTTGCTTTGGTATAAAATGACAGTCACCCAATATCTTCCACTCAGAAAGAGCTTGTCACCTAAACAGTATATAGAAAATAATGGCTACAGGTGAGAGCATAGGATTGATCATGAAAGTACTTGAACTTTGTTCTTGGCTTTTCTAAGTTGTTTTGGATAAGTAACCTCCTCACTGTTTAAATCCCTCACCTGCATTTTAATAATATGTAAGCATCCAATGTTGCTGCCTGTCTTGGTTAAACTTACCCTTTACATTTTGAAAATGCTTATGTCTCTTCTTTCCCTGTCTAAACAATCTCATGCCTTTGATTTTTCCTAGTAGGTCCTGTTTTCTAACTGTTTTGTTCAACCTCTTTGCCTTTCTCTGGATTCCTTCAACCACTACGTAAAAATCTGTGACTGTGGTGGGCATCTTAGCCCAGCTCAGGCCACTCCCTCTGAGGAGGGAAGAGCACTTGCTAAGGAGCTGAAGTGCCCCAACTAGGAAAAAAGAGAGACTGGGAAGGTAGAAGCTCTTAGACCTGACTATTTTCAATACCTTCTATGGAAGTCTTGATCACCAGATGCTAATGCTAAATCATCAATTGTAAGCATTGCTGTCACCTCTTTCAAGCCTTATTTGTGTAGCTACAAGCACCCTCCACAAGCTTTCTTTTGCCTTGCTGTCATCTTAATTGATGTTCTCTAAATGACTTTTTTTGGAAACACATGGTAAACTAAATTTACAAAACTATTTTGGCTATATTAGGATCTAATGAGATTGTATTACCTTACTTTGTACAGAAATAATCCAGAGATGGACTATTCAATTTTGTAGTGGCCTTCCATGCGACAAGAGGCTCCTGGAACTGTAAGGGAATAGATACCAGCAAAAATGCTGATTAACTGCAGTGCCCATAGCAGTGCTTGGCTGCTTCAGATGCAACATGCCTACTCTTTCTCTCAGCCCCATGAATATCACCATCTATTCTAAAAGTAACTGATGACTCTCCTTTACCAGACTGTTCTTTCTCTTGTATCCCCTGTACTACACTAAGCAGGTCAGGCATTGCAGTCACTGGTGTTTGCTTGAGATTCATCTTTGAGATGTTGTGTGTAGTTTTGCCCCTACGAAAAAAAGAGAAAAATTTATTTGAAACTTTTTATCTTGGGTCTTTCTGCTGCATTGTTTCAGGACTAGCCGAAACTTAGACATATCCTAAAATAGAAGCTATGAAAAATAGACATTGTAGCAAACTTTTCCTTTGCTCTTACTGAGCATCCAAGCAGCACCACCTTGAATGCTGCCAGTGACTGCAGGGATTTCAAAGAAGTTCCTGGTGCCAGAGAAGGGAACAGGTCTGGTTCAGTGTGGTGGTTTGACCCTGGCTGAACACCAGGTGCCTATCAAAGCCATTCTGTTTTTCCTCTCCTCAACTGAACAGGGGAGAGAAAATACAAGAAAAGGCTCATGGATCAAGTTCAGGGCAGGGAGAGATCACTCTCCAATTATTGTCATCAACAAAACAGCCTTGACTTTGGGAAATTAGTTTAATTTATTACCAATCAAATTAGAGTACGATAATGAAAAATTAAACCAAATCATAAAACACTTTCCCCTCACCCCTCCCTTCCTCCTGGGCTCAGCCTTACTCCTGGTTTTCAGTGCCTCCTCTGCTCCAGCAGCACAATGGGTCAGGGAATGTGTGCTGTGACCAGCTCATCCCATGCTGTCTGAACCACTCCTTCCTGCACAGAAGGAGGACTCATCACAGTCTTCCCCTGCTCCAGGGTGAGGTCCCTCCCATGGGGTGCGGTCCTACATGAGCTCCTCAAGGTGAGTCCTTCCCACAGGCTGCAGCTCTTCACAAACAGCACAAACAGTGTGAGTCTCTTCCAGGGGTGCAGTCCTTCAGGAAAAGGCTGCTCCAGTGTGTGTCCTGCATGGGGACACAAGTCCTGCCAGCAAACTACTTCAGCATCCTCACTCCATGGGGCCACATGTCCTGCCAGAAGTCTGCTCCAGCACAGGCCTCCCACAGGGTCACACCTTCCCTTGAGCACCCACTTACTCTGGCACAGGGCCCTCCACGGGCTGCAGGTTGGTCACTGCTCCTCCATGGACCTCCATGGGCTGCAGGGGCACAGCTGCCTCACCATGGGCTGCACCACGGGCTACAGGGGAATCTCTGTTCCTGTGCCTGGAGCACCTCTTCCCCTCCTTCTCCACTGACCTGGGTGTCTGCAGGGCTGCTCCCCTCACTCCTCTCTTTGGCTGCTGTTGTGCAGTGTTTATTTTTACCCCTTCTTATTTACATCATCCCAGAGGCACTACCAAGGTAGTTGCTGGGGATGGCCTTGGCCAGCAGCAGGTCCATCTTGGAGCCAGCTGACATTGGCTCTGTTGGACACAGGGAAGGTTCTAGCAGCTTCCCACAGAAGCCACTCCTGCAGCCCTCCCAGTACCAAAACCTTGATATGTAAACCCAATACACTCAGCAAGCAGATGCAGAGTCAGGCCTGTTGGAAGGGATCTGGTAAAAACATGGGCTACAGCTGAAGCAAAGATAGGGGCTGGATGGTAGGGAGCACTGAGGAGGAAGAAGGAACTGAAGGAAGGTTTCACATCTACAGCAAAAAAGAGAGACGCAGCATTAAAAAGAGCACCAAAATGCTCTTTCCTGCTCTTGTCCCTCCCTTTCCCATTTTCTTAAATTCATCACCGGAAAAGTGAATTCTGCATCAGCTCATGTGTGTTCTGGGCATATGGCATCCCTGCCTTTCCCTAAAATGCTTGGGGAAATGCCCTGAACTAAGTCTGTATCCAAGAGCATTAAGGGACAAATCAACTTTGTTTGTGAAGGTTTCTCTTGGTGTGAGCTTCTTCATAAACAACAGCAACAAAACTTTCCATTGCTTTGCTTTAGCAGGTTTACTTACAAGGTATTTTAGTGTGGAGTAGCAAAACAGCTATTTTCATGCTGTCATTATTTCTTTTTTTCAGTCAGGATACTTTTTATATCTATCATTCGAGTAAGATATTCTAGTCTTCAGTCCTTACCAAGAGAACCCAGAATTTCACGGTACAAAGAGGTATTGCTATCTTAAGGTTTGCATTTTCAAGTTTAGCTTTACTGCAAAGTACTGTATATTCTTCTTTCTGGAGTCTACATTCTTGTTCATGTATACAATATGAAGCCTCTGTTTCATAAAAATAAATCTTAACCAGCTGTGATCATGAGATAAACCCTGACATTTGAATTGCCTGACTTTGAAAATGATTGGAAAGCACATTTTATGCTTGAGTCTATAGGTATGGACGAGTGGAATAATGAAGAAGTTAAATGATAGCCCAATTTAAAAATCATTGTTTGCTATTTTCTCAGATTATCTGTGTTCGGAGAATGATTAGGGAGTGGAAGAACTTCCTTCATCAGCCACCAATACAATCCAATACATCCCCAGCCAGAGAGGGACAACAGTAGGAATGCCAGTTATGCTGCCTCCGGGGAGAGGGAATGTCATTTCAGAGAGAGCAGGGCAGGAGGACATCAGCACATAACCACTCTAGCAGAAAGTCTATATGTTTCTGAGCACAAAGCCATTTGTAACTTTTAATATCGAGGCCACCAAATAGAGTGGGAAGTTAGCTGCTTTTGATGCAGCAGTCAAAGGGTCAAATTCTTTTCCCTGCTGCTCCAGCGTAGCTCTGTGGCAGTCTGCTGGGCTCCGCCAGTGAAACTGAAGAGGAGGATTTGGCTTGCAGCCTGGTTTTAATCTGCACGTATGGTATCAATTTTGGAAGCATTTTCTGGTTGTCCTCACAGTTATAAAAGGGTAGAGAAATATATTTCTTCTCTTCCCCATTAAAACCAGGCTTTTGTTAACTCATTTGTGTTAATTCTCTACCTGCAAAGTGTAATGCTTAGCTTCATCTTCACTTTTGCCATAGGATAGGCCTGTCCATTAATAAGTACCTCTGCTGTCTATCCTAAGGGAAAGGCTGCCCTGGAGAAACTAGATTGCCCCAGCAGATTCCAGTTCTCTCCTGCACACCTTGCTGATACTGAGTCCATGAGGATACTACTCTATGGATCTCTCTTCTGATCATAGGCACTGGAGCCTCCTGTCCATCAGTTGTCTTCTTCCTTTTTCTCTTAGCATGTTCATCCAGTTATTGTTTGTTCAGAGATGAGGAGTTTTGTGGTATATGGGCTGTTGGCAGCAATTGTGTACATTTTCAGGTGGTTGCTGAGAGGGAGTACCTCCTTATGTTCACCAAAATCTTTGGCTCTTTTGATGAGTGCAGGAGCCATCAGCCATGGATAAGTGTCTGACTCCATTAATGAGCACTGCTCCCCTCAGAGCTCCATCTCAAGCACTGTCATAACTTTTTTAATTGCTGTTTTACTACAAGGTTTTTCTGCATATTCCTTAATTGTGGTTCCTTCAATGTTTTATGTCACCTCTTTTTTTGGGATAGACACTACTTCCTCCTGTTTCTGAAAAGGAGCAGAATCTCTCCCCAGGACACAGGACTGCAAGAAGCTGCCTGTAACAAGGACTACAGTTTTCCCATGTAATTGTAGAGAGCATTTATGTTTTCTTCAGAATCTGAGGAAACTTACATTTGAGAGGCAATTAAACCTTTACAGTAACATTTGCCCCTTTTTTTTGCTGCTTTCTCATTTAATTACTGATTTTTCTTCCCTTGCAATTGCTTCTTATTTTATGTGTCATTCTGCCATCTTTTTGCACTCTCCCCCTTTTTTAACCTCTTTCATCTACCTTGGCACTCAGTTAGCACCCAAAATCAAAATTCCCATGTAGCTGTACAGACTTAATGACTTCTTGGCTCTTTTAATAGGCTTAAAAATCTTCCTTAGCATAAAGTACTTCAAAAAATATCATAAAATATTCATGTAAGGGGCAGCTGAACAACAGTGGCAGGCTGAATGTGATGAACTTAGCTTTAAGTTTTCTTTGAAATTTGCTACTGATTAGTTCCTAATACTAAGAAATATCAAGAAATAAAATTACTGCAAAACATAGAAGATGAGAAAACTGAAGCAGGGGGATGAGTCACAGTTGTTGGGTGCAGAGTGATAAGGGCGGCCCTGTCATATATGAGACAGTAGGCAACACAAGCCACCTGGAATTTCTGCTGACAGCTGTCCATGTGTGCCAGTACTGTTATTGTAGGTTAACAAATCAATGACGTTCTCATTATTTCCAGCAAATTAGAACTGTAATTGCTTCTAACAATTTCCCTAGACTCCTTGACCTGTAACATCAGTAGTTCATAATGATTAAAATAAGAAGCAATGCAGCAAGTTCATCATGCTTTCTAGAGCACAGCGCTGCTTTGGTACTTTAAACAGAATGCATAAAATCTGTGTTGGGCTAGTTTAGATTTAGCTCTTATAAAAGACAGATCTCTATCTGCTGAAATTACTGAAATTACCTTCTAACATACTAATCAGGAAAACAAGCTTTAACACCCACAGATCACTATGGCTCTGTCTGTAATTCAACTGAGAATACCTGTAGGAGGTTCTCTTTTAATAAGATGAAAATAGATGACTATCTAAAACTGTTCGCTGATTAGGATCATCATGGTCTTATCTTAATTTGGCTGTTTTGCGTGTTGAAGGTGAGAAATACCCTGTTTTGGAAATACATTCTCTATATTCAAACTGACTACGGAGACAACTCAGATCCTTCATTTTTTATCTCCAACATCAGCGTTTTAAAAGATAAATCTATCATTTAACTGAAAGAATATAGGTTTTTGAGTCTATCAGATTTGTTCTGGCTATCTACTACCAATCACTATGGCAGTTCCAGCTCACAAAAGTCTTTTGCTTTATGCAGTAGTTTGATCATGACTGTAAGTATGGACTTTTTCCCATGATTTTCGTGTTTAATTTTGGGTAGTGGTAGCAACAGTGGGATATCTTAGCTAATCAGGCTTTTGAACACAAGCCTTGTGTGTCTGGGGTTTATCATTGCACCATTAGGGAAGTTCTGGCCATTGCAAATTTATATCTGCATGACCCAATTGACAATAATTCTGAGTAACTCTGGAATAGGTTTATGACATGTCCAGAACTTCAGACTTGAAGTACTGCACAACACACTGTCAGTTTATAAACACTGGTTTGCTAAGTCTGTGCATAAGTCTTGCACTGATAGTGGGTTAAACAAGGCTATTGAAAAAGTTTCTCTGAGTTTTAAGGATTTTTATGCAAGGGATATTATGAGAGCATATTTAAATTTGTATCCTGCAAAAAAAAAAAAAAANAGGGCCAATTAAAATGTAAAGAAACCTATAGAAAATAAATTTAGGTAGTGCCTTCACACATTCAGGGTTAGATCAATCAGGCAATGTAATTATTAGATTGGATTCGTCCAATGAAAATGAGATGCCTCTGTACTGTATGGCTGACCTCTTTTTCACTTGCCCTGTTGAGTAGCTTAGAAAAAAGCCCACAACTGTGCTCAACAAATATGTTTGTTTGGTTGTACCAAGCTTTTGTTCCAGCAGTGGAATTCATTAAAACAACATGTTCTGTATATTGCCAGCAGGTCATCAACGCATGATTGAGTCAGATTCCTGACCTTTACTTTCACTTGCCAAGTCTGCTAGATTGCCTCATCCTGGGGACTCTTAAAATATATATCATTAACAATATACCTTGCCCTGTTTTTCTTATAACTGAGGTGTACTCACAAGTGTACTCATTGGTTTTCTCTGCTAATTATCAACTAGTTTATTTTATAGAGTTAGATGCTTAATGCTAAATAGTTGCTGAACAGTATGAAATAGAAATATTTTTCCCTCACCTAAAGAACATTTAAATTAAATTTGAAACTTATTTAGGATTTGAGGTAAGCTTTCTCCTTCAGTGTGTTGGTTGGAGGTCATCTCAAACAGCTACTCAACAGTATAAATTTCCAGTGAGTTATGTGGACTCATCATTTTCTAATCTGATCCTCCAGTTGCTTTTCTAGATGTAACTGAGGTTAAATTTTTCTACAGTGTTACCCCATCAACGTGTCTAATAAAATGTGCCCCTACACTCTACTCAGGTTGGAAAATGGTAATCAATCCATAGGGGCCCAGCTCAGCATGTCCCTAACCTCTGTGTTTAAGTGCTGTGTTTCACACCCTGTTTTCATTTTGGCACTGACCATAAGCACCTCAGTCCATACAACTCTAAGTGCCAGGACAGCTCCTACATCAGGGTCACTATCTGGAATCAAGAAATTACGCCTCTGCCTCCCTAATTTTGTAGATGTTCTTGGAATGTTCTCAGTGCAGTTGACTTGTATCAGACCTATCACCCTGGGAACAAAGAAGGGATTTTTTTTTTGTTTACAAGTTGCAAATATTTTGCAGTTGATCAGAATCAGTGAGGAGACTACATGTCTACATGTAAAAACATCACCATGTTCTTCCCTTTTCACAGGAAAATGTGATCCTGTCAAGAGACAAACTTCCTTCAGAGGAATTGTGCACAAGAGCCATGAATACATGCAAGGGCCCCACAGTGAAATGCCAAGATCTGTACCAATGTGCCAACTCCACTGTTATTATGGTCAGCAGACTTTTACAGTATCAGGATCCACAGCAATGTAAATATACACCAGACTCCCCTGAACAAAAGTGTGGTATTGATTTTGCTGTACTCTGTTGCACTCTTATGGATCTTAATGACAGGCTGTTTCTTCAAACAGCATGACAAAAACTTACTAAAATAACCTAATTTTCCTCGGTAATTAAAGGCAAAGCAAAATGGAGATGATCACAAACAGTCTCTGATGAGAACTTTTCTTAATGTTCCTTTTGATCTCTAATGCTGCTGCTCCAACATAAAGCATCTAGGTAAAAATAAAATCATATTAATACAGGATGTTAAATGGAAACATGTCCCTAAGAATGAAGCTATACAATTTAGTGTCTAGCTGTTTCTGGCATTTGTTAAAGCCCAGTGAATGCAGCTCATTTCAATGTGATTTCAAAAGCAGATAAGCAAGTATGTGCATTACAGTAATCACTCAAAAAAGATGGCTTGAGTTTGAGACCAATTGCTTCACAAATGCTTCAAGAGTGCAGAATACCACTTAATAATTTAAATTCTGACCTAATAAGGATCTATGACATTCACATTTCTTAGAGAGATCTTTTTTTTTTTTCTTTTCATGTAAGAGAAACACCTAGAATACAGTTAGAATAACTGGATCTTTCCATCACTGAGATCATGCCATGTCCTTGAGACCTGCAGCAGAATCATAGAATCATACATTATTTTGGGTTGGAAGGGACCTGTAAAGGTCATCTAGTCCAACTCCCCTGCAATGAGCAGGGACATCTTCAACTGGATCAGGTTATTCAGAGCCCTGTCCAACCTCACCCTGAGTTTTGCAGGATGATAAAAGTTGAGATGCAGTTTTTCAGTGTTTCTTCATCTCCTGATTCTTTTATTATGTGGTGTGTTTCTGTAAGCCTGTGAGAGGAGTCAGGCATAGTCTACAGTTTCCATGCATAGATTTCATAATGGTTGTGGTAGCTTTACTTTGAAATAAGATTGTGATTGGTGCCTTCCCTTTCCCTATGTACTTTTGTTATTTTCCCCTTGCCCAGTACAACTTTCTAAATAAATCTTTTCCCTTTCTTTTTTGTCAGTCATTATGTAAAACATTGTTCTTCCATCCCTGAGGACCAGTGTTAATCATATACAAGCTTTTTCACAGAGCTAAATTGTAAAGTAACTAAGTTATATGCATGTCAGAGAGTGACAGACAGTGTAAGCATTCAGTTATTTACCTATGAAAAGTTACTGAATTCACCTAGATGTGATTAATGGTGGTAGTTACCTTATTAAAGGTAATTGAGGGAGAATCTGGTATTACGGTTTTCAAGATGTACAGAAATACAGTCCAAATTGAAGCAACTTCAACTGCAAGTCACTTTCAAAACAAAAAAAAAAGGATGTTTATCTGTATATATAATCATTTGGTTGTTTTTTTACTGGTCAAGTAATTAATCCTGCAGGGCTTTGAGATTAAATTAAGGGAACAACTACATAAAAGTTTCAGGAGTGCAGTAACTACATGTGAGTGCTGGGCTCCAGATGTGTGTGGAGCTCCAAAAGAAACCACTTGTACTGACTCCTCAGAATGACAAATATAGGCTGTGTGGCTGCCTGAGTCAAGGAGAGTGGCATGCTCTGCAGGTGATACAGACCTCTCATATGTCATGTCTGTGCACATGTTCTTGCTGTGCAGAGTGAAATCTGCCATGACACAGACTGTCAGTCTGCTAGGACTTGTGTTCCTCACATGTTCTTGCTGATGAGCCTTCCATATCCCCTAAGCTAATTGTACGGTGTAGTACTGTAGTCATGGTGGTCAGATTTCTATTAAAAGTACCAAGTAAAAGAGCCAAGAAATGTGAAACAGATGAAAAAGTTGTAAAACAAAGATGAGGTATAATGGCTGATCTCATGATAACTTTAGAAATTGTCAGTGCCGTACAGTGATGTGTTAGCCTATGACTTTAGGAGAAAACATAAATGCAAAACAGGTTTTTCCTTTTTTCCTTATTCAGCTAATGAGAACTTGGCCAGGGTGTAAGCATTTCATGTTACTGACCCACTACCTTCGCTCATTTTGGAAAAGAGTTGAGACTTGGATATTTTGTGTAATGGCTTTGTAACCCCACCATACATCTAACTTAGCAACCTGCTGGACTGTTGCATCGGTCATGGCAATGTAGTCCCTGCTATGCACTGAAGCAGGCTCTGCTCTGTCTTGATTTGGGCTGAGTCTCCTGCTTTGGACACACCACATTCCCTCTGCCCCTGTGTCAACATTTTCCATGCAATATTCCCTCCAGTGGGCTTGATGACAGTGAAATTTGGTCACTTGGTCTCTCCTGAGATCAACCAGTCTCTCCTTCCTCCTAAAGGTAAGGACAAAGGCTTCTTTGCCCAAGAGGGTAAGAAACAGAGAGTGATTTCAGCCTCCTCCTCTTGCTCTATGTAGCCACGGGGCAGAAGGAGGATTCTAAATCTTTCAAGGTTCTGTGGGGGAGCTGTCAGCCTCAAATCTTTCTCTGTACATGCAATAAGAGAACATACATCTAAAATGTGTGATGGTAAACCCTTTAATTCACAGTGTTAATGCCTTTTATTCCTAGCATTGTAATCTCTCCTTTCTCATTTTACCTTATTTTTATCTCTCCCCCTGCAAGCTGTGAACTACACAAACAACTACTTCAGAATTTTGACTGTCCTATTATTTTGTCACACCTGAAAATGTAGCTTGTCCCAAAATATCATTGCCTTAGTTCCTGTGGCAAAGTGGCTGAAGCCTCATTAGATCAAATAAGCTATTCAAGGGGGGTGCTACTTTGAAGCTATTTGGGTGCTACTTTGAATAAGTCAAGAGCAGTTATCAGAAAATACTCTGAAACAGATTTAATTGTCTTAAAGGTGGCATAGTAGTATCCAAACCAAAAAGATGTGTTGTCAGGAGAAGCCTCTTAAAATGGAAGGACTCCAAATCAAAAGATAATAAAATGGTTAACAAAATATGATTTTGAAAGTGTATCACTTTCTGTAGTGGTTTTTCCCATCTCTCTCTTTTCTTGTAATGTAAGACATAACAAGAAATAGATATCCTAAAGCATAAGCCCATCTACAGCCTCAAAAAAAGCAACTAATGTGAAAGAACAGTAACCCCAGCTCTGGGGGTTTTTGTGTTGTTTAAAGCCCTACATAAATCAAGAGGAGGCCCAAAAAGGGAAGACTGTTTGGTTTCAGGGACTGGTCTTGATTTTCTTCTTAGGGTAATCAAGATCAGGAATCCATCTCTAATTAAAGGCAAGCAGAAAATATGAAGGATTTTCACATACATTCTTTTCATAGTCATCGTTTAACGTGCTATGTATACAGTATTCTTTTCCTTTAATTCAACTTTCTCAAATTATGCACAGACAGCTTCAGCAGCAGGGAAAGGTGGGAGTATTTAGGATATCTAGAATTTAACTCTTTCACTTCTACAGAAAGACCTGTTTCTTTATCAGAAGTATTCAATAGAATGTAGTTTCTAGTTCCAACAAAACACTTCAGTGAATCTGTGTGATTCTGTTTCATGGGGGCTTGGGGGGATATTTTGTTTAGTGGGGTTTTTTTCTTTTGGTGTTCTTTGTTGGATTTTTAGGGACTTTTTTTGGTTTTAGTTGGTTTGGTTTTTTGTTTGTTTGGGGTTTTGTTGGGGTTTTTTTGTTGTTTTGTGTTTGTTTGTTGTTTGTTTGTTTGGGGTTTTTTGTGTGTGTGTTCTTATTTTTGTTTTTTTTTTTCCAATTGAGTAGATTGTAGCAAGTATAGTGGCCTGGCTTCTTTGGACAAAAGACATGCTTTTAGTTTTAATAAACATAGTGCTTTTTTCTTGTCTGGTTCTCTTGTAGCTCTGATTTGCATTGCAGTGATTTTCCATGGATATGTCATTCAAGTGAATGAAATTTAAGCAGGATGTGGGTTTTGTCACTTTGATGGCGATGTAGTTTCCCAGATGTAAGTTTTTCATTAAGAAATTAATATTGGCAGATTGGGTACTACAGTAAACCGAACAAGCTCGAGTATGCGGTAGGACCACATCATTTCACATGGTGATGTTCAAGTTCCCCACTCTACCCACACTGTGAAGTCTGGGGCTGATTTACATAAATTCTGAGTTTTCTAAAAGCAACACTCCATAAGCTGAACTATCTTTGTGCTTTTGGCTCCCTTTCTGAGGTGTACTGCTGACGCTTCCATCATTGAATCAGTATAGCTCAATGAATCAATGTCTGATGTCTAGTTTTTAATAGAGGGAAAGAATTCTGATGATATATGTGGTTACATTTAAATTTGTGGCAATAAGATGGATGAAGATTAAAGTTTGGCTGAAGTAGGTCTACTCTGAGATCCTCTTCACCTCATGCTTGGAGTAGACTTACTAACAGAAATTGATTTTATCCATGAATCACATTTCCCCTAATTAAAGCAGCTCTGTATGTTGAACTAGATGCACTGACACAGCCTTCTTCTAGGCCAGTTGTCCAGTGTGGTTTAAATAACAAGCTTTTAAGGAAGACAATACTGTGGTAATTTCCAATCCAGGAAAGGATTTGATATCTTCAGCCAAACAGTTTTCTCAGGAAAAGAAAATTAATAGCCAATTTCCTTGAATGAAAGAGTGAATGCTTTCTTTCCTTGATGTTAGAATAGTAATAGCTTTGCAAGAAATACTGGAACATTCTTTTGTAATGACTTATTTTTTCTGTGGGCTGTTGGTCTAGTAGTTAGAGGCTTCCTGTAAATCATTTACATTAATGTGGGTATTTGGGGGGCATGCCATTTTTAAAAAGTTAATTCAAAATAATAGGAGCAAACATGAACTGCTCATTGGTTAGTCACCAGTGCATCCTTGGTTCTGTCTTTTTCTTTCTCTTCTGTTCATATGGACTCCACTGCTTACTCCTCTGATAAAAAGGCTGAAACTGGAGAGCAGGCAGCTAGGGCTAAAATAATTGAAGAAGACCTCATTGAAGAGGGAAGTTTAGCTTCAAAATGAAAGTAACCCATTTTTCCTGCTCTGTTGTCTGCCCAACTCCACTGCATGGATGACTTAAGTTTTTGTAAAGCAGGTTCTGCATTGTCACAGGTTATAGCAGAGTAATACTTTAGTGGCACGAGAATGACTTCGAGAGCAACTCAACCTGCATGGGTGGTGGGTGTCAGCAACTGCACTTTCAGGGCCAGCCTGAGCTATACTGGCATATCAAAAACCTCATGGCTAATGGAGGTGACCAAATACAGAACTAGATTTAGTTTTAAAAAATGTAATTTTATTTGGCTTTTTTAGAGGTGCATTTAATGGCTAGGTTTTTTTAGTGTAGTACTTGTCAAAGAAACAAGCACGTACAATCCATAAGATTGTTTTACTTCTTACATTTGACTCTAAGCAAGTTTTGGATTTGCATACTTAAAAAAAAGGAGTCTTCTAGCAACTAACTTGTTTTATATATGTGTATATATAAGGAATCCTATTAATATCTCACTTTTTACAGATTTACCATAGTGAAAAGGCTTAATGCTAAAATGTGCAAGAAAACCTTTTTCTGTAACTTTAAAATTGGCAGTGAACAACTACTGTAAATTTAAAATATCTATTTTGCATTTTGGTAAAGATTATTGAAGGTTTTCTCTTGTAGATGAAGAATATTTTTACTTTTCCTTTTCTTGTTTTCAAAGAGTGTAGAATATTTGGAATAGTTCATTTTTCCCTATTTATATATTACAATAATATTATCTTAATTATTAGAAGAGTAACTTAAAAACCAGGCCTTATATTTTTTGTAATATCAATTTTTTCAGATATATTTATTTTTTTCCTTTACTTTCTTTGGTAGTTCTTTGCTCTAAGAGGTTTTTTCGACCTTCCTAAAACCATTTCTTCCATGCTTGTTCCTATCTACCAAACAACTGTCAGCAGTTTCCGAGAAACTTTGTTGTCCCAAAAAGTTAGCTTCTCCCGTGCTAATTGCTGTGTTTGGGAATTTAAGCTCCAGATGTGTCAATCTAAAGTCACTCAGTATGAGGCAGACCAACTTTTCTTCCTATTCCTGAGTCTCCTACTATACATTACTTTGTGTGGCCAATTATCTTCGTAACTGAGATCCACATTTGATCTTGAGTAGCTGAACTCCTCTTGAAATCCAAGACTGAGGAATATTCCCAAATAAGAAAGGTATTTATGTATAAACTGTATATTCCTGAGGGAATGCAAACTGGTTTTTTGAGCATGAGGCCATGTAGGGATAAGCAATGTCCTGTACAAAGGACCCCCACTGCCTGACCAGCACTTTTCCAAAGTCCAACAAGGAAAGAAAAGTTTGTGGAATTTATACACCCTATGGAGTTTGAGTCTGTTGATAAAGTAAAGAAGAAATAAAAGCAAAGTCTGTGCAATTTTGAGTCATCTGCTCACTGACTATAAATCTACAGCAGTCTATTTATCACTTCCACCGAGGCTGCAGCAACTCAAACAGGCAAGAGAATACAGCTGCCTGTTCCTGTACGCAGAGCCCGTAGATGGGTCAAAAGCTGAACATAAATCAGCAATATAGAGCTGCCTAGACAGCAAAGCTCCCAATCCAAGGGCGAAATGGTGGCTGTGTGCGAGGGAGCCCCAGCACTGTGCAGCACGGTCAGTTCTGGTAAGGTTTTAACTTGGATATTGTGCCTCATTCTGGACACTGTGCTAGGGACACGCTGCTTAGGAAGAGGAAATCTAAGACCACTTATGAGGACGATCAGGGCTCTTAACAGTATTTATCTCAGTGAAGGACACAATGAAGTGGCTTCTTTCATCCCTGAGATGGAGGAGGGAGGAGGTAGGATACCTGTGTTCATGTATGTAAGCATTTTGTGTCCATCGTGGGTAGAGCAAAATCTGGTCAGCTGCAGCTAGGAAGATTCAAGTTTGATATTAGGAAAAAGTCTCTCACAGCAAGCATGTAGAAGTGCTGGAGCCTTGCAACTGGATTAGATAAACATGGACCCAGGACAGTTTACATAATCCCTGCCTTTTCCAAGCCACCTTCTGAGACTCTCACTAACCTTGAGATTTCTGTAGGAAAATGACCTAAGTTTCTTCTTTCCAAACCTTGCAGTGACAGCCTAAAAGCAACGGTACCTACTTAAGCAGCCAGTCCTACTGTAATTTGTTAAACATGCCAGGTTTTTTTCTTATGAGAGCTTCTAAATTTTACAATAACTTCATAGGTATCTTACGTAAAGATATACCATTTCCAAAGTTTCAGCAACATCTTCAGAAAAGCTTGACGTGAGGACAGCCATCCTGAATATAAAAAAGTATATATATCTAGGTGTAGGTGTAGCAAGTCCTAAGATTACTTGTGAGACCAGTCACTCTGCCTCCACCAACTCATATGAAAGGATAAAGCACTTACAGAAAGCTCTTGACTGTTACTCCTGATTATTTTTATTCCCTTGCCCTTTTCTGTTTGAATTCAGCCTTTTTCTTTTATTTTTGAAGGCAAAAGAGCACACATGCTTCAAAATAATAATGATGCAATAATAAAGCTCAGTTGCACTATTCTGACAAACATGGGGTATGAGTGTGCAGGGTTAGGAATCCTGGGGTATTTGGGGCACTGTTTTACTAAACTGCAGGGGCCTCACTGTAGGCTGATAACTCACAGTGCCAGGTCAGTGGTGAGATATCTTCTTTAAGTGTTAGCCAGAATTTGTTGGCAGGCAGCAGGGAAGTGGATAGAGGCCTCGAAGGTCAGATGTTGTTCCAAGTTTGTCACAAATATGCATTAGGGAACAGCAGAGTGGGGGTGGATGGGGCTGAGACGCTAGATTTAAGCAGTAGACTGGTGCCTGACACCACCATCATTGCAGACAGGAGTTGGATAAAAGAACGCTAAACTACAACGCTGTTTTTCTTCTGACTTTTAAAATAATGAAATAACTCTAGGGCTGCCCATTATATCAATGTTAACACAGCTCTATCCAGTACAGAAAACATGATCACAGACTTCAATAGCTTTGAGGCATGTCTGCTGAGTGTCACACAGATTCCTGACGTAGTTGCAAGCAGTACAGATTTTAAGTGCCTATGAAGAAGGACATAGATTCTCTAAATGCTCCACAAAATCAGACCAGCTGTGTTTCCCAGTACACTTCCTCTCCAGCAGCAAGGATAAGTAAAGTTGCCATTTAATGAGATTGTGCAACCTTAGTAATTTTCCCTGGTCCATTCCATTGGATGGCACTGGATCCACAGTTGGATTAGGGATGTTACAGGGTGCGTTCCCTCCTGTTGCCTCTGTGTCTATGGACCTACTGTCCATAAATTTGCTTGATTGTTTCTGAATCTGACAATGCTTTCTGTCTCCATAATATCCTGTGTCAGCAAGTTCCACAAAGATGGCATGATACATAGTATGATTTTACATCAGAGGGAATCATGAGCCTGCCTTTCTGATTTTCTTTCTAGAGAGTTTTGGTTCCTGCACTATGATCACCTTAAAAAAAAAGTAGCTTTGAAGCATGTGGGGCTGGGGATGGAATTTTCTTGTGCATACCTGTAGACTTTTGGCTGTCTGCCTGTGGGACTGCATGGAATTAAAAGCATCCTTATAGCATTTTATCCACTTTCTTCCATGTGATGTATCCTTAAGATGGTCTCTACATTTCACCATGTGGTAACAGAACTAGTTAAAGTATTAAGTAAACTGATACACTCTCATCTTTAATCTAGTGAAGTTTAGTATTTAAGCAACATGTTTTACATGTGCCTATAGCTAATTCAGGTCAGGATCACATCCTTTGGCAAAAACATGTGTGGTGTAGGAGTAGCTATATAACAGGGAAGAAACTATGATGAGTACTCCTGGTACATCTGTACTTTTTGAAGAGGAATTATTTGATCCAGTGTTCACAATAGGGGTTGAGAATTATCCTCCATAGGATACCCTTGGTCTCTCACCTAGGAGTTAAGCCAGTTCTGTGGAGATTCTGCCTCTACCACTGCCCTGAGTGTCCAGTCTGTGTGCAGGAGAACCTGTTGTTGAGACAGCCACTGGAACTTCCTGGGGCTCTCACAGATTCTACTTAGAAAAAGATTTGATAATGCGGATGTTTCTGTTCTTAAAAGACCCATATGGCCCAAGGCTTCCAGAGTTTTTCAGGCAGCTCTTGAGTGTCCACAGGATGTCTTTACGTGCAAAATTTTAAGTCAGTCTTTCTTCTCCTGTAGTGCCTATTGCTCTGCAAAGGGATCTCTGGACAGCCTGGATTGATGAAGCAAGGACAATTGCATGAGGTTTAACAAGGCAAAGTGCTGGGTCCTGCACTTGGGCAACTGGAAAGCTGCCGGTTGGAACAGGACCTGGGGGTGCTGGTCAACAGTTGGCTGAACATGAGCCAGTGGGTGCTCAGGTGGCCAAGATGGCCAATGGCATCCTGGATTGGATCAGCAACAGTGTGGCCAGCAGGAGCAGAGCAGTGATTGTCCCCCTGCATCTGGCACTGGTGAGGTCACACCTTGAGTTCTGAGTCCTGCTCTGGGCCCCTTAATTCAGGAAGGACTCTGAGGTGCTGGAGCATGTCCAGAGAAGGGCAGCAGAGATGGTGAAGGGTTTGGCACACAGGTCCATTGAGGAGCTGCTGAGGGAGATGGGGATGTTTAGCCTCGAGAAGAGGGGTCTCAGGGGGGACCTTATTACTTGCTACAACTGCCTGAAGGTAGGGTGGAGTGGGGAAACCACTGGTCTCTTCTCTCAGGTAACAAGTGACAGGGCAAGACGAAATCACCTCAAGTTGTGCCAGGAGAGACTTAGATTTGATAGTAGAAAAAAATTCTTCACAAAAAGAGTTGTCCAGTATCAGAACAGGCTTCATAGGGAAGTTGTGTAGTCATCATCCCTGGAAATATTTAAAAGGCATGTAGAAGCATGTGGTGCTTGGGAATGTGGTTTAGTGATGGACTTTGCAGTGCTGGCTTAACAGCTGGACTTGATGATCTTAGAGGTCTTTTCCAACCTAAATGATTCTATGATTCTATGACACAGAAATGCACTCTGGAGCTCTTTAGCAACACTGAATTTTGTGGCATGGGAGTAAAAGAAAAAGAAAAAGCCTTTGACCTTTTGCTAATTGAACAAATAGAATTTTCTGTGGCTGACAATATTACATCATCTTCATGTCATTTTTACAGGACCTTTCTGATTGTAACCATAATGTAAACTATGGCCAGAGGTGCATTTTCAAAGCTCAGTTCTGAAGTTTCTAAGTAATTACTTTCCTAAATTCAAGACTGTTAATGGTAGCTTATCATGTATTACTGCAGCCAGAAAAAAAAGATGAAATCTAGACAGTAGACAGACACAGGAAAACCCCTGAACATTTGTATATTTTCTGCAATAGCTTCTTTTTTACTAACCTGAACAAGTTCATACCTGGACACCTGGGATCAGGGAAGCAAGTTATTTTATTTTATTTTATTTTATTTTATTTTATTTTATTTTATTTTATTTTATTTTATTTTATTTTATTTTATTCTTGCCAAGCTTTGAAAGCCCTTCAACAGCTTCCAGGAAGGAAAAAAAAAAATAGAATGCTTAGAATGGTAATTTAAAAAAGATATATATTCCTGGCCTTTTTATATGGATTTATCTTTTTTCCCCCCATGAAGGACAATCTCTCAAAAGCCTGTAGGATAACAGCAGCTGAGATGGAACATCTGAATTCCTTCAGATGCAGCATCAGATATTTGGAGAACATTTTTAAAGCCTTTTTTTTAAATGTTGAAAGATAGATGGGTGGATAAGTATTCAGAAGAACACATATATCTTTAAACAGATACAGAAAAAATCTAAAAGGAGTGGTTTTCCACATACATGTTTGCCACATACATGGAGCTGTGCATATATGCAAGCCCACATTTCATTTAACCTTTTATTGATAATTGCTGAAGGCCAAAATAGTAAACTCTTGATTTGCTGCACTTCAGAAAAAAAACTTTCTCCTTTCAGATGCCTCTGGCAAGAGAGAGCACAGGGAGTGAAACAGAGCAGTGCTGGGTTAAAAATGCTGCCAGTGCAGATGACAGCAGCAATTTGTCTCTGTAGAAATGCTTTGTAGCTTGAGCCATGTCTTGTCCCTTTAGAGTGCTCAGTACAGCTCCCCCTGTTCTCCACCATCTTCTCACAACCTTCCTAAAATGCCTTTCCTGCAAAAGGGAGGGATCCTATGTTGAGTAGAAACTTACAGTTCCACTTCCCTTTTTCTTTTACTTCATTTCGGGTTTTCAATATTGTTTAAGCATAACATAAAACATAGTGCAGAACTGGCAATTCTTCCTACACATCTTTAAAAGTTCAGATGTTTAAAAGTAAACTTAATTCTTTCTTTTGCCCTTATTCCTACTGCACAAGTCCACATAAGCTGAAGTAAGCTATAGTTGGCATCTTTAATTTTTTTAAAAAGATCATGTCAGGGGAATCCTTCTCCACTTCTTAAAGCCTTCAAACTTACTAGGAGCATCTGAAAAAAGAAAGAAGGGTGTAATATCAGTTGGATTGTGTATTTACAGGTTCACTGTTCTTCTATTGATTTTTCTTTTCATTTTTACTTGCTCTTCCCTAGCTCCTTGCTGAAATAGCAGAAACATCTGCCTCTTTTCCTTCATGGAAGAGAATAATTTATAAGTTCCAGATTTACCAACAGTATCAGTTACTTCCAGCAAACCTCACTCCTGGTCTTCTTAATTACTTTCCATCTGCTTTTCCTTCAGTCATCTTGGTTAGGAGAAAAAATGCTGACAATCAACAGTAATGACTTCTTCAGTTGTTATTTATTAAGTCAAGCTTTTTGCAGATAAAGTTTCAAAAAATACACGGTTTGTTGGGTTTCTTTTTTTTTTTAAAGAAAGAATTATCTTTGCATGGGACATAGTTGAAAACCCAAATGCAACAATTCCAGAAGCTGATGACGGTATGACAGGGGAAAGTGTTTTTTTTTTTGCTTTTTGTATTTTTCATATTTTAAACTGACTGATTGTCTTAACATCTGCTTTGAACTTTTAAGGTGAAAGAAACACAATTTGGATTTGATAGTTGTACACTAGCTCAAGGAAAAAGTAGAGCTCCAAAAGTTGCTGTTAGAAGCAGCTACTGTGGGCAGACAAGGATAGGTCTAGTAGGCTTTGGGAGTTTTGCTCTTGTATTTTTTTTTTACGTTTGTTTTGGTGAAGTGAGCATTTATATTCTTCTTTTCCCATGACTTTTCCCTCTTTTGGCTATGTTGCTCCCTTAGACTCCTACTGGGAAAGCAGCATTGAACTTGCAGCGCTGAAAAGATGATTAATGATAGGCAGAACTGTATACAACGTGCACTTTATTTGGGGGGGAGGAGCCTGCAGTGAAATCCTGCATTGGAGAATTCTAGGCAAATGGTGTGTGAAATTGTTGACAAATTGCTCTCATTAAACTCACTAAATGAATGCTTTCATGAGAACTCTGGCTTGATATCACCATGTATAATGTAACTTCTACTGAAATTATGTGTGCTGCTATTCTTATCTTTTAAACTCTTGTAACAGCTTTAATGTCCTGATAAAGCCAACCATTGTAGCTGTCTTCACTATTCAGTACATGGGATGTGAAGGGAAATTGCTGAGGGTGACTTCCATAAGTGGTTTTGAATTATTCATTAATTTATTACTGCCACTTTGAAGCCAGTACCAGAGTTCATGTGTGCCGAGAAATAGATTTAGAAATGCTTTAAGTTCTTCAAACTCTTTAACTTGATCCCTGCCGATGAAAGGGACAGCAAAAGGACAAAAGTCATGAAAGCCTCTATTTTAGAGTACAACTTTGTATTCTTTTTAGCCTTGTTGGTGGTAGAAAACTGTCTCAAGGGTGTTTGTTGATCCAGGACATTCACCAGCACTTGAGTAAGGTCAGTGTCCACTAGACACTTGCCGTACCAAGTTGAATTCTGGCCATCAGCCTAAATATGCCCGGTTGGGCAAAGAATGAAGCGTGAAGCCATCACAGGGAGAACTGTACAGACTACTGAGACCTTCAGAGATGAAGGTCAGGGCATGGCCTAGTGCCCAGGCTTGTACCACACACAGCATGTGCTTGTTACCAGGTTGTAGAGTAGTAAAATGGAAAATATCCATGCAAAAAGCTACCACTGCTGGCTGTTTACCTTTGATTAAACAGTTGCTGTAGCTGTTTCAAAGGTGTAGGAGATAACAGCCAATCCATATTGAAAGACGATCCACGTGATGAAAAGTTGAAAAATCTCTCCCTAAAGCATGCAGAAAATGAGATAAGTATAGATATAAAGCTGTCTTAGGGCTGAAGACTGATAGTAATTTTGAAGAGGAATTGTGGTGTAAGAAAGGCATGGATATATTGTCAATCACTGATCAACTTGGGGTAAAACCAGATGTTTCTGGTCCTTCTTTGAGCTTACTGGAAGGAGAACTGGAAACTATGCTGTCCAGTTTCCCACATTTAGGAAAACCTCAGATGAGCTCCATCACTTTGGAAAACTGTTTCCCTGAACATGGTGTCTCCCTGATAAAAAAATCTAGAACCTAAAATCTATTCAGTGGTTGTGATATGATGAAGCTTAAGGTTAAGTGGCAGGTTGCACTCTTTGCATTATCAGGAGGTGTTCCTCTGAGCAAAGTTTTGTGATAATGAAATGGGTAGACTCCTCCTGGAGCCCTCAGATTGGGACATGTGGTGCAGGACAGAGTCTCATGAAATGAAGTATCAATGAAAGTCAAATTGAAAAAATAATGCTTCAGCTGTTGGCTCACTTTGTAGTAAGACCTCTATAACATTCTCTTAAATGCAAAGGACATGCAAAAGAGATTTAATATATATGAGCAAAAATGTTTAGAATGGTAGATCTCAATGTTAAAAAGGAAACAATGATACTTTGTTTTCCAGAAGTAGTTCACTCAATTAGTTGAGCCAGAAATTAGCCTGCTAGATGATGTCTCATAAAATTTCTGGCAATATTAAATGCATGCTAATTGTTCTGGCTTCACATGTGGACACTGTCCTTACAGCAAATTCCCAAATTAGTCATAGGCACAGGTGTTTTTGTTCTGGCTAGGTAAGGGTCAGTTTTTCCTGGTGGTAGCCAGGGGATACACGGCCAGGATGCTGAGGTTATTCTACACCACCTCATGTCATCTTCAGGGGCTGTAATGGGGAAGGAGTCCCTCCTGGTCACGTAGAGGGAGGTGAGTTGTGGGGCTAGATTTGTGTTCCTCGTGGTGAGCTCTCATGTGTGAATCACTCACCTCTTGTACTCTCTGTTATTAATACTGTTGCTGTTATTGCTAGTTTCTTATCTCACTGTTGTTTCCAGTAAACTGTTCTTATCTCAGCCCACGACCTTTACCTTTTTTGTCTCCAGTTTTCCTCTCCAGCCCTCCATGGGGAGGGAGAAGAGAGAGTGAGCGAGCAGTGCGTGGTTTGGAGTCTTCTAGTGGGAACAGTACATTGGGGAATATCATTCCTAAACCACGGCAATATGGGACAAGGCAAGCTGACTGTGGCAGGATGAGAACTGGAGGAGGCAGGAGACCTTCTCACTGAACATGATGCACTACGTGCTAGAATCACTCTGCTGGGACATTTGCCATCCACTGGAGCATGTGCCACAGGCAGAGAATCTCGGTCTCTTATGTGAAAAACCTCCCAGCAGGGCATACAAACAAGACTGTCGTGTTGCGTGAGGGGAAGTACACGTGCTCTTCCAGGGCTGATGCTTGAACCATTCCTTTGCATCCAGGCAGCTGCCATCGGTGTTCCCTGCATGTTCATGGCTGATGTTCATGCCTTAGCTTTGTTTCAACACATAAACGCTGATATTTACATAGACATGCACTTTTCCTTCACTGTGGCACAGTAGTCCAGCCTGCAGCACTGAAAGAGTTTCTTGTACATACTTCTTCATGCACCTATTTTTTTTCAGCATACCACTCTGCTGTTTACAAACCAAGTTCTGGTTCTTGGTTAGGAGCGCAAGATGTGCTGACAATGGGATTAGTGTTAGTGAAAACAGAGTCATCATTTGCTGGCTTTGCCTCTGGGAGAAGGCACACACAGCTTCCTCTCAGTGGGTGCAAGCTGCCTCAGAAGAAACATAGTTCAGCTCCATCTGTGAGTTGAGTGACCCAGTGACTGGGCAAGACATGATTCTGCCTGTGAGGAGATCTAGGGTCAGCACAGAGACTTTTTTTCCCCTTACTAAACCTTTTACAGACCTGTCTGTGAATTCTTCACTGAAAGTCAATCCAAACTTGGAAGAAAATCCAGGCTGGCTGTGCAGGGAATGACACCGCAACGGGAAAATAAGGCATCTTGACTGCAGGCTGGACAACTCAGGTGTGATTTCTGAGAAAGTTCTGAAACACAACAAAACCCTCTGATTTAAACTTGGTGAAACTCTCTTTCACGTGGCTAAATTTCACTGCCTCTCCTTATGAAAAGAACAAATAACTGGGAGGGAGCTCATGAGGGCTGAACAGTTCAAGAGCCACTGTTAATTTTCTTAGAATGTTTTGCATTAACATCAGTCTGAAGGAGAAGAATGGAACTGGCAGTGGCAGTGGCAAGAGACCAGAAGAAAATTGATTCAGGGAATGTTCACAAAGACTGACTATAGAAGGAAGTTAGTGGAGATAAGTGCTGAGGAGAAAATTCTGTGGAAATGCAAGAGTGTACTGGTTACCAGCTTGGGAGTTAAGACAGTAAGGCAGGAAGAAGGGAGGGAAAGCCAAAAGGTGAGAGGGAGCTTTGTTGAGTGATGCATACACAGGGCACGAGAAATGGAGACTACAGCTAGTCAGATGGGAAGAAAGGATGTGAAATGAGGATTTGGTGTGCATGTGGCATGGCACTGTTTGTGGGGTAGTGGCACTGTTTGTGGGGTAGTGGCCAAAGTAGAAGAAACAGCACTTACGGAGATGCAATGGTCAGAAGAAGCTCGGAATGACGCAGCGTTCTTTGTCCAGCACCCTGTGATCCTGCAACACCTGCTGCTTCTTGAGAAGATACACAGCACTGAAAAAATGTTTTGTCTTTCTCCAGTGTTGATTCCTGCAGGCTGTTTCTAGACAGGGGTTTCCAGAGCTTGTCCACATCCCTGTGCAGGGAGTGTCCACAGAGTGAAGGTCTACTATGAATAACCCAGGCACAACCCTCACCCTGCTCTGTTGCAACTGGAAGGTAACCTGGCCACAACAGGAAAGAAGGCCACAACTTCTTTCCAAGACAAAGCATTGACATGGTGCTTGGAAACTCTTGTTTCCATCATTACTTCTCTTAGTCCAACTAACAGCAGCCTTTTCAGCAGAGTTCAGGCTTCCAACCCTGAAAATCATCGCTAGAGATGTCAATGCGATGAGGCAATGTATCTTAAGTTCATTCTTTGCTCAGTTTTTGGAGAATGTACCAGCCAACACTGTTTTTTCAATCCAATGAAAAACCTCTATTTTAAAATTGCAAGGTCAGACATTAGCTGTGAAATGCCAGAATTGATTTTGCTTCTACAGTCCTACTATATCTCATTGTGCCTATGCATTAAAATGCCACAATTTACATAATAGCAAAGTGCCCTGGGACTGAAGTGGTTTTGCAGGTTGGCTGAAGGCCTCAAGTTTGTCTGTGGTGGAAGGTGTTCTGTGGACAAGGCAGGGGAATTCACGATGGTGGTTCTGGAGCTATACACAGCCTTCATTCCTGTATTTTCTAACACTTGAGACTTAGGAGCTTGGCTTTTCAAACCCACTATTCTTTTCAACAGATTTTGCCTGTAATGTAAAACATGTTTCAACACACTCTTAACATTATTTTTTTGTTGTTGTTGGAAGAAGGAAAAATCATATACGAGTGAGGATTTTCTACTGTAAAACTGAAAAAAATCAGCAAAAATCTTGGTTCTCTTAAAATCTCAGGTTGGTTAAAAACTTTTGAAGATTTGAATTAGTTGAAGTTCTGAAAAAAGTTTAAAATAAAACTGGATCTTTAATTGATAGAATTGCCTGCACTTCATCTGGTCTGTGATCCCATCAGACAAACCTATCAGAACATAAACTCATGTTATCCAAAATGTCCTAGAACTTGAGCACCACCCTGATTTAGTGCATTTCAACCAGACCTATCGAAGTCACTGTGGGAACAGAGCCTTTGCTTAGCTGGAGCAGCCTGACCTCATGCAAGTGGATGCTAAGAGAGTTCTCAGCCAGGAGAACAGGCTCTACTAAAAGCTGCCCCTTAAAATACAATATGAGCTATCCTTAGATCCTGCAGCGTTTTAGCCATGTAGATCAAGTCACTCATAATGATACTAACACTACTAAGGATAAAATGGCACATACTTTCAGGTCACAGGGCAATGAGGCCATAGCTTTTATCTATAATGATGAAGATAAACCTTTTAGTTCTTTTGGAGGTACGTAGTATTAATGGATCATTTTCTAGTTAATGAAACAATATGCTTTTGATAATGGTTTTAAGTTGCCAGCAACATATTAGTCAAATTTCTTTTGGATTCTTTTTCCTTTTACAATGCCCAAAAGCAGTCAACACAGATATTATCATAAAGTATTCACAAAATATATGCAGCCCTATGAACATGGTGATGTAAAAGTAGACTTAATTAAAAAAATATCACTTGGCTTCTGCTATCACTAAAAGGATGCCGAATATTTTATTATTTTATTTAAATTCAGATTGTGAAATTAAAGGCTTAAAATGTTAAAGAAGGAAAGGAAAGGAAAGGAAAGGAAAGGAAAGGAAAGGAAAGGAAAGGAAAGGAAAGGAAAGGAAAGGAAAGGAAAGGAGGAAAAGTCAAAGTTTCTTTCAATACATAGGAAACTAATCTTAGATTTGCTGCTGGAATTTTAAGACCTGAAATAAAAGTGGCTTTTAAATTGAACTTTGACATAAGGCCACTTGGAAGTTTTTGATATTTGTTTATTCTTTCTTTCTAAGAAGAAAGCTTAGACAAAAGCTGAAGGAAGAAACCCTACCAAAACAACTGTGGCAAAAATTTAAAAGCCAAATTATTTAGCCCCGGAATTGCTGTGACGATACCTTATGGAAATAGTTCTGCTGCTTTCAATTTTTAAAATTTTATTTTCTTTATCCAGAACCCTTTATTTAGCTACTTCTTCAAAAATTGCTGTGGTTTTGTTCATGAAATAGAAAAATAGTGCATCATGAGACATGTAATGTACCACAGAGGGAGGCCCATAATGAATACAGATGTAATACAAACATTCTGAGAAATGATTGTAGTAACACATCCAAATAGAAACATTTTGGCCCATTGCATTCTTATTTTTCCTCGGCTCTAATATTTTCTAAGTTCCTCTTGCTGGGGTAGGATACAAGACTAAGAAAAATGCATTGATGTCTCCTTGTGAAGAAGAAAAGCATAGGAAGGCACATCTTAGATAGAACAACAAATCCTTCTGTCTTGAAAAACCAGCATTTGATAGTATTCCATCTCATCCCCTCTGAAGTGGGCGTGCACTATTTGGATTAAGAGGCAAAACCACCAGAAGTTGTCCTTGTCCTTACAGAAAGCACTGTATCTCCTTTGGATCATTGAAAGGATGGCAGAACTTATATTCTTTCAGATTCTTTGCACCATTTTGATGGTGAGAGTGTCTTAAAGGGTTATTGTAAACAATAACCTCCTCTTCTCATAGGAGTTATATGATATGGTTCAGAGAGCTTAATTCAGTCACAGCTAAGAGACTCCTACTTGTCCTTTTTATTTATATATAAATATACTATGTTGTTCAAGTTGAATAATCACTATGTATAAGGTATAGACCAACCAGAAGACGAGGAGAAAAAAAAGGTAAAAGCCTGCTACCTAATTTTGCCAAGAATGAGTGAAACATCTCTGAAATTGTTGAAAGAAAATATCTTCTTAAGTCTCATGTGCAGGCACCGTAAGGGTACTAAGTCTAAACCATATGTCTGAACATAATAAGCCTCCCAGGGTGCCACAGCGAGTCCCACAAGGAACCGAGTGTTTGGTAAATAGTGAAGGGCTGTAAGATGACTCAGTCCTAGTTGGAACTTGTAGAGCCTCTTCAAAATAGCATTTCCTAACTTCTCTGCTCGCGTTGATGTTTTTTGGGTTTATGAAGCTCCAAGTTTGAGTGTCCTACATGCCTTGCATGAAATAGTTTCCCATTGTCAGCAGTATCATCTGTGATGGAAACATTTCTGGTGAGAGTTTTATGTCTTTATAGCAAAATGAGTTTGATACTTTACTGTTTGTCCCTGTGCCCTCCACCTCATTCTCCTATAGAAAGAGTGTAACATGATGTGCAGCAGCAATATTCAGTCCTTCATGAGAAAGCTGTGTTCAAATTTCCTAGACTAAGACCTTCTTTCCTCTCTAGACTTTTTTCCCTGGGTGTTTCTTGTTTATTTGTCTGTGTATTTTGTTTAGTTTTGTTTGTTTTGTTTGTTTGGGGTTTTGTTTTGGTTTTGTTCTGTTCTATTATTTTTGTTTTTCTTACCTTTTGGTGTTGGTCATGGTGGAATATTCCTGGGATTTATGTCATAAACTTGACAGAGTGGTAACATGTCTGTCTAATATCTTTATTCTTTACAGGGCTCCCTCAACAGCTGAGCTTCTTGTCTCACAAGGCACTGGCCTATGCTGGTTTTGATAAGCAAAATTACCCCTTGGCAAAGGGAATAATTTCAGGTGTGGTGCATCAGATGTTGAATTTGGAGGGAAACTGCTGTATTTGCCCTCGAGGAGTGAATTCATAATTTCTGAATGATGCAGAATTATTTACACACAGCTATGCGCTTGGGTCTATGTGACGTGGTGTTTCCAACCAGTCTGAGAAAGTTCTCTCTTATGTGTCAAAGAGGTTGCACAGCTTTCTAGGAGATAGAAGTGGGATCATTGGCCTTCCCGGTCCTATGACCTAGGAAAACTTGCGTGTGGTTGACTGCCACGGGATGCGGAGCACACGGAGTGACACGAGGAGCTGGGAGGCTGCCTCAGGAGTCGTTTGCAGTGGGTACTGCCATCACTGTGTTCCAGGCTAGAATTAAGCCCAGCTGTGCTGCACATGGAGCAGGGACACGTGTTGTTTTCAGCCTGCATGTGCTGTCCCGCAGCTGGGGACAAGCACTGCCCCACAGCGCTAGTGGGGAGGGTGGTATGGCTGGATGTGCTGGCCCACAGCCGAGTTGGCTGTGAGGGTTTGAGTGACAAAGGTAGGCTGCTGTGCTGTAGAAAGCCCTATATTTTTTCTTTACCATCCTACTCTGCCTAGGTGAGTTCCTAAAAAATGTTTGGGGTGTGTGTTTCAAGCCCCACAAGCCACAGAGCAGGAAAAAATGTACTTGGATGTATGTGTTTATTGGTAGCCTCTGGGCTCATATGTGAGCAGATATTAACCTTGCACCACGATCTTTTACTGTCTTACACAAGGCCGATTGTCCCCCCTGTCCCCTGCCCTGCCCCTGAACAGGTAACTCGCAAAAAGAAAGTAGAGGATGTTAAAAGCAGACACTTGTGTCAAGGCCTACCTACTTTGGCACACTACTGAGTTTGTTTCATATTAGTGCTTGGAAATTAACCTTTGATTACAGAAACCCATATTTTTAGACTGATTCGTATTTAGTTTCAAAGGACCAAAGCTGGTCATTTGATGAGTCTGACCCCAGAAGGCACTATTTTCTTAGACCTTCACTGATTTTTGAGAATTGAAGGGTGTGTGTAGCATTGTATTATAGTGTTCAGTACTGAATCAGGACCAAAATTTTTTTACAAGGAGAAGGTTAATGATGGGTATCTGATGGGATTAGAGCCTCATAAACATTGCCTGATTACTTGTCAGTTATCAGTGCTGCTAGTACCTATTTCAGCTTCTGGTAATTAGCCCACCTCTTCATGAAAATGCACTTAAAAATATTAAAAAATTAACCCCTCCATCCCAAAACTTCAGGCTTTAGACACCTTTTCTATAGTCCTGTCAGTGTTGATACTTTTGCCTCTGCCGTTTCATACGCCATTTGTATAAGCTGACAAAGATATAATTAGCTGAGAATTAACTGCACATGCAGTAATTGTCTTGTGGGTGTTGTGATATGTTTAGGAAGATAGGCTTTTCCATACATAAGATCATAATGTGGTGCAGGGAAAACTGCTCAACTCATGGTTTTAATCAAATCAGAATTAAAGTAGTTTTGTCTTTCCAACAAGGACATGTCGACCTGGCAATAAGTGAGCTCTATGCTGGGGCCAGTATGAGCAATACAACACATAAACACCAACCATAGATACTTGCAAAATGTTGGCAAAAACTTTGAAACTAATCCTAAAAATTCCTAGTCTCAAACATGCATTGCTTTGGGCATGTCACTCCACAGGCTATGTGGGCTACAAGCTGACACTCCTCTTCTGGAACTGTGAGTCCCTCTATTGCCCACATGTCCTGCAGGTACCTGTGTAACCACATTTCAGGTATAGTTACATGTGCCTGTGCTAACACCGGTGCCACAAGACCCCCTGCACACCTGGGGTGGGAATCCCTGCTTTTTACACCCTGAGCTGCCACCAGACAGAGAGCCAGCACCATCAGGCCAAGGCAGAGGTGAGATACCAGCAGCAAACCAGGACTCCCTGCTCTAGTGTCTCTCTTCACCTATCACAAACTTTCATCCTCCTTTCTCACTTCTTTAAACCTGATTCTTTCCCAAAATGCCTTTGGTAACACTCGATTACCACTTAATCTGGGTAAGAGTTGTGTGGGGCAAACTGAATTGATATTCTTAGCTAGCCCACTGGGGGCAAGTACCCTCTTGGGAGTGGCAGTTTTTGTGTTAACCTGGTCACACGCAGTATATCCTCACTCCCATTTGACAGCATCTCTTGTTATCCGGCCCCTTTTGCCAGGCAGAGATGTGAAATCCTTGCTTCCCAATACTGCTGTTTGGGTGGGCTGCACTCGGGAAAGGCACTTTCGACGTCCATTAATGACGTCCACTATCTCTGACATCCCAGTGGTCTAAGAGTGTCATTTGGGGTGAAAGAAGCAGAAACTGTTTTTTAAGACAGCTGAATTAAATGGAAACATCTCATCCCAAGGGATGAGATATATCCTCATAGGATACCTGAAGAATTGAGGATGTTCAAACCTAATCAGGGGATGTTCAACAGTTGGATATCTTTATTTCGATGTGGCGGCAAAGGCTGGCAGTGATTCACTGGAATTGAGCGACTGTACCATTGGTAAGGAGAAAACCTCTCGAACTCCGGAGCAGCCGGAGGGAACGAGAAGTAAGGGTCCCTGCTGCGCGGCTTCCTCCTACACACGGCGACTTTCTGTCAGCCCCCGGGGAGTCGCACGGGGCCGGGGGGGCCCGCGAAGGTGCAGAACGCAGAGCCCTGTCCTGCCCGTCGGAAGGACACCCGGGCAGGGCCGCCCTGGGCGGGTCTCTGCGAGCAGCCCCCGCAGCCATCCCCGCCGGGCCGCTCTGCTGGGACAGCGAGACACGCAGAGGGACAGCGGGACACGCAGAGGGACAGCGGGACACGCGGGGGGACAGCGGGACACGCGGGGGGACAGCGGG